>CM053792.1:62738355-62973355 GCA_028749045.1 Cupressus sempervirens
GTCGCTTGGCATTGACAAGCCGAAGCTCAGATCTTGCGTTTCAACTCCTCAATGGAGGCCCTGCACACACATTTTATTATCTTAAGTTTTATTACCAATCACACATTTTCTTTAGTTATCACTTATTTAAAACTTCCTATCCTCCGCCAACCCTATGGGACTTAGGTCACCAGGCTGTGAGACAGAAGCCCCCTCCATATGCTACCCTACCCTACCCATGCTCATCCTACGACAAGTGCCTGTGGGCATGCATACTCCCATCCCAACCCCAATAATCATAACTTCTGGCAAATCTATAGAAGATCGGGCCTCGCAAGTCACCCAACAAATGTACGCACACGTACTCGTGTGTGGCGCACCACCATCACGAAGATCAAACACAAGGATAGGAATGAGAACACAATGCAAAGAAAACACCCAACTGAAAGCAACATAGGAAGGATGGATTCTACATGAATCCCAAAGCCAATAAAACCATACATCATAAAATCACTCGACCGGCCTCAATTTGAGAGTATGGATTCTACATGAATCCCAATGATGTAACAAGACCAAAATTCATGAACTTACTCAAATGGCCTCAATCCAAGAGTATGGATTCTACACGAATCCTAGCGTCCATGAAACAAAGCAAAGGTCCAAAAGAAACCATAACAGGTAACAAATCACTCAACTGAACACAAAGTCAGGAGTACGGGTGTGACATGCATCCCAATGCAACAAAAGGTGCAATAGTGGTTTGATTGATATCCAAACAGATCATCTAGGTCCATGACCCACACTGTGCCAAGAAAACTGAAAAAAATAGGGCAGCACATAAAACGAGGTAAAAACTCCAAAAATTTGGAAAACTTCAAAATTAAAACCCATTTGGCCTTTGGGTTCAAAAATCCCAAAAATCCAAAAATAAAAGGAATTGAACATCATATGCAAAAACAACCAGCATAACGGTGCAAAACTCCAAACCCTCATCCCAAAAAATATGGAAATGTTCATACCCGCCCAACCAGGTAGAACTAACATACAGAAATGGAGGGAACACTAGTTCTTAGCCTCCAAAAAAATGGCTACCAAAAACAAAAGTAGAAACGAAGCCAAAACAATCAAACGGGAAAGCCCTACCTCGCAGCCAAAAGGGCAAAACGAAAAACTGAACCAGAAAATAAAATGCTCATAGAAGTGGCTGAAAATCGCAGCAATCCAAGGTTTCCCTGAGCTGGATCCAACAAGCTCAATCTCGTAACAATCCCACGCCCATAGCTCCCACAACGAACAAAATAGTAAATCCTCATGAAGAGGATTTTGGGTTTTACTCTCCAACTTTCCAATTCGAAAGTGAGAAGTGATGAATCAAATTCTTTTTTGGATACTTATTCACTTTTTGGGTGAATAATCGATTAGGGCATTTAACCAGCCAACCTAGTTAAACTCTGAATCAACCAAAATGAAAATAGGCTATTCCTATAAATATGAATTCATCTATGGCAAAGCTGCTAGAAATTAAAATAAATCAATTAAAAAGCTTGAAAACCAAAAAACACATAAATCTCCTTAATAATTTTCGCAACAATGCGAACCTCTAAATGCACAGACATGCTTACTAGTCTAATCACATAATGAAAATGAGTTTGGATTTAATAATCACTGAAAGGTTTAATTATACATTTTAATAAAGGATACGTCGACCATATAAGGACGACATTGGTAAAATATGAATGGCTGGATCACTAACTCCATGTGCCACTGCCAGGGTTATAAA
Organism: Cupressus sempervirens; assembly: GCA_028749045.1. NCBI lineage: Eukaryota > Viridiplantae > Streptophyta > Pinopsida > Cupressales > Cupressaceae > Cupressus > Cupressus sempervirens. The sequence goes on from CM053792.1 coordinate 62,740,115, forward strand.
TCCTGCACACTAAACAACATGATCAAGTGCAATTGCATATAATAACATAGACGAAGCAATAAATGCATTAAATCACCTAATCTAACCATTTATTTAATTATATTAAAATAATCTATTTGCATCACTCACGTTCGTATAAAGCATAACAACGTAGGAATGAAGTAAATAACCATAACATTAAATCCATCATGTAACATAATCAGAGGTATGTCCAAAAACCAGATAACCATATATCATCATAAAACACACTATCATCTCAAAATGGCATCGTCATGCAATATGATCAATTGAACATCATAGTAGTCTAAAATCTATGATATTGGAATCAAGATGTAACATCTGACCCTTAGGTCCTCCCAAATATAAAGCATCACATAAGAACATATATCTCTCTGATCAAAATATAACAAGGTAAATGTCTGCAACACACAACCAAATAATCCAACATGAACAATCCATTCTAATTACTTAAGCATTTAATAATGGTTGATTACTTTGCATAAAAGAGGAATTTAAAACACATAAACAACCATAGTCATAAGCATGACTAACCACTGCTACGAGAACCTAGTCCAGTGTAGCATGGTAATAGAACTTAGTGCAATCTTTGCACACATCTCAAGGTAATCACAGAACAACCTCATGATACCACATCGATCTTGGTAACCACTGGCACAAACCTCAGTGAACCAACAATCACAACATAATCTCATAGATTAGTCAAAAGCATAAACAAAGCAACTGATACAGAAACATAAATCCAAACACCTCGATGGTGTAGACCACTCAGGGTCACAATCATGATCCCATCACAACAAAGGATCAACAAGGTTGCATCCATCAGGATGACTTACAGAAGTCAAATGGGAGAGGCACTACATGCTGAGAGGAAGAACCATTTTATATTAGATGTAGCAAGGGCTATGCTACATGACTAGGACATGCCCCACTACTTATGGGTAGAGGAGTGTAGTATAACAATATACATACAAAACATGACCTTCCACACAAGGTACTAGGGAAGATGATATCAGAGGAAGCTTTTATAGGAAATAAGCTAGATGTTGGTCACTTTAGGATATTTGGGAGTTTGATATATTCTCATATTCTAGGCGATACATGTACTAAGTTAGATCACACTATAGAGAGGGGGTACTTTATTGGGCACTGTGAAACCCCAAAGACATCTAGGATTTTTATTCCAAGGACTCGAAGAATTATTTTGAGATGTGATGTCAAGTTCATGGAGGAAAAGGCATTTATAAAGTACAAAGATTTACCAGCAAATGATCAAAGTGAGCAGCCAAAAGAAGCTTCAAGGCCAAGTCAAAGGAAACAAAGCTCAATTACAATTTCTAATACAAGCATAGGCTTAGGTGGCGAAGATTCACAAAATGTGGACTAGCTAGTGCAACAGGAAATGCATTAAGAAGATATAGAGGTTGATATTTCAACCTCTATAGTTGGTAGCTGGAATCGTAAGGTTCAAGTGACACAAAGAGATACTTAAGAGTTTGTAGGAGCTCCTAGGAAGAGTATAACATAACTTACAACTTTAAAATTAGTTTATAGTCGCTCCCAACATGGTAAGGTGTCTCATCAAATAAAAAATTGAATGACTAAACCCCTATAAGGAAGCAAAGGTGCACAAAATTGCTTCTTACACTAATCTTTGAGAGGATGATTATAAAAATTCAACTAACTATTACAGGGATCTCAAGAAATGCGTAATAACATAATCTAAATAACAATAAACTCATAACACAATGGTTACCATGGGGAAACCCTTCCAAGAGAAAAACCCCACCCTCCAAAACCCGCACAATGTATTCTCAAATCTGGAAGATTACAATACACTCGCAATGCAAGTTCTTATAGGAGCACATCACCACAACTCAAACTCGTACTCATACTTAGAGAGATACTCCTTCTAGCACCAATCTTGCAAACTGAACTTGATGATTCAAACACCTCCCCAAGCCCTCCTTTTATAGCGATTTACCACTTGGAAACCATTTGTGGTTTTACAAAACCATGGGCAAAACAACCATGCCACATGTTACCCATTTGTAATTTGTAACTCCAAGAATACCATTTTCGTCCATAATTGTGTCCTCTAGTATAGACCCCCCAAAAAAGTCATATAATGAGTTGTTTACACTCTAAAAATAGCCCTTCTACATTGTTCTAGAGAATAGACACATTTTTAAGAAATCATATACCTTTTTCCAACTCATAATCATGTGGAAAACTACCACAAACAAATTCTAGAATTTCTAAAAACTTTCTAGAGTTTTCCAGCTACAATTTTCTAGAGTTTTTCCTAAAAAAGAGCCTACAAGATTGAGACACAATTCTCAACAACCCCTTTCTTAGTAAACCCATTTAGGGTTATCCATACTAGCTCATCATCATTGGGGCTATCTCCAATAGCTGCTAACTCATCCTTGACAAGTCTAAGCTTAGTGAGATAACTTGTAACATCTTCTTCCTAGTTTATCTGAGTATTCTTCAACTTTTTTCGAAGATTCATCCTCCTATTAGTGGTAGCATTCTAGTACATATTCTTAATGACATCCCAAATTTTATTTCTTGTATCTAGCTTCGAGATATGTGGAACAATATGGTCCTTGACACCATCAAGGATTATCCTCCTTCCCTTGGCATCATCTTTCTTGTATGTTGCAAGGTGTGTTGCATCTATAGGTACAACTACAACACTAGTAACATAATCCTTGATACCATTCTCTTCCAACAATAAGGAAAGTCTAGGCTTCTAGACACCAAAATTTGAGGTACCTTCCAATTTTTTCTGATCTCTCAAACCAATTTAATCCATCACAAAGGATTAAAGCAATAACAAATCTAAAGAGATCAATCTAGGTTATATAAACCCTCAATTTCATTTCTAGGGAAAAAACTTTTCTACCCTCAACACTACTTTGATACCATGCGAAAATTAGTATTGTAGTCACTAATATTAATCTCTTATCTTTAAAAGACTATTTAACTGCTAAAACTTAATGTATAGTTAATATTGAAAATAACACAATTGCAACTTCACCAATGAAAAATAAATATGGAAATAAATATGCAACACAATGAGCACAATATTTTTCAAGAAAATTGTCCCTGTAAAAATCCCTAAGGGAAAAAAAGTTCTACAGATGGAAGATATATCAACTTCAACAAATCAAGAGATACATAATCTACTTGCCTCTTACTGACAGAGCTTCGACAATCTCCCAATTTCTCTCCTTGATATTCCCCCACTGTTATCCCCAACACTATCACTGCGCCCTTGCTCACACTACAAAATTATTTGCTATCACTAAAAATACTTCTCAAACTTGTATTCTCCAAATGCCCCTTGAACCCCTTTTATACTAATCCTATTGGAAAACCAACAGTTGAGATTGATTCTCAATCAACATAAAATAACCTCACAATTTAATTGTTTCTAAAGGGAGTTAATTAATTATTAAATAGTTGTCTTTTCTCTAACCAATTTAGAAACAATTATTTACTAGCAATTGAATTACTAAATATTTTTCTTTCCTCTAAACAATTTGGAAAAAACTATTTACTAAATTCTGACATGTGGACAAACATCTATCCAAGCTACCATAATTAACACAGGGAATGTTAGAGGGTTTGGTTTCTTGAATTGTGGGGGTATTTATTTCTAGCTTCCTATCATTTATATTAGAAAACAAAAATCTATAAACACAAAACAAAAAACCCCTTTTACATATTTTCTCTAGTTCTAAAAGATCATTAATAATAATTAAAAAAATAGAGCTATTGAGGCACAATTTAGTAGGGAAGATTCATCTTCTTTTGAGTCTCTTACTTTGCACAATTATCATCTCTAGAAAGCTCATATGACTTGACTTCTATGTTCACGAGGGTTATGGCCATGTTTGAATGAGGCTCAGCCTCAATTGACATGCCTTTTTGAGGTTATGCAATATATGAACATTTTGGATCATGTTATCGGTTTATAGAAAAAAATTATTTACTTCTTATATTTAATAGAAAAAATAAATTAAATCAATTAGACTTAAGAAGTTAGGCAAGAGCCTAAGAACACAACGGTAATTTGTGAACCTCTTAATTGAGAGGTCTTGGATTCGAGACAAATAAAGTTTGATTAGATTTAAAAAGTTAACAATAATTATAATTGGTATTAATTTTCTAACAAATAAATATTATTTTTTAAAACCATTAGATATTAATACAAACAATAAGAATTATTATTTAATATGAAAAATTAATATATTTATTCCTATAAAAGTTTATTTCATTTTTAAAAATATAATTCCAAAACAAAACAAAACAAAATCTTATATTATTAAAATTGCAATATAATATAGTAATATTATATATATTAACATTAATCATGTTTATATATTTGTATAAATACATAAATATTTTTTATTACAAATTCAAAATACTACATAAATATTTTCAATAATAAATCAAAATTCTACATAAATGTGATGTCCCCACTTTAACATATAATTTAAATAATAAATAAGTATTAAAATAATAATATAAATATAAGTAATATTATATTAAAATAATATTTATAATATTTATATAAGTAATACTATATTAGAATCATTGTATTTATAAGTAATATTATTATATTGCAATCATATTTATTATAATATTAAATAAGTAATATTATCATATTTTATAAGTAATCTTATATTATTATTAATGTAATTATATTTAATATAATACTATTGAATATAAATTATGTATATATTATGATATATAAATTAATGAATAAATAATATTTATAACATTGATATTATTAATAACGATATCACTATAGATATTATATATGTTACTAAACTTATATAAATATTATATATCTGTATTAATATAATTAATATAATTAAATAATTAATATAATTACATCATTGTGAGGAGACGTGACTCTTACAATAAAATATATGTGTATATATATAGAATAATTGTGAAAAGCATAGGATAAGTGCGAGAAACAAAATCAAAGCAAGTTGTTTGAATTGCATAAGTCTGCACTCGAGTAAAGTCATCATACCACTGTGCTCGAATATAGCCGAGTTCCACCACCTGCGCAAGGACTGTATGCCAGTCACGGACCGAGGGTACAATATGTTAGATCTGTCACTCAGAGTACAAAAGTACTAATAGGTACAATAGTTCTATCCAATATCAAATGTTGTAATGATCCCATCTTTTGGCCTTCACGTTCTCCAAAGTCTAAGTGGAGGATAAGAAGAAATCAAATTAATTTCTTATAAAGTCATTCAATTAAAAATTAAAAGGTGACTTTGTATTAATTATTAAAGGAATAGCTTCTAGGGTATGTATTAATTATTGGAAGGATGAAAGCCTCTCGTGATTTAATTAATTATTGCTAGGGAGGAATTTCTAGGGTATTTATTAATTATTGGAAGGAGAAGCTTCTAGCTCTTGCAATTAATCAATGTTTAGTTCCTTCCAAAACGATGAAGAAAAGGATAAATAGGGCTCAAAGTTTCATTGTTGATTATCAGATGATTATAACTTGCATTTGATAAGAGCTTGGATGTGTGAATCACACTCTTTTTTGGGCATTCCTAGGTGTCCATTACAATGGTATCAGAGCTTACTTACAAAGTGTTTCATGAAGTTATAACCAGTAGGTGCCCATTACAGTGGTATTAGAGCTTGCTTACAAAGTGTTTCACAAAGTTATAACCAGTAGGTGCCCATTACAGTGGTATCAGAGCCATAAGTCCTGCCATCCTGTGGAGATCTTAAGCATTTAATCTAGTCATATAGACACAGAGAAGACATTCTTTAAACAAGACAGCAACATGGGTGACTGAGATGATAGAAATACCAGTTCCGACCAAGAAAATGTAATATTTAGATTACTAGGTACATTAGAGAAGGGGCGACATATGCAACAGGAGCAGAATAGGATGCAACAGGAGCAAAATAGGCAAATGGATATGATGTTGCAACTTATGGTTAAAAGATGGGCATCAACATTGGCGATTTGTATGTTGCTCCAAAGCAGAACGTAGTTGATTCCTCAGGTGGGATCGAGACACATATAGAGCCACCCATCTATGATGTTGGTGATATGGGTGTTTCAGCGGAATCAATAGAAATATGTGTGCAAAGTAAGGAGACCACATATGAAGCTTTTTCGGGAGATGATGCTACAGTAATAGTGGGATTAGGAGAATATGAGGATACTATCATATCAACAGACACTTATGTGTCAGTTGAACTATCCAATGAGGAGTTTAATGGTATAAATGGAATGGTTGATGTATTTTCTAATGAAACCACACATGTTGATGATTATGAGTTTTCATCAACTACAAATTCAGTTCAGTTTTCTGTTGCAATAGTTAATGTTGTTCCTATGTCCATATATTTCGATGCGGCAACACCTATTGTTGATACAGTTAGCATGAGTACATATGGTTCACCTGCAACTATATCTTTTTCAATGCATGATGGTGATAATATGCATTCCAGTCCAATATATATTATGTGGATGGATATAGGGAAGAAGACATTTCATAAATCTTCTATGGAGTTGCCTTATGGTGACATTCTAACTTCATCAACACAAGTTTTGAATGTTAGGCTACAGGGGTTGGTCCTGATGATGTGGGTTTGCAGTTGGTTTAACTTTCATATGGATATCACATATTGGGATCCAGGTGGAGGTTGGAGTCCATTATGTTACTTAATTGCTTGAGGACAAACAATTTCAAGGAGGGCGGATTTGTAATGATACCATCTTTTGGCCTTCACGTTCTCCAAAGTTTAAGTGGAGGATAAGAAGAAATCAAATTAATTTCTTATAAAGTCATTCAATTAAAAATTAAAAGGTGACTTTGTATTAATTATTAAAGGAATAGCTTCTAGGGCATGTATTAATTATTGGAAGGACGAAAGCCTCTCGTGATTTAATTAATTATTGCCAGGGAGGAATTTCTAGGATATGTATTAATTATTGGAAGGAGAAGCTTCTAGCTCTTGCAATTAATTAATGTTTAGATCCTTCGAGAAGGACGAAGAAAAGGATAAATAGGGCTGAAAGTTTCATTGCTGATTATCAGATGATTATGACTTGCATTTGATAAGAGCTTGGATGTGTGAATCACACTCTTTTTTGGGCATTCCTAGGTGTCCATTACAGTGGTATCAGAGCTTGCTTACAAAGTGTTTCATGAAGTTATAACTAGTAGGTACCCATTACAAATGTATGAATGCATATACCATCGTTCTATTCAATATGAAAGGTATCAATATATGTATAATTGTTCTACTCAATATTGTAGAATATAGTTATAGTTAATAGGAAATTGATCAATGAAATTTAATAGAAAGCAGTTGACAATACATTCTTGCATTAAGATATAAAAATTGAATTATAAATGAAATTTCATACGTACGAATTATGTTACATTTATTCAAAGAATATAAATGGAATTAAAGAGAAAGTGATTCATGAATTAAATAAGGATTCACATGAGTCTAAGAATGAACATTGTATTATATTGGGAATTCCATCATGAAGTAAAATGTATGCTACAAGTCTTTAAAATATATATATACACAAATACATATATAAATATATGACATATAAATAAACATTGCATTAAGGAATATTGGTATATTATATGAAGATATATTCTTAAAGATTTAAATAATATTAGGAATACATTTCAATTGTAGTACAGAGACCCTATCTCTCATCTGAATTATGAAATCCGAAGATAGGGAGTTGGTGGAGGGAGAGGCAGAGTAAAATCGAGCACCTGATGGATATCCTCCAGGGAACCGCTTGTAGCTTGTTTCACGCACCCTCTACACCGTCAATCTACCTTGAGATGATCGTAACCAGGAGAGAGAAGGTTGTTTGGTACTATAAGAAGAAATATTCCAAATGAACTAAGTAAATTAAATTAAATGCTCAACTCCTTGAACACTTTAATAATAATGATGGTCATAGGTTTGCTAAATTTGGATGATTCCCTAACTTATGCCCAAATGTTGAATTTTAGATCGAGGAGTTAAAAATGGGTCACAATAAATATTTTTTATAATCAATTCAAAATACTATAAAAAATGAATATTCAAAAGTATTAAAATAAAACTTTTGAAAATCAAACTATCACGCATGGAGATGGGCCCTTGAAATTCAAAAAAGAATTTGACAAAGTTTTTGAAAAATAAAACGTAACAATGCCATTAACCTTGGTTACTTGGTCCACCAGCTATCATGCACTATTTTGAATGGTACCCATTATGCTGCATCGAGACATGAGAAATGTACAGCTTATATTGATAATTTTTTGAAAAAATAATAGAAGATTTTGTCTTGTTGATTTATGCAGATAAATCCCAGCAGTAAATTTGAAGATTGATTCATGGGACTGAGAAAGACAAGTTTATGGTGTTTCAATGAGATACTATAGATTTATGTAAATAAAATATTAAATAGTTTAATTATTGATCAATAATTATTGATAAGTAGGATATAATTTTCTACAACAAATTAACTGTGTAGTTTTTGAGTCATTCTTACTGATTCATTGATCATGAGTAGCTGTTCAATCCATCTGTCATGAAAATAAATGAAAAAATAAAACAATTATCACCTTATATGAATGCCATGCAGAAGCTACAAGTTATTCTATATACATATAGTCATACTATATGTAGATTTTACTTACAATTTTATGATAAAAAACTTTTGTGCATCTTATGCACCTGGTAAATGAGTAAATGGACAAGGCGAGGCAGAGGATCGAGCTCCCATGTGACCCACTCTGCATGAAGGTCTGGAATCTACTTTGGGTGAGAAGAATGAAACAATCAGCTGGTTCGTTGTTTGAAGAAAGGTTCCATGACATCAATATCCATTTAAGCAGTGGCTACAAGACAGCTTATATGCACCGGTATCGAGTCTTAATAGTCTAAAGTGACTTACACTTTCATTGAAAAAGGTGCATATAAGTTGCACAGGCGCCCCCAATCCTTCAGTGTCTCACCTGCCTTTAATTAATGATGCACCTAACTGTGATCTACAGTAGATAGTGAATTTATTATGTATTTCTCTATAAATATATTGGACTGGACTTGTAATTAGCAGAGCCCATTTTTGGGTTTCTCCTCCTATGTTTCTCCATGGGGTTTCTCTCTGGTGTTGTGCTGTGATTTTCAACTATTCTTTGACAAGCGCCTCTCGGTGTGTGTGGGGATCTGCTCTTATATATCTCAAGGCCCGTTATATTCTATTGCATGACAGGGGAGACATTCTGTAATTAGAAACCTTCATATGAGATCCTGTCCTTCTGCCTCCAGGGCTGCCATTACCTGTGATTTGAAAGAAAAAAAATAGGGGATCATGAATACACCCAAACAAACATCTGTGATAGTGAAAATTAAGCCAATAATGCCATCAGGGTATTCACTGTTGAATTTGGCGAAGCTAGGAAGTAATTGCGAAGGAAGAATAGGGCAATCATCCGATGAGAATGAATGGTGTGTTTAGCACTCATTGCATTTAGATGATGCACACAGAGGTGAACCATTGGGCTCTCTCCAGATGTCGGGGTACCACTCCATTTCAGACACCTAAAGCTTCATGTCTGTGAGCATCACCTCGAGAGAATGACTGCTAAGTGCACTATTCATTCTAATTAGAGATGGATACTTGTGAAACACTACCCGTAAAATATGAATAAATGAAATTGGCTCAAAAACTGCATAATTGAATCCTGAACATCCTAACCTATCAACTTTGCTGAAAAATCAATGCATGCATTCTATAAGAACCTCTCTTTAAAAAAAGGGCCTAATAAGCATAGGTTTCTTACCATACAAGTAGTCAGCTCTACAAGAAGCAGATGGAGAGCTTGAAGTGGCCTTCCTGGGATTGGGGGTTTGCTGGTCACTACATTTCTGTGTAATCTGTCTACATGGCTGCTCTGAAACGGCTACATTTTGACCAGAGAACTGCACAATACAAAATTTTGAAAACTCTTAGCAAAGATCAATAAAACCTTTACTCTATGCCCAAAAAAGAAGAGAAAAAGGGGTATGGTTACTTTGAAAAGATGAAGAATGTATTCACTGACCCTGAATCTGAGAGGCCTGTTATGAAGGCAAACAAAGCCTGAAAACAAGTTGATTGCATACTGAGCATCTGAATGTGACGGGTACTCTGCAAATGCATAACCTTTGTGTTTCTTGCTTTCTTTATCTCTTGGAATGTTCAGATTTAGCAATGGCCCTGCCTGAACCATTATTTCATACAGCACTTTCTCCTCCACTCTTTCATCCAAGTTCCCTTTAATCCCATAAAACACACAAACATTTAGGGCATAGATCAAAAGAATAGCAAATAGCTATGCTGAGTGAAAAAAACTAAGATTGTTTTCTTTCTGTAATTACCAATGTAGACAGTAGCCTCTGGATTCCTTGCCATTCTTCCTCCCTTTGCAATCCTATTTTTAAGCAGCAAAATGCTGGCCGTAAACCAAAAATACCAATTTTGAGTTAAGAAACAAGACGAGCCTAAGTTGCTATAAATAACGAGGTCCCAACGGATAGATTTTCAAAATTGTTTCCTTGCCCGACTCGGGCAAGAAAAAGTTGTCGGCCCACTTCGAATCTTTCCCTTATTTTAAGAAAAAATATATATGTAATTATTAAAAAATAATACTAAAGATTAAATGTCGATTAGAATTTATTTTTCCTATTATGCGGGGAAGCATTAAAAATTGTTTTGTGTAAAAATCGGTGTACATAAACTTCATTTTTTTTAATAAAAAACTTATTATTATAAATCTTTAAAAACAAATCAATTTTTTTTCTTTTTTAAATTTAGATTATCTAATAAAAATTTATAAAAATTCAATTGAGTCAATTATCAATGTTAAGGTTTATTGGATAAAAATAATCATGCAAGCTTTTAATTACAATAGTCTAATTCGAATTTGAATGTAGTGATCACAACACCACCACCATTTAATTAATCGATTAAAACATAAACCTTTCAACTACTGTTTTCCTTAACACCCTCCTACACACACACATATCTTAAAATTATTTTTAAATAGATGCATTGAGGACATCTCTCTATACATTTATACAAAAAATTTAAAGATTTGTATACTAACGAATTAGCATTGTAAATTAAAAAGAGTATCCAAGACAACATATCGCAAAAAAATTAAGGTAATTGAAAAATGTAAGCTAAAATTTTAATTTACTTTTTAAATTGTTGTTTATGCTAATTAAACTATAAAATTAAGTAATATATACTCAATTTGTGTGGTTAGACTTTCGGCTAAATATCTAAATTATAAATGATAACTAGCAATATTAAATAATGATAGAGTTAAGTATGATGTAGAAAAAAATATTTTTTTGAAGGGAAAATAGGTAATTTAAGTATACTCTTTGTCAAGTTCTATGTATAGTTGTACTCCACTACAAGTCAATTTCAAAACTCTAGATGAAAATTGCATCGCAAAAATGTGATCCTGGATGATGCAACCATGATTTGGCATAGTATTAACTTCTCCCAAGTTCACTAAGATTGTTGCTTTTTGCTAACTATTAAGTGCTACCTTCAAAAACACACTAAAGAGAGAGAGAGCTAAAGTGGTTCTCCTAAGTTCATCCCCTCAATTAAACAAACTCTAAAGGTTGTGAGAAAGATTGATATGGAAATCAATCATGCAAGTGGTCTAAGTGTTGATTTTGAACTTTCCAACACTTTTTAAATCTACAAATCAAGATATTCATATATGTTCTCTTTTCTACTCTTTGCATAGTTTCTAATTAATGCTCACATTGGTGTGCACTAGATCAACACTCAATGGTTGATAAAAAGCCAAGAGATGGTCATTTGATTTTTTTTAATATTAGTCAGATATGTCATGCAATATTGCTCTGTCATGTTATGGAAGTCACTTACAATTTAAGGAATGTGTTAATACAAGACCTATAGAATATGAACATATTATAATCTAGGCTACTAATAAGGTCAATATTTATACAAAATATATGTAAGACATGTATAGGCTCAACAATATGGTCCAAGATTGTAAATGCTAATAAATATGGAATAGGGAGGAACTAAAGTTAGCACAAAAGTGCGTCACATGTGTGTCATCAAAATAAAATCTCTCACTATAAACCCAAAAATAAATTTATATTCATATAGGTATTCTTAAATTCATATGTAATTACAATCTTCTTTTATTTTTTAGGTGAATGTGAATACTAAATAGATGTGTTTCAATGTAAATAAGCACTCACAAGAAAAGATACAAAATAATATTAAGTCTACATAAAAATGTAGCAAAGTTTAAACAAAGTAATGTACCCAACATGCCATCATCATCCCCAACACTTATGCTCCAAAGGTACCTATAAAGAAACAAAAGTGTCCAATTTGTAGTGTTTATGCCACACTTTTATCATAGATAGATTTTTTAAGCACTTTCTTCATAGACAAAATTTGCAAGCACTTTTGTTAGAGACAAATTATGTAAACACTTTTGTCATAGACAAATCTTGTTCAATATTTATGATTAGATCATAATAATTTTTGTAATGATTATAACATCACATTCATATTATAATTGAAGTGTTGTTATGTAAATAAGATTTTATATATTGATTGGTTAGTTTTACTATGTGCTTTCACTATTGCTCTATATCAAGTACATGCACATAATGTTTGTCTTAAGTGAGCAAGCATGATTAAAATATAAATGATGATCAATACAAAAAAATCATGATGTTTGTATGACATTGTAGATTCAAATTGGAAACACTTAAAACTAGTAGAATAATTATCTCAAATATGTATAATTCTATATGTCCATTATATGAGATTTTAGTGTGTATTTATTATTTCTTTACATTTACTCATTATTATGGTTAATGTGTGTGAAAATGACTTTAAAATAGGAAATTAAAAATGTCAAATTTCTTTGATTCTTATTATTACAAAAAAGAGAGCCTTTATGTGTATATTTCTTAAGAATGCTTTTAGTTTTGTAAATATCTATTATTTGTAATTTATATTTAAATATTATTTTAAAAAATAAAATAATTATATTACAAAATGAAAAATTGTTTCATATAATATTGGATTTAAAGTTATAAAATACATGTTTGGAAAATTCAAACTTGAATGATAGAAGAAAAGAGGGTTCTAAATTTTAGATTTTAGTTGTAGACAAAGTGTTGATTTCATTTCATTTTATATTTTTACTAAGCAACTTAGTTCTAGATGAAAATTGGGTGAAATGGGAATATAAAAAGGGGATGCTTTCTTGATATGTTTACATCCTTACAAGATATAAAAGTGTTGTCATTATTTATGGTTTCTTGATGAATTGGAGAATTTCAACTTACACATTTACCATCACATCCTAATGGTACTTTCTTGATAATAAAATTCATATTGGGAGGAAACTTTGATACAAAGAATTCTAGTATATGTTTCATTTTTACAATAATTAATCCCTTTGTTCAAAGTAAAATTTAGAGCTCAATATCATTGTATTGGGTTATTTTAGCTTTTAAATTTGAAAATGAAATAGTAGCTAGGGTAAATGCACCAAGTTGTGGTGCCAAAAAGATAACACCCCTATTAGTTTTTCAAAATTTTCTATAGCACACACGCGCTATAGGGCGTAGGCACAATGTGAAATCTTATAAAAGACCTATAAGTTGTGTCCCATATCATTTTCTCCCATTTCTTTTGTTGGTTGCCTTCTCTACCCCCCAATAGTGTGCATGCATTTTCTAGAAGGTGAAAGATTTGCTCACTCTCCTCCTCAAAATGCCTCCTTGTCAATAGAGATCAAGATCAGATTCATTGAGTATGTCTTCTAACCTTGCATTGTTTTGTATGTTTTAGCATTGTTTTGTATGTTTTTTTTTTTAGAATGCAATTGGTTTCTTATCAAGAAATGTGAATAATCATTCACCAAATCCACGGCTTAAATAACAAAATCCTCCATAAAATCAAAATAAAAACCCTCCACAAGATCAAAATGAAAACCCTCATGAGGAAGAGCAAGAACCTTCACAACCTCCACTGATTGAAAAACCTCCTCCTGGAACCCAGGACAATATAATGAATGAAATAGAAAGAGGGAAAATATAATTAAAAGCAATCATTGGTAAGTTAAAATCTTGCGAGAGAACTAATCCTATGATAGCACAATTGACCTCCTCCCTTGAGTCCATTATGAGCCAGGTAGCTTTTGTTAGTGGTCAGTTGGATATTTAGCATGTTAAGTGAGAAGAACAAAAGAAGATATTATGTAAACAAATTATCCTATGAAGATGTAAAAAACACTTGGACATAACAAAAGATGAAACATATGCATTGTTTAAAAATCTAGGATAAGAAGAAACTATTAAAACTACAACTAAAAGGTTTCCCATCCACTGGTGCATCCATGATGATATTAGAAATAACTTTTGGGATAGATGGTGGATGGTCTTTGATGCCCCTCCCTACAATAATCATGAGGTTCCAATATATTTCTTAAGGAAATTGTATAGTAATTTTTTTTTGGGGAGATTCCTAATTATTTTTCCATGTCAAATTCTCAAGGTAGAGGTGGGGGTTGTCATTTGAGAGGTTAGGGACACATCATGACCTTAATATAGTTAGAGTGCTTGTTGTCATGCCACAAGGTGAACATGTCATTACTCCTTTAGTTGTGAATGAACATGTAGAGACTGATACTCTAGGGACTATCAATGCTTTGTCATAGACCCTCATTCATTGCATCAATCCATCATTTGAGGACGAGCCTTCTTTGCACCACAGTCACATGTGCATGTCGTGTGGATCCTTATGCACATTTGGTAGCCACATTGGAGACACTATGGATGATGAGCTAGTAACTGACGACTTCCTGAGTGAGACATTTGGCATTGACACATAGGTAAATTACAATTATAATAAACTAATTTGATCAAATTTTGTATGTACAATTAATGACTAATAAATTAACATGTCTTGAAATTGTTTTAAATTTAGGGTAAGAGTGTTGATGACCCTAGTATAGATTCCCCAATTCCATTTTACATCTCGTTGATGAGTTGACATGTATGTATTGATTAAATATTTTCAATTAATACATATATTTATTAAGTAATCATATGAAGGATCGGCAAATTTTTTTTTATCCATGTGCATTAGTTCTCTACTAGACTGGTCATTGACATTCATAAGGGACTCTGAGCCTAGGCATGATACAAGCTTGGTAGAGGTACATTTGTTTCATGTTAATTTAATTCATTTGGTTATATTATATTCTATTAAAAAAATCTAAATTGTATTATATGATTTGTAGTTGTTGACGTCAAAGACTCCTCATTTTTGTCAGTCCATCAATCATAGAGGTGCTTCCCCAATGACTAGTTCAGAGCCATTGACTCAGGTATGAAAGAGTTTTCATAGTTTTAGTTGGCATTTATATAATAGTTAGTATTGAAATTTTAAATGGTATTTATAAGTATGATCAAGTTATTATATTGATTGAATTGTTGTAGGGCCTTGTTACTCTCAATTGTTTGCGAGCCTTTGAGGTGGATGTACAGAGTGACTATTTGATGGTGATAAGAAAATAATTGATTTCATGTATACATATATTTGATTTCAATGTATAATAATTATTGATTCATATATACTTTGTTTGTATCAGTTCTAGTTAGAGAGTAGCCTAAACAAGAGCACGAGCGACTGTCTAAGGAAGACCCCATCATCCCCATCATCTCCCTCCACACAATGACCAAAGGCCTTAAAAAATTTGTTTCCTTCCCCTCGTGCAAAGGCGGAGATATAGGAATGGACACATGTGTAGGCATTAGTGGACACATATATTGGATTTTATGTTAGTAGACATATTTGACATGCATTTGATGTATAGATGGCATTATATGTTTGATGTATGACATATATTTGATGCATGACATTATTAGACTTACAAATTTGATGCATCAGTTTGTTCATGTATGGCATTATTCAATATCATAATATATATCCTTTTTTTGCTTGTTTATGTTTTAAGTATTTCATATGTTTTATTTTAATATAATTTGCATCCAAAATAAGGGTATAAATCATTATAATAATATTTGATAATATCTTTTGACATGTGAATAAGGATATGATATTAATTTTTATTTCAATTGTACAAATTTTGAGTACTTTTGATTATGAGTAACTTATTTGGAGCTTTTGTTGGGATGAAAAAAGTGAAACTTGAATTCTTATTACTATTATACAATTAACATTGAAATTTGAATCTTGAGTTGGTTGCATTATTTAAATGTCTAAGCTTTAATCTTAGTGTCATCATAAACATGTCAAGAGTTTATTTATTCTTTATCTTCACAATGTGAGAAGACTTGAAATAAAGTTATTAATTTATTCATGGAAATTGCTATCAACATTGCTTGCTTGTCCACCTCTTCGAGAGATTCATTCATTGAAACACATTATGTATGCTCTTCTTATGATTCATGTAGCTATAGTTGTTTTATCTTTTCTTTCATATCTTTTGTGTGTCATTATCCACTATGCATTGACTACTTATCCTTTTCATTCTTCTACACACAATATTTAGTGAATCTTAGGGTTGATTATATCTGGCATACTTGAGAATGTTCAAGTGGTCAACATGACACAACAAGATTGGGACTATGGTTTACCCAACCACTTAGAGCTAACCAAGTAGATAGTTTGATCCCACAATGAAGGGTTAGAGAGATTCACCAGTTGGCAACTTTGTACTGGCCAATATTACAAGTTTTAGCATCACTGGAGATGGGGTCACAAATTCAAAATAGAATCAATCTCTAAAAAGAGAGAGAGAGAGAGGTTATTGTCAGAATTGACTATATGATCCTATAGAACCCAAAATTGCATCCATACCTCGCATGAGCTCCAACATATGTCCTATCAAAGATTGCTTTCTTATGGCATTTAGTGACTCTTAGGATCAATTCCATTTGGTGTGCTCAAGAAGTTTCGAGTGGTCAACAAAATAGAATGAGCTTAGTACTAGAGTTTACCCACCACTTAGAGCTAAAGGAGTGGAAAGTTTGATCCCATGATGAAGGGTTAGAGAGAGTCACCAATTGAAAATTTTGTACTAGCCAACACTACAAGTTTCAACATCACCTAAGATGGGGCTGAAAAATCAAAATAAAATCAGATATCCAAAAAGAGAGAGGTTGTTATAGGTTTCAAAAACATAATCATGTAAATCTTGACATTATATCCATACCTCATACAATCTCTGAGATATGCTCCATCAAAGATTGCTTCCCTATAGCATTTAGTGACTCTCAGGGTCAATTTCGTTCGACATGCTCGAGAATGTTCGAGTGGTCAACATGATGGAATGAGCTTGGGAATAGGGTTTTCTCATCCACTTGGAGAAAATGAAGTAGACATCTTGATCCCATGATCAAGGGTTAGCAAGATTGACTAGTTGACGAATTTGTACTAGCCAACACTACAAGTTTTAGAATCACACAAGATGGGGCTGCACAATCAAAATGAAATTAAAATTTTAAAAAGAAAGAGAGGTTATTGTAGATGTTGATAACACAATCCTATAGAACCCAACATTGCATCCATAACTCGCACTAGTTCCAAGATATACCCTGTCAAAGATTGCTTCCTTATGGCATTTAGTGACTCTTAGGGTCAATTCTATTTTACGTTCTTGAGAACATTTGAGAAATCAATGAGATGCAATGACCTTTGGACTAGGTTTTATCTAGATACTCAAAGCTAATGGAGAATATAGTTTGATCCCATGATGAAGAGTTAGTGAGATTCACCAGTTGGTGACTTTGTACTAGCCAACACTACAAGTTTTAGTGTCACCCGAGATGGGGCCACAAAATGAAAATGGAATTGAATCTCCAAAAATTGAGAGAGTTTACTTAATAATATGATCCTGTAGAACCCAAGATTGTATCCATATGTCATATGAGCTCCAAGATATGCCACGTAAAAGATCACTTCCCTGTGGTATTTAGTGACTCTTAGGGTCAATTTTGTTCGATGTGCCTAAGAATGTTCAAGTGGTCAATGGGACATAAAAATATTGGGACTAGGGTTTACTTGGCCACTTAGAGCTAACAAAGTAGATAGTTTGATCTCATGATGAAGGGCTAGCAAGATTCACCATTTGGTGACTTTGTATTGGCCAATACTACAAGTTTCAACATCACCCGAGATGGGGCTACAAAATCAAAATCAAATCAAATCTCCAAATAGAGAGAGAGGTTATTGTAGGTGTCAATAACATAATCCTATAGAACCCAACATTGCATTCATACCTCATAAAAGCTTTGAGATATACCCCATCAAAGATTGCTTCGCTATGGCATTTAATGACTCTCAGGATCAATTCTATTCGACATGCCTGAGAATGTTTGAGTAGTCAATGGGATGCAATGATCTTAGAACTAGGATTTACTCGACCACTTCAAGTCTAACAAAGAAGATATTTTGATCCCATGATGAAGGGTTAGTGAGATTCACTAGTTGGTGACTTTGTTTTGGCCAACACTACAAGTTTCAACATCGCCTAAGATGGGGCCACAAAATTAAAATGAAATTGAACCTCCAAAAAGAGAGAGAAGTTATTGTAGGTGTGGAAAAGATGATCTTGTAGAACCCAACATTGCATCCATACTATGCATGAGCTTTGAGATATTCCCTATCAAAGATTGATTCCCTATGGCATTTAATGACTCTCAGGCTCAATTTTATTTAGTGTGCCCAAGAACGTTCAATCTTCCACTCTTAGGGCCATTCTTGTTGGATCTTCTACTCTCCCATTCCTTACCATGGCTCTCCTTAGAGTAACTTTACTAATTTTCAATGTTTCTCTTGTCTTTCTCATGATTTGAGCTTTCTCCATTTGGGTACTTACTATTGTTGATGTAAGTATGTATCTTGTAATATTACTATATTTGGTACATGATTTAAAACCCACTTTGTCATATACACTCATTAGATTCTTTACAATATTTTTTTTAGTTTGAATCATCCATCATTCCTAGCCAAAGAATCTACATGATGGACCTAAATTTCAAATTCCTCATCATTTCAAAAAATAATTGGCTCTGACTAGTCACATTTAATTCTTCAAAGAATAATCTCCACATACGATTATCTTTTCTTTGACAAGTACGCTTGCTAATATTGTCAGGTATTAATTTCAAAATGTTAGTATCAATATCAATCAAATATTTTGGTCTTCTAAAATGAAATCTAGAAGATGTTATAATATCTTCCATTCCCTCAATATTTTGAACATCAACATAAGATTGAGTGAATTGCGTATCTTGAATTGAAGATGATGTGCCTTGGTAATAAGATGCAAAAGATGGAATATCACCTACTTGATATGTTGTTGTTCCTTCAACATGACATGATGGAGTTTGTGCATTTTTGGGCATATAAATTGGCATCTCTTCAATGTGATGACATGATTCCAACATTAGAAGATGTTCTAGCTTCACAATTCAATTTTCTTCTTGAGCATAAGAGTCTCATTTGTTCTCTTTTTCTTTCTAATTCTTCCTCTTTGTTTCTTTGTATTGGTGGTTCATGTTCCTCTTCAAAAAACAATTCTTCATTATTGCATTGCAATTTTCTTTGTTCACGTAGTAGTTTCATTTTATCTCGTTTAATTTCCAAATCTCTCTCCCTCTCTTCCATTGTTTGAGTTTTTGGTTTCTTCCTTGGCATGATGGTGATTTCTATATGTCAAATTATTTAAACATCTGAATTACTTACCATTTGTAAATAAAGAATCATTCAAATACATATATAAATTAAAATTATTTTAATGAATACACATTTAGGACTAGAAAAATGGGCCAATGTCCAACATACTATGAGAAAATCACAAACTCACTAAATATACGTTAACACCCTCTAGCCTATCATGAAAGCCAAATAAACAAAAAGGAAGCAACACAAAGTTAGAAACCCCCTCTTTCATTTGTAGCTCCCATGTCCTTCTTTCTTCTCCATATGATGTAGCTCCAAATTGCCTATGGTGCATACAATTTTGAAGCAAAAGCCTAAGATGGTGATAATGCTATGAGAATACTAGAAGATGTGATTTTAGTCTGAAAGCAAGAGTGAAAATCTAAGAAACTAGGGACTTGAAAAGACTTAAGAATCAAGGACTAGAAATGAGAGAAAGAATGCTCATTTTATAATCAACATGGAAGATGAGAGCATTGGAATTGTCACCTTGGATATGCAACTTGGCAAGAGATTCTTTTGAGAATCCATGCCACGTATGACACAAGATGCCAAGTGTAGGATTCTATGATTCTTTGGAAGTCAAACTTGGTTAAAGATGGAAGAGAATCTAGGACGCGTCATATGACACCTCAAACCCACTTAAAGCCAAGAATCTATGACAATGGAAGCCAAATAAGGATGTGCGTAAGAGAATAAGAATATTGGATTATGACATATCTTAGAAAAGTGTCAAAGGAGAATCCACGAGGTGTCATACCCATGTGTCATGATGATGTCAATATTTTGTGAAATATTTGAATTAAAAATCCCTTATCCCACACATAGAAATTAGTGAAAAATGGAATTAATGGTGGGGAATATGACTTAGGAAATTAAGAATTTCCATGGTTTGTGAATGATGAACCAATTAATTAATAAAATATCAATTAATTGAGGAGGTTAGTTGAAGAATAATTTGTAAATACACAAAGATTAAATTATGGGTTATTTAATCCTATAGAGAGAGTTAGTAGATGATTGGCCAATTTGATTAAATAAGTGTGACAATATCCTTTGATGAAGTGTGATGATAATGGAAATTAGCTAGGATGATGATGGATAGACCAAAACCATGGTCAAATTGATCAGTTGATTCAAATTGATAACATGCCAATGATACATGACATAAATTAAAGACACGTAACATTTAACTAACATTGTAAAATGCTATAGGAATGAGATTGGTTGATAGGGTTGATCATAATAACATCGACGAACACTGTCAATGTTATTAAATGGTTGAAAATGCTATGATCTGACACTGAGAGATTCAACAATGTCAAAGATTGAATGATGTGAATGATAGTTTTACCTAGCATTGAGAGCCATGATAGTACTAAGGTCAGATTGATAAGATTTGATAGATTGATAGGTTTCCAAGGCACTAAAAGCCATAACAATACCTAGGATTGGAAAAATGATGATAGATTTGGGATGTTTGACACATTCCAATTGACTAAGACTGATTTCGGGTAATTCCAAGTTGGTTTGGGGTGATTCTGAGTTGATTAGAAATGGTTTTAAAATGATGTTGAAATGGTTCCAAAATATTGTGAAATTGATGTGAAAGAGGATATGATGATAGACATTGTTGAGATACAATCAGGTTGGCCAAAAGATTAGAGTTAGTGGAATGAGAAAATGGGATGAATTAGTATGGAAAGTGATGTCGATTTAGGGGTCTGAGAGTATTTTCAAGGGTTACCACTCAAGAAAGTGACTAAATAATGAAAATGATTGCTCAATTTGTTCACAATGAAGATACAAATCCAACACAACTAATGGTTTGTAAATCAGAGTTGAAACATAAAAGATATGGCCTCTAGAGTGCAACATAGGGGCTCTGGCAGCAATTTTGGGCATCCTACTACCCCAAGTGCTCCCAAAATGCACCCAAGTGTGCCTAGTGCACACTTGGTAAGTCCAAGTGTTCTATAATAGTACCAATTATGCCCATGGTGCACTTGGGAAGCCCAAGTGCACTTTGAAAGTGTAGACTGCACCCAAGAATGCTTCGAGGACCAAAAATAGCCCGACTGGACTCAGAATGACCTAAAAATTTGCATGCATGTGCAAAATGATAGAAAGAGGTCATAACATGAGTGAAATTAGTCAAGCATGGTTGCATTTTCTCAATATTTTTCAAAAAAAGGTCAGAGTGAGGTTGGATTAGGTGTAAAGCCCTAGAAGGTTGACAAATAGTGTAGGATGATATATTCGCAAGATGAAGATGATTTGGTGTATTGGAACACATGATCATGGCGATGAATGAAGATATGAATTAAAGAAGACCTAAAAGATGAGATGAGGACTAGTTAGAAGGAGGTGAAGAATTTTTCTTTCAAAAAGAGTGCTATATGTCAAATGGAGCTTTGTTTTGATGAAACCATAGATACAAACCATTTTTGAGTGTCTACATTTTGTCCCTCTTTGATACAATGTGATTTAGAGTGTTGTGTCTAAGAATACTGATAAGAAGGCCATAACAACATGCCCTAGTAGGAATGATATATATGGGTGCCCCCTCAAGAAATTGAATGAGGTATGCATATGGCAGGTCAATTTGTCGACAATGAGATGCAAGGTAGCGGATGAAGAAGACACAGAAGATGGAGGAATTGTTAGTATGATGGGAAGACTTTTGCTTTTGAAAAGTGCTCTATATGTCAAATGGAGCTTTATTTTGATATGACAAATGGAATGTAATGCATCATGGCATAAATGGTTAGAGTGCAAAGAGTAAACCTTTTGCATAAACAAGCACGATGCAGAAAAAAAATGACCTTGTCCTTCCTAAGGCATATATATATGCCTCAGATGCTCAAAGGTACATTGTAACAGATAGAAAATAAAATAAAAAAATGACCATGACCCATCCTGGTCACTCTCATAGATTAGTTTATATCATCGAGTAGCATAGGAACATGATCAAAGAAAAATTAAAGAAAAAAATAAATCACTCACTAAATAGCATAAGCCAACATCTATTCTTGTCCACGATTACTTGCTTTTAGTGTTTTAAGTCGTCAGATGGTGTTTGATAGGTTGATCATGTGATAGTTTTGTTTGTGGATTTAGTTGATAGGTTTATAGTGATATGTTGGCTTGATTGTTGGTTCACATTGCTCAGATACTGTGATTGTCATTGAAGTGTAGTGTTTTGATTTTCACGTTGGGTTCACCAATTGTAGGACCCAAAAAATGGGCCAATGTCCAACATAGTATGAGAAAATCACAAACTCACTAAACATATGTTAACACCCTTTAGTCTACCATGAAAGCCAAATACACAAAAAAGAAGCAACACAAGGTTAGAAACACCCTCTTTCATTTGTAGCTCCCATTTACTTCTTTCTTCTGCATATGATGTAGCTCCAAATTGCCTATAGTGCACACAATTTTGAAGAAAAATCCTAAGATGGTGATAATGCTATGAGAATACTAGAAGACATGATTTTGGTGTGAGAGAAAGAGTGAAAATATAAGAAACTAGGGACTTGACAAGACTTAAGAATTAGGGACTGGAAATGAGAGAAAGAATGCTCATTTTATAATCAACACAGAAGATGAGAGCATTGGAATTGTCACCTTGGATATGTGACTTGGCAAGAGGTTCCTTTGAGAATCCATGACACATATGACACAAGATGCCAAGTGTAGGATTCTATGATGTTTTGGAAGTCAAACTTGGCTAAAGATGGAAGAGAATCTATGACACATCATATGACACCTCAAACCCACTTAAAGCTAAGAATCTATGATAATGAAAGCCAAAAATGGATGTGCATGAGAGAATAAGAATATTGGATTATGACATATCTTAGCCAAGTGTCAAAGGAGAATCCACAAGGTGTCACACCCATGTGTCATGATGATGTCAATATTTTGTGGAATATTTGAATTAAAAATCCCTTATTCCACACAAATATAAATTAGTGAAATATGGAATTAATGGTGGGAAATATGACTTAGGAAATTAAGAATTTCCATGGTTTGCGAATGATGAACCAATTAATTAATAAAATATCAATTAATTAAGGAGGCTAGTTGAAGAATAATTAGTAATGACATAAGATTAAATTATGGGTTATTTAATCCTATAGAGAGAGTTAGTAGATGATTGGCGAATTTGATTAAATAAGTTTGACAATATCCTTTGATGAAGTGTGATGATAATGGAAATTTGGAAATTGACTAGGATGATGATGGATAGACCAAAGCCATGGTTGAATTGATTAGTTGATTGAAATTGATAACATGCCAAGGACACATGACATGAATTAAGGACATGTAAAATTTAATTGACATAGTAAAATGCTACATGATTGAGATTGGTTGATAGGGTTGATCATAATGACATTGAAAAAAGTATCAATGTTATTAAATGGTTGAAAATGCTATGATCTAACACTAAGAGACTCAAAAATGTCAAAGATCAGATGATGTGAACGATAGTTTGAACTAGCACTGAGAGCCATGATAGTAGTAAGGCCAGATTGATAAGATTTGATAGATTGATAGATTTCCAAGGCATGGAAAGCCATAACAATGCCTAGGATTGGACAAATGATGATAGATTTGGGATGTTTGACACATTCTAATTGACTAAGACTAATTTTAGGTAATTCCAGGTTGATTTGGGGTGATCTCGAGTTGATTTGAAATGGTTTCGAAATGATGTTGAAATGGTTCCAAAATGTTGTGAAATTGATGTGAAAGAGGATATGATGATAGAAACTATTGAGATATAATCAGGTTGTCCAAAAGATTAGAGTTAGTGGAAAGGGAAAATTGTATGAATTAGTATGGAAAGTGATATCTTATGATAGCTCAATTTGTTCACAACAAATATATGAATCCAATGCAACTGACAATTCATAATCAAAGTTGAAATGCAAAAGTTATGGCCTCCAAAGTGCAACATAGGGGCTATAAGAGCACTTCTGGGCATCCTTCTACCCCAAGTGTGCCCAAAATGTACCCAAGTGCACCTAGTGCACTCTTGGTAAGCCCAAACGTGTATGAAAGTATGAAGTGCACCCATGGTGCACTTGGGAAGCCCAAGTGTGCTCTAAAAGTGCAGGTTGTGCCCCAGAAGTCTCCAGGGGCCAAAACTAGCCTGACTAGACTTAGAATGACCTAAAAATTTGCGTACATGTCCAAAATGATAGAAAGAGGTCATAACATGAGTGAAATTAGTCAAAGATGGTCACATTTGGTCAATATTGGTCAAAAAAAGGTCAGAGTGAGGCTGGACTAGGTGTAAAGCTCTAGAAGGTTGACAAACAGTGTAGGATGATGTAGGAATGTAGGAATGCAAGATGAAGATGATTTGGTGTATTGGAAAACATGATCATGGTGATGAATGAAGATATGAATGAAAGAAGACCTAAGAGATGAGATGAGGACCTGTTAGAATGAGGTGAAGACTTTTTCTTTCAAAAAGTGTGCTATATGTCAAATGGAGCTTCATTTTGATGAAACCATAGATGCAAACCATTTTTGAGCATCTACATTTTGCCCCTTTTTGATACAATGTGAATTAGAGTGTTGTGTCAAAGAACACTGATGAGAAGGCCATAGAAAAATGCTCTAGTAGGAATAATATATATCGGTGCCCCCTCGAGAAATTGATTGAGATATGCATATGGTAGGTCAATTTGTTGACAATGAGATGCAAGGTAGCGGATGAAGAAGACACAAAAGATGGAGGAATTGTTAGTATGACGGTAGACTTTTGCTTTTGTAAAGTGCACTATATGTCAAATGTAGCTTTATTTTGATATGGCAAATGGAATGTAATGCATCATGGCATAAAAGGCCAAAGCACAAAGAGAAAACCTTTTGCATAAACAAGCACTATGCAAATGAAAAATGACCTTGTCCTTCCTAAGGCATATATACATGCCTCAGACGCTCAAAAGTACATAGTAATAGACAAAATAAAATTAAAAAATGACCATGAACCATCTCGGCCACTTTCATAGATTAGTTTATACCATTGAGTAGCATAGGAACATGATCGAAGGAAAAAAAAAAGCAAAAATAAATCACTCACTAAATAGCATGAGCTGACAGCTATTCTTGTCCATGATTACTTTATTTTAGCTTTTTAAGTCTTCAAATAGTGTTTGATTGGTTGATCATGTGATAGTTTTGCTTGTGGATTCAATTGATAGGTTCATAGTGACCTGTTGGCTTGATTGTTGGTTCACATTACTTGGATAGTGTGATTGTCATTGAAGTGCAGTGCTTTGAGTTTCATTCTATGAAAGTGGGAGTGTTTATGCAAAAGGGATGATTATGTACAAGGTTTATTACAAATTTTTGATGGGTTTTGTGATTTTTATGGTTTTTGAGGATAGTTGATGTTTTTGTGTGATTGGTTTCTTTCGGACATTTTACGATTTTTAGGGTTTACTTTAGGACATTTTATGATTTTTATGATTTTTTCAGGACATTTTATGATTTTTATGGATTTTTTCAATATATTTTATGATTTCTAGTTCTTTTTTAGGACATTTTATGATTCGTAGTGAGTTTGTTTAGGACATTTTATGGTTTTTAGAATTTTTTTAGGATCATATTTGAATTTTTAGGATTTTTTAGGATCATAAAAGCATATACAAGTGTTAGTTCCAATCTGTTATGCAATAAGTCCAATGGATAACAAGTTCTTAGGGATATGTCCCTAGTTCAAGTTCAAACTCATGCACCATGTAGGTAATATGCCCCCAGACAAGACATAGACTATGTGCAAAGGCCAATGATAGAGTATGTACAGACTAGTGATGTTGTAGGTAAGATAACAATGGACATTAACTAGTTCATGGGCCATGATGAAGGGCTACGGATGTCTTGCAATATGGAGGATATGATTAGGGAATGACAAAAGGGGAAAAAACTTGATGGAATCCCGATAGATGGAGGAGCAACAACTGATTACACATGTCACCTAATTACTAAGTTTTCACCATGGTACTTGCCCAAACCACCTATTTGCTAGGTTTTCACTTTTGGACAAATTTTTTCCCTTAACTCAAATTTTCGTGCCACGATGCCTATTTGCTAGGTTTTCATCAATGCATCCTTTTGTCATGACTTTTTTTCACTTTTTTCTTTTCTTTTTTCATGACTTTTTACTATTTTTTTGATATTTTTCAAGACTTTTTGCCATTTTTTTAGGACTTTTGCCATTTAAAATTTTTTTAAAGGATTTTTAGACGGAATCACAAATGTTGCTAATGAGTGCTGAGAAGAAATTTGTTGTTGGTGCTACTAGTTGATAATCTTTGGACCCACAATTGACCATAACTATGCAAGAGTCATTCAGAGTTTGTAGCTAAGATCAAACCACTGGAAAGACCTTGAGATATACTATTGTGTACCATATCTAAGACAATGTCGACTTCTTGTGAATCAAGGCATCTGAGGATAAATGGGTTAACAAATATGTTGTATGGGATGCCATTGATGATGACGTGCTCAAAGGCTTATTGGATAGAGGTTGTATTTTGGTTGTTGGACAAGTTAGGTAGTAAGATTGGGGAATAAACAACTAGATATAAGGAAGGATTGGGAGGATTGAGACCAACAATTTCCCACATAAAGGCTGATCAAGAGAGCTCAAAAAGACTTTGTGGCATGTTGAACACTGGAACACTGATATTCATGGCATCATCTTTTTGATTTTGTATCCTTGGGAGTTGCTTAGCATCTTCTTTTTCATGGTCTAATGGCACCTTTCTATTTTCACCAAGAGACCTATTCTTGTCATTTCTTTCTTTGTGTTCAACTTTGCATTGGGAAGATGGAATTGACTTTGCAAAATATGCCAATGTGATCACTAATTTTAATGATCACATTAGGAGAAATTGCTTCTTTATGATCACTAATTTTAATGCCTTCATACATTTCAAAATCTATTGAAAGAGCATCATCATTATCGAATCGATCAAAAATTAGTGGTCCACATTGGTCCCAATCCAACAGTTCAGGATAACTCAAGGGGATGTCATCATTAGTGTTGAATGGGCTTTGGTTGAAGGTATATATATGGATAGCTAACTCAATGGTATTATTGGGGTCATGCTCAAAAGCTAGAGGACTATTGGTTTTAGGTGGGGTATCCTTAGATGCATTTTCATCGTTCAAAACATCCACAGTCTTATACATAGATACCGTAGTACTAAGAGGACCTATTCGTAATGGTTTGAATCCAAGCCCCAAACTAGGATGTCATCCTTTTGTAGTGACAGGTTCAATTATTCCTTGTTTCTAACATCCAAGAATACTATAGCCATCATAGCCTTATTTCTACATGATAATAAACCCAGGTCCATACTTGTTAGGAGATGCCAAAGTGGGTTTTTGTTTGGGTTTTTCTTTCTCAATACACACAAATGTATTCTCATTGATAGAAGTGGCATTTTGTGTACTAATTTTAGAGTGTTGTTCTTATAATAGATATGATTTACCATAAGGTTGGGGAGATAGAGGTGACTCCCTAATGTGGGATACTTGAGACATAAAGTACTCTCTACACCCATTGTCTTCAATCTTCATCTTTTCCTTGGCCTTACTGAGGAGCATATCTATGTCCACATATTTAGAGGAATTTGTGGCTTGTACTTCATTGTTTGTTGAGACTTGGTATGTAGTAGCATCTCTTAGATTAGCAAAAAATTGGAAAGGGTCTAGATCACTAGGGATGGTAACCTCCACATTATTATAGGAAAACTTTAGACATTGATGATATGTAGAGGGCACCACTTTCATAGCATGAATCCAATGGCATCCTAGTATCATGTTGCAATTCATTTTAATATCTAGGAGCTAGAACAATGTATCTTTAGTAGCTAAACCAACTCTAATGGGTAATATGATGACACCCTTGGAGAAGTGTTCACCATCAACATAGGCTTTTATTGTGATTCTTTGAGATGGATCCACATCATCCTTAGAATAACCCAAACCTTTGACAACCTTAAGAGTACAAATGTTTAGTTTGGCTTCTCCATCTATTAGGACATGTCTAACCTTGGCATTATGGATAAAGACTTTGAGATGAAGAGGATTGATATAGTTGGGCTTGTCTTTAGGAACATCTTGAGGGGAAAAGGTGATATTTTGTGATGCAAATAGGTTCCCCACCATGGCTTGGGAAACATCAATGTTATTTGGGACTACTAACTCTTCAAGGGCTTAATCCAAGATCTTTTGATGTTGGGGAGATTCACACAATAGGTCTAAGATGGATATTTGTGCAGGGGTCTTGCTGAGCTATTCAACAAGGCTATAATCAAATGAAGTAGGAGTAGCAAATCTACTAGAGGGTGTAGGTCTAGTAGAAGCAGTAGGTCTAGATGGAGCTCTGGGTAGGGTAATCTTGGTATGATGTGTAGTGATGACAAAATAAGGGTCTTCATCCTTTAAGATGAATGTGGATATGCAAGAATTTGACTCATTGAAACAATTAATGGTGTAGTCATATCCAGTGCATGTGCAATTCACATTATCTTGTGACTTAGAGTTTGAACTGGAGGTTTTCTCTTTGTTGTGATTACCCAAAGGATCTTTGAAGATAGTGTGATCAAAGTTGGATGCTAATAGTGATGTATCAAAAATGATTACACCATCATCAATAAGATCTTGTATTGCATGCTTTAATTGGAAACATGATGAGGTTCTATGTCCTTTAGTGCGGTGGTAATCACAAATTTTTTTGTCATCCCACCAAGATGCTTTAGTCAGTGGCTCATCTTTGACTAGGGGTAACTATAGGAAGTTATTATTGAGTAATTGTAGAAGTGCAATCTCAAGAGGTATCCCCAAGGGTGTGAATTTTATATCTTTGGTTCTAGGATGTCGTCAAGGTCCATCCTATGTGGAAGTCTCAGTTTTCTGTTGTGGAGGTGGTGTTTGATAGGGAGTTTGTGAATTTTTAGGATTTGCACCTTTCAAGGTTAGTTGAGGTTGTGCCATGATAATTTTACATGCATCTAAATTCCATCATTGATCACATTCTTTTTTTTTGAGAAAAATTGTCTTGTCATTGGAGTTGGTGTTTGTGTTTTTCTTGTTTTTCTTGAGGATTCCCTTATGGATAAGAGAATCTTCAATGCTAGCCCCCTTTTTCATCAATTTAGAAATTGTGCTTGGAATTTTGATTTTGAGTTCATACATTAGGTTAGGGACTAGGTTTTCAATGCACAAGTTAACTTGTTTTTCAGGAATGGGTCACTAAACTTCTCCAATATAGTAAGAATGTGATAAATGGTTCTCCAATCTTTTGTTTAGTTGGGCAAAAATTGTAAAGTGTCACCTCATTTGTAATGTTAAAGGAAAAGTGGGAGATGAACCTATCTTCTAGCTCTAACCAAGATTTAATAGTACTAGGAAGTTTGGAGTACCATTCAAGTGTGGGCCCACCTAGAGAACGAGGGAACAATCTCATGAGGTAAGTGGACTCATCACTAATTTTGGTACAAGAGGCATATAATTCTTGGATGTGATCAACAGGGTTTCCTTTTCCTTAGTATTTTTTGAATCTTGGTGCATCGAAGTGTTTTGGGAATGGAGGCATATATAGACTTTTATCAAATGGATTAGGGCATAGATCCCTTTCTGTATATAGATCATGTTTCTTTTAGACTCCCAATACCTTGACTTGTTTGGAAAGTTGTTTGAATTATTGTAATAGCTCTTCATTAGGGTTTTGCATGATAGCCTTCCTTTCAAGTCTTTTGTGTCTATGAGTAGACTATTTACTGTGGTGAGAACTATGTCTACTTTGTTTTGACATTTTTGTATTTGATGAGTCTGGTGATGTGTCACTAGGTGGTGGAGGTATGTTAATATCTCAAAGACAAAAGGGTCCCTATTGTGATAGATGTTGGGGTACTTCTTGTGGTATTTGATGTGGCACTTGTGGCAGTATCGAGTGTGATTAATGTACCATATGTTGTTGTTGTGCCATTTGTTGTGGTTGTTGTTTGGATACCTCTATTGGTTGCATGTGAGATCATGTATGTGATTGTTGTTGTAGAAACATATGGTGGGGTTGTTGTGGCACATGTTGTTGTTGTAACAACTATTGTTAGTATGCAATTTTTTGCTCAAGGCATCTTTGGTATTCCAATTGTTGTTTGAGTTGCTCTTGTTGTTTAGCAAACATGGCTTGTTTTTGTTGGAATTTTTGTTGATACATTACATGGAAGTCAAGTGGGTTTACATTGGATTGTGTGTTAGAGGCATTGGATCCTTGAACCACTTAAGGTTGTTGTTGTTGTGGTTGATGTTGTTGTTGATATGCTGAATATGTGTTGGAAATGTTAAGTCCTTGGAATATTGTAGTTTGATGTTGTTGGGGTAGTTGGTTATGTCCTTGAGAATTGATCACCATCGTGGTATTGTTGTTTTGGCACCTTTTTGTGTTAGAGGTTTCTCCTTGGGACATCATATTGACTTGAAAATGTGACGAGTTCCTCTTGGGAATGGGTGTAATGTCAATAAGAATTTTCCTTTGTATATCAATAGGGATGGTTGCAATTGATGTTTCACATAGTGTACTCATGGGAGGCTCCATAACATTTGATGTCATAACACTTGGTAGAGTTAGAAGCAAAGGTGCACTTTGTTGATGTTTGGCATCCCTAGAGTACCAGTCCCTTTAGGCACATCTTGTTACATCATGTTATTAAGGTCAAGCCTTAACATCCTCTTGGGATACTTAGGAAGAATCTTGTTTCCTTTCATTGGTTGTGGTTCATTGAATAAGGGATTAATGTTGATGTGTTCAAACTTACTTTGAAGGATTTTGATGGTTGATTCTTGATGGGACCTTATAGGTGCCATTATCGTGTTTGAAAACTCCAAACACTGTTTTCCCTTATCTAAGTCCAAACTGATCATGGGTTGTATTTTTTCAATTGTTGTGTCGGTTTGATGTTTGTACTTAGGTCCCTCCAAGTTTGGGTTGAATTTGACAATTTCTTGGGCTGCCAAAAGTTTGAAGTTCTTGCAATTTTTTTTGTCTTGACATGCCCTAGCCATTTCTTCATCAGTGATGCCATAGTAAGTTTCAGAGTCATTACTTAGGTGTATAATGCCTTGTTATATGTTTGACATATTAGAGTTGAAGGTACTTACATCAGGTTTTCTGCATTCAAAGGAGTGTGTTTGTTCATCCTTGGGTGTGGTTGGTACACTTCCATCTCTAGGTGGTATCAACACAAATATAGGTTCAAAGTTAGGACTCCATTGAACCATCCCATGTGTGGGGGAAATGTCTAATGGAAACCTCATAGTAGGTGTGTTGCTTAGGGTTTGTTGTGTCATCCCTTGATTAAGGTGATCTTGTAGATACATATTTAAGGGGTCTGCAAGTAAAACTTGTGATGCCTCGATTTGATCTTCGTCAAATTTTTGTTTGGTTTTCTTGCTCTTCTATTTTCTTAGATGAGGTTTTGGTTGTGTTGGCACCTCAAAAAAAAGGGTTGGTAAGGTTCTTCAGGCCTCTGAGCTGATTGTGTCCTAGTGAGTGTTGGCATGATACCTTTTCAGATTGACATTTTGGATGTATGGTATCTGATACCTTTCTATCTTAATTAAACACATTTCATCTTTAGTAGACTATTTTTCCTTTAACTATTTTTGGACTATACTGCATTTTTTCCTTGACAATTCTACTCTTTATGATATAGCTTACACTCTAATCTTTAGTCTATTGGAGTGTTTTGAGATCTAATCTTCGACTATTATTTTGTTGGGTTATGCTCCCTTTGGATTCATTAATGCACTAAAACATTATGATATATGCTAAATCATGTTTTTACTAATCATTAATGTTACTTGGTGTTTAATTTGTGATGTCATATAGATATTAGGACATATAGCTTAACTCATATTATCCAGCATCCAAAGCTCAGATGGATTAAAAAGATCAAATCTTTCAAGCATATCCTTTTGTAATTATCATGTCATCCTATTTGATTATTTTACACTGAGGTATGCCTCTTTTACTTATGTATAATATGGGACTTTGCTCCTGGGCAAGAATAGAGGTTTTCTTGCTCCGTTCTTTCCTACCATTACCCGTCAGAATGGAGAAACTCTTGTAACCATTTCAATTTTATTAATATAATATAATAGAAGGCTTTGGTCATTTATTGATTAAAAAAATAGAAAAAAAACAATTCATTGAAACATACAAATTTCAATGAATTCACTATATATTAAACAACTTGTCAAATTATAATGAAATTTGTCTCTATAGTAACAAAGAATATTCAAAAAGGAGTGCACTAACCTTTTCTATACAAAGAATGTTCAAAAACCCTTCAAATGGTGTATCCAATGATTAAATTTGGTGTTTTCTATCTTCCAATATCATGAAACATGTGTTTTTTTTGAAACAACAAAACAAACAACAAACAAAAACAAAGAATATGGGTAAGTAGTTACCCAAACTTTCGTTCTAACCATTTTTTTGTATTTTCATATAGCGTGTACAAACTATGTGAAAACTCTCTCTCTCTCTCTCTCTCTCATCCCCTTCTCTCTCTCTCTCTCTCTCTCTCTCTCTCTCTCTCTCTCTCTCTCTCTCTCTCTCTCTCTCTCTCTCTCTCTCTCTCTCTCCAACATTTCCAATCCCCCCCCCTCTCTCCCATCCCCTACTATGATTTTTTCATGGATATTATATTTCTTCATGTCTCTCTATTAAAATATTATTTTAAAAATTAGGTTTTGAAGGGATCAAAAACCCTTCATACACAAATATTCTTACATAATTGGATATAGCATTGAAACATTAGAGAAAAACATAAAAAAAAAAGATTACAACTTAAACTAATAAAGAGAGAATGAAAAATAAGAACCATCTATAAAACCAAAACAAAAACAAAACAAAAAACCTCAACTAAGGAATACTAACCAAGCCAAGTTCTTGACGGTTGTGATTTTGTATTTTTACAATTTGAAGTTTTTTTAGATATTTTATTAAATAATATAAAGTTCATAATTTTATATCCATCTCATTATTGTACTTGAATGTGTTCCATACATGTTTGAGACATGATCACCAAGTAAAACATCATAGTAAATTGATATATGTTTTGATCTATACATTTTAACGGAATTATCATAAATTTTTAATCTTAATTATGCAACATATTGTTATAATAATTTAAAATAACTAGAAGGAGGGGGTGAATCAATTATCCTCAGATCTAAATGTACCAATGAAACTTTTACTAAATTCAAACAACTTAATCAACCTTAGGTACCCACTCGATCTATATAGCATATCATTAGAAATTCAACATTTTATGCAATATCTTAACTCTCCGTCTCTATATGTGTTGACTACTAGTAAATAAACTACTATAAAATATAGCATGAAAAAAATACCATCCAAACATGAAAATAACACTTTGACACAAGGATTTAATGTAGAAATCCAATTTGTGAAAAACCACTAGGTAACATGCTATCAAATTTTCACTCTTCTAAAGTGAGCTCAGTTAAGAGCCAATCCTATTAAAGGTTATACAACACATTATTAAATGTAACCTTGTTAAAATATTTTATCACCTTTTAATGAGTGTTCTTGTTAGAGGACTTTGGATCATTCCATTAGAATGTCACCTTGATTAAAGGATTTTCAAAATTACTATTATGTCAACCTTGATTAAAGGATTTTGATTGATACAATGGTTAGAATGTAATAGTAGGTTTGATCTATAAAGTACAACTCACTTTGAAAATTTACATCTCCACTCACTTCTATGTTGGTTCATTGACTGACCTTCATTAACATCTACATCATTGATAAACTTGGTATCTCCTCAAGAAATTAGTTTTCACCAAACTCTTCACACCTCACCATTGTTTTTATCCTCTTCATAGCTTCTCCTTAAATAACCAATCAACAAAAAACCAAATTTAGAAAAAATCACTAATGCATACTTAAATTGGTAATTTTGATCTTTTACATTACTTAAACACCAACTTTGATCTTAGGGCTAGGTTAGATTCATTGAATCCTTCCATCTTTTTGTTCTTCTTCTCCTTCTAGAAAATTTTGATCAAATCATTTCCTTTGATCTCTTAATAAACTCTCCTTATGCATTAAATCTACTAGCTCATCAATACTTATCTTCCACATTCTTTGACTAATTAAAAATTCCAACTATGTCGGCCTCAAATTCAAATCTTTCTCAAACGGTAACTTTTGTAGTCACTTGACAATCATTGTGTTCTTATGCTTGGTCATTATTATGTAGCTTGACACACACTATAATGTCTTTCTTGGCATCAACATCCTCTCTCAACCATTACTATGCTCAATCACTATTAATAGTTCTTCATTCACTTGCTAAAAAATAATTAACACTCAACTTTAACTATTTTGTTTACCTTCTACATAAGTTCCTTAATCTTCTAGTTTAGATCCTTCATTGACTAACCAATGCTGACACTCGGTCAAGCTTATCCTTTTGACTCATTTCAACTCAAACCTTCATTCAACTATCTTCTTCACTTCATGTATTGATTGAAAAATACATTATCTTTTTAAGGACTAACTTATCAAGTGTCCATTTTATTTTCATAATATTTAACACATCTCAACTCAACCTTTCACTAGGTCATCTCATGAGCTCTTCTTTTCATATCCTATTTATCATTCAAATGATATGATACTCTACACTATTAGTAAATATCTCTCTGGTAGGTTTGAAACTATGTCTTACCAATAGGTTTGACATCAATGACAACATAACAATTACTCTAATTGTAGTTTCCAACAATCTCCCTCTTTAGCATTGATGGAAACACCTCACATACTTCACTTACAGTACTAGTTACCATGCAATCCAAAATCTTCAATACTACGTACTTCCAACTCTCCTATGTTTGTGTTCTCTCTTTTTTTAGTTTCATTTTGATTCTCATCCGTTATAGTCTCAAGATTCTCCCTCTATTAGTTAAGTGCATATTCTTCTTCTATAGAAACACCTCAATAGATGTCAACAACATATGTATCTCTCTTGAAAATAATCATTATTTTTGCATAACTTCTCTCCACATCTCCCTCATTGTATCTATCCTTTTATGATATCATGATCAAGCTAATCTCTCCCATTTTAGGTATACTTGTCTAGTAACTCAATTCTCTACCTTTTTATCTGATAATTTGTATGATAACTCAATCATTCTAATCTCTCCCTCTTTGATAAAAAAGCTAAAGACCTCGACCATACTCATATATCTTCATGTCACTTAATCTGGCTAATATAGAAATGTCATCTCAACATTAACTCTTTGAAGCTTCATCTACTCATAGTTCAGTGTCTTCCTTTTCACTCCTTTAGGATGCTCCTAAAGTGCGACCTCCTAAATCAATGTTTATGTTATTCAAATTGAAACATTTGATGCAATGCAACATCTCTTCTTAGTTTTCATTAGGTAGGGGAATGACCCCTAGCTTACCACATAGATACTCATAAGCATCCTTAAGTAGTTCCTTTTTGAATACATCAACTAACTACTCTTTGGTGTTTACATGTTCCAATATCACTTCTTTGTCTTGTACCAACTCTCTCAAGTAATGGTACTTGATCTCAATATGCTTAGTCTTTGTATGCATCATATGATTCTTTGATATTCTTATAGCACTTATGTCATCACAATATATCACAATAGGTTTAGTGTTCTCTTCCTTCATACCTTTCAACAATTACTTGATCCATACAATGTTTGAGAAATTCACTAATGTGGAAACATACTCAACCTCTACTATAGATTGTGAAATAAAAATGTATTTCTTGCTTGTCCAAGAAATCAATCTTCTTCCCAAAAAGAAAGCTCCTCCACTTGTGCTCTTTTCGTAATCAATATTTCCTACCCAGTCAACACCTGTGTAAACCTTCAACTCAGATTAGTCACTTCTCGTATACCATACTCCATAGTCTTCTATTCCTTTCAAGTATCTCAATATCCTCTTTACTACCATCATATGATTTTCTTTGGGATCAACATAGAATCTAGCAACAATTCTAATAACTAATGCAATGTTAGGTCTTCTACATATAACATATTGAAGTTTTCCAGTCATTGACCTATATAATGTTTGATTCACCTTAGCAAAATCATGATTCTTTGAAACTTTATGTTTAGTCACTATAGGTGTTCGAACTAGCCTTGAATCTACCATTCCAAAAGTATTCAAAATTTCTTTTGTAGTACTTGCCCCAAGTTTACTTTTCATGTAATATTGTCGAATTCTTTTAGGCCAACCTTTGTAGTTATGTGTTATGATTTAGTGGTACTTGGTTACCTGAAAGGATTGATGTTATTTCATACTTAGTTTATATATTTGATGAGCTAATCAATACTCGGTTATTTCATGTGTTTATGTTTATTCTTTCAATGATGATGCTTCGTATGTTCATATAGTGATTTTAGTTGTTTCATGATGATAGTTAAATGGATTATTTATATAGTGTTTTTGTATGGTTACTTACCCCATACTTGCATGTGTATGGTTGTCATGCCCAAAAACACCAAGAAGTTATGTTTTAATATTTAAAAGTGATAATAGGATTAAATGTAACAAACACATTTTCAAATAAATTCACTTAACTTCCTCACACACATGTATAAATATAAAATTTAAACCCAACTCAAAAGCAAATTTTCTTAACATATTTTAAACTTAAAATTTCACAGCTAAGTATATATCAACATGTTATATGATTAATCTGATTTAAACGAGTGTGATTACCAATCATAAAAATGTGCAGTAAGGTAACACCATCAAATATGATTTTTTTTAAAAAAATTACATAAGCAAAACTGAAAACAAAGCTATAAGACTCAATGCAAGCATATCTACTCAAACACCATTTTATTGGCAAACCTGATTCAAAGGCTCAGCTGGGAAAGAACCAGGAAGAAAACCCAGCGTCGTTGCCATTACAACAAGGTTTTGAGATACAAATTACATAGGATTTCAATCCTATGTTACAACACTTAAATTACATTTCCTTCATGACCCTCGTCAAGGGTTCCATATCAAATTTTGCAACACATTTCTACGAACCATGGAGGAAACAGAATCTGATCAGGTGACAACCAAGAATAACCAAGAGACAATCAAACATACATATTCATACATGGTTTACACAATAGGATTCACAATGAATCAAAACTAGGGAAAGGTGGATTCTTCCAACCAGGAGAAGTCAAGCACAACTCCAAACAGATGCCCAATCGGGGCTATAAACCAAGAACTTCTGTTCTTTCATTTCAACATACCATAATCATACAAGGTTCATGCTGATAGGTAGGGGCCCATAACACCCTACCCTTTCTCCCTCTTCTCATCCTGAGAAGAGACTCTACACTGGTTGGAGTCCAACTAAA
This sequence comes from Cupressus sempervirens, assembly GCA_028749045.1. Classification (NCBI taxonomy): domain Eukaryota; kingdom Viridiplantae; phylum Streptophyta; class Pinopsida; order Cupressales; family Cupressaceae; genus Cupressus; species Cupressus sempervirens. The sequence continues at coordinate 62,778,438 of CM053792.1, forward strand.
TAGACCTTTCCCATAATTGGTCACTTCTGCCCTATCCAAGGGTGAGTAATACCAAAACACCCATGCAAGATAAATCTCAAAATTGAAAACATAAACAAGAAAGGAAATCATTCAAAATAACATGGTTTTCAAAGCTTCCCAACATACCCACAAACATACAAACATTCAAACAACAACAAGGTAGCATAAGCATGAAACAAGAATGAAATCTGAACAAGGGAGAAGAGAATTCCTACCTTCACAAAGAGGTAATGGAAAATGAACCAATTTGAGTAGAGCTTCCCTTTCCTTGCTTCAATCTTCAAGAACTCCTCTCTAAAAGTAGAGATTGGGTAACCCCTCAACTAGTCCAAGAAAGGCCTCTAAATAAGCCTCAAACTCAACCACCCAAAAGGATCAATAACTTCTCCCACCCACTTACAATTCTAGAAACTCCTAACTCAACCCACACTTTGGTTAAACACTAAGTGGAGGTGGGGTGAAGCAACTCATGGTAGGCATAGTCAATTTTCGCACAAAGGCAAAAAGAGACTTTTTGAGTGGCCTCAAAAGTCAATAAAAGGGGCTTAGGGGTTGGAAAAGACCCCCAACCCATACCCATACCCCTTGGGTATAATTATTACATGTATTAAAGCCTCAGGAATAGGTTTAGAGCCAAACAAAAGCTAGGAAATAATTAGGACCAACTAACAACTCTAAAATGCAGATTAAGCTCTAATCTGGATTAAGGATGACTAAACTCGATTAAGAACCAAATTAGCAAAAGATACTAACTTAATCCAACTTAGGTCCAAGGGTTACACAGCTAGCCCTAACTAGCATGCTATAGAGCACAAACAATTCACGAGTGTCAAGTGTCACTAAAAGAACATAGTTATGAACATTAACATTTACTGATCGTAGAAAGATACATACATACATCTCACAATTAATTTGATTACGAACAACAAGGTTTCCACAATTAGCACATAGAGATCAGTTATGTTCCTCTGTCGGTTTCCTCGACTAAAATATCTGCACACTCATTGCACACATCAGTAGTCCCAAAAATCACATGTACATATGTATATATATACGTATCAGGAATCACATAAATTAAAACATCCATCTATAACAAAATTAAGGTTCCTCTCATCCTATTCAATTCTTAACCATTTAAAATATCTTAAACCAAAAATGTTAATCCTACCTTTTTACTTAATTCTTCAACATACATATACATAAAACCTTAAATGACGAATGTCAATATCTAAAAGTAACATCACACAACATAAAATAATATAATATGTTCAAGTATCTGATAATGTCTCAACATCTCGAGTCGTGAGTATCAAAATGATAAAGTAACAACTAAGGCTATGAAGGGTCGGGGCGAGGCCTCACATTATTTAATCATCGGTTATTACTTAATCAATATGACATATAACTTATTCATTAATTCAGACTAAGTACGAGAATAATCATTGTTAGGCATGCATATACCTAAACCTCATAACATCACCAATAGTGAAACACCTTGTATTATTGTTAGTGCCAACATAATCATTCTCTAATCTTTAAGTATTAAAGCATGGATGTATTAGTTGTTCTCAATTTTCATTAAGACATCTAAAAACCTACAACATTACTCCATATCCATTCAAATCTCCTACAACAGATTTGACAAAGAAATTCATATTTAATAAGTACATGCGAGGAGGGACCTTACAATGGTGTACATGTATGTTTTACTTTATGTTTGACATTTCTCATATGATTGAGGGAGGGAGTCTTAGTCACCTGCTAGTTAGGATCTACACAATGTACCACTCCCTACCATTGCCTATTAAGTATAGATGTATGTGTGTGTATGTGTGTGTGTGTGTGTGTGTGTGTGTGTGTGTGTGTGTAAATGTTTGGCTTTTATGAAAATTGTAGGTACCAGACATCAACTTCCTTGAATTGCCAGGATGAGCATGCCCTATCGCAGCATCTCAATGGTAAAGAGGAGAGAGAGTTGTCAAGTCCAAATCCTGATCGTAAGCCAATTGTCCTAGAATATAGGACACGTATCTAAGTTAGTCACCCTTCCAAATTTGTCAAGTGACGTGAATTCAAGATTTTGACCCTTAAGTTTGAATTTGTAGTTTGTCTTATAAATAAGTTTTCTTATTATTATTTGTGGGTTTGTTGTGATTTTTAGTTATAATTAAATCCAATAAAAATATTATTAAATGATTTAATTCAATGAAAATTTTATAAAGAAAAATCAAATTTTAATTATATTTAATTAATTGATAAATTAATTAACTAGAAGAATTAAATTAAAAAGACTTTATTAAAGATCCAAATTTGGCATAATTATATTTATTTAATTTAATAATAATTAATTTAGGAGTTTCATTTTAATAATGAACTCTAAATATTATTATTGGTTGAATTAATAAATATACTTTTGAATTTGTCTTATTATTTAATAAAAGCAAGTGAGAATAAATTAAATAAATTTTATTTTAATTAAAATGTAAAAAGTTTGCACATGAAAATAAAATAAACTAAAATAATAATAATAAAATGCTTTTGCATGTTTGTAAAACTGAGACCCTAGGTTGATAAATTCATTATTAAGAAATTAGAGCTCATTTCCCCACACATAGATTTGGAGGAGCAAATTTCGGACCAAACTTCTTGGAACCTCTAAGCATTCATCTAGTTAGCATTGGATTAAGGTAGGAACTTTGTTGAGATTATCACAATAAATTACTTTGAATTTGTTTTCTCTATCTTCTTCATGTTTCTCTGTGGATCTTGTTAGAGATTGATTTTGGTTGAAACCCTTGTTTGAAATTTTTTATTCTTAGTTATGAAAAAATTTCTATGAAAGAAATTAGATCTAAATTTTCCATTTTGATTGTTTCTTAATATTCTCTCCATCAGATTATTGTTTAAAAAAATATACTTACCATAGTAATTAAAAATTACCGTTGTAAATACATTTAAAATTTTACTGTGTATTAAATTAAATGGCCAAGGGGGTTCTTGTTTTTATATATAAAAAAATTAATTTAAATAAAAGGGAAACCAAGGCCATGACCTCCCTCATCTCCCCTATTGCCTCAATGTAGCTTGGTTGTCGTTAGTAGCAGAAACTGCCATGGCAGCCAAGGCTATGGTGGGTAGTTTGATTGCTACGACTGTTGACCTTCAAGCCCTAAATTATTATTATTTAAAAAATTTATATTCTATTTTTAAAAATTATTAATTATTATTTTATTAATAAATTTATTAATTATTATTATTAATAAATTAATAAATATTATTTTACTAATAATTTAATAATTGTTATTAAACTTTGGTAATATTTAATTAAAGGTTTTGATATATAGTTTATTAATTCACACACACACACACACACACACACACACACACACACACACACACACACACACACACACACACACACACACACACACACACACACACACACACATTTATATATTTAAAAATTGATAATTGTAATTTCAATTTTAATTAAGGGACTTTTAATGGAATTCTGATTTTTGTTTAATAAGTATTTCATTTTACTTTTTATTATATGAATATGGTATTATGTACTAAGGTTTTTTTAATGGATTGATTGGTCACTTGAAATACTTATGTACATGGAAAACTTTATCAAATTTGACATTTTCAAAATGAAAACTTGAATCCATATTGTGAATCAATCTTTATGATATTATGTTTACAAACCAAATAAGCTATGTAACTACACTTGTTTCAATTTACTTGATGAGATGTATGAATAGTTCATGTTGGGGTTTGGGTTAAACTTAGTACATTGACTAGTTAGGATGTTTACAAGAGGCTTGGGAGATCTTGTTTTATGATGATGTGTGAATGTTGTGATTATTGTGATTTGACATTTAAGGTATTGATCAATGTATTTATTGGGTTTTCTAGTTGCTTTTATAGGACTAATGTGGTCATTGTGACTTTATGATATTTTAAATTATGAGCTTAGGGTAGGTTATCCTTATGTATGTTGCGAATTGGCTTGCAATGAAGGCCAGAGGCCTAAAGAGGCTACTTGGGTAACCCATTGTAGGTTGTATTAATAAGTGATAATATTTCATTAAATGGGTTAAAAATGAATTAACAAGAGATAGTTGATTACCTTGCCCATGCCTTGAGTGCTAGTACATGCTAGGATGGGAGTAGAGAGGGTGCTTGGTTGCATCCTTGCCTCGTTAGTATGCCTTGTCTATAAGAAAGGATACTAATGCCACATAGAGTCACTAGGGGGTCAGAGTCAAGAGAGGTTGCCAAGGTAACATTAGAGTTGGCTCATGCGATGACACTTTCCTAGTTACATAATAGGTTTCCTACATGTCTTTGTTGCCTCTAGGATTAGATGTTATATGTGTATTTGGTACCTTTGAGTTAGATTGCTATCAAGACATCCTTGACCTAGATTTTGGTTATGAATCTTGGATTGTTATCAATATAGGACTTGGGATTATCTCCTTAGTATGGTGGGAGTGGGGCACTTAGGTTCCATGAGGTTGGGCGGTAGTGTTTCTTATAGCATTGAGATCCAATAGCTAGATGTACTTTTGCAGTTATTCCATTCTTCTAATCTTGTGATTTTTTTCTATGGTCATATGTTGATTTATTGTACTTAGATTATTGGAGATCTTCTAAGATGTACCTTATCATGATGTATATTCTTTTAGCATTTCATACCCTATGACTTGTACATAGGATGATTATGCATTTTGGTTATGCCATGTGGCATCTTACGTACTTGCATATTATTTAATTTGATTCATACTTATGGTTATTCTATGATGTGGATTATGTTATGTAACAAATTTAATCTTAATAAAACTTTGTATGTGATTCAATGTCATGGAATCCTTAAGAGATGTAATTGTTAATGTATTTTTTTGTATGTATGTGAGTTATTTCTTTTGCTATGTTATCTCTTGTTGTTTTAATCTTTCAAAAAAAAAAAAGTTTGACAAACTTAGTGAGATAAAAGGATAATTAATTTTTGGTTCCTTGGCAAGGTGTTACATCTGGTATTAGAGCCCAAGTTTCTATATTAGGAGCTCTGGGCATATTGGAATGCCACTACATGGAAACTAGTTAACTTAAATGCAACTTAAACAATTACATGTATCTATTATAATTGGAACACCTTGAACTTCAGACTCGAATACTTGAACCTAGAAATAGGAAAAACTAGACTAAATCTTAATTTATTTTCAAACATGATTCTTATGATTATGATTTATAGTAGTATGCCCTTGTTGATTTTGTTGGCATTTTGTTCTTTCTTGGATGTTGTAGGAGGATGGTGTTTGGGACTAGATCGACTATGAGAGGTTGTAGCTCAAGCTATGGAAAAGGTCGTGGGCAAGGTGGAGATATCATCTTGCATGGGACTAGTAATGAGAGTCTTGTTTAGGAAGAGAATATGGAGGAGAACAATGGAGAGCATTAGGCCAATTTAGAAGAGGTCAATTTGAGGCAGATGATGAGGATTATTCTGGAATGTCGACCCCCTCTAAAGGGTGTTGATTAGGAAGAATCACATCATGTTGGGAATGAGGAGAGACAAAGATCTAGGAGTCCTCGAGGAGATCCCCATGGTGATAGATAGAGGTTGACCAAGGTCGCATAGTTGAGGGACCTAGAGTGATCCAAGATCAAACCTTTCACTAAAGTAGGTACTAGATATGTTGCAGAGTAATGGTTGATTGCCTTGTGTAGATGTTTCATGATGCAAGAATTTGTCTCCAATGTCAAAGAAAAGTATGCCATCACACACCTAGAAGTCTTTGTAGCCACATGGTGGAATATTAAAGAAAAGAAGCTAGGTTTGGATATGAACACTATTACCTAAGAGTCATTCCTTGAAAACTTGCATGATTGCTTCTTACTAGAATAGTAGCAAGAGAAGAGGGAAGATGAATTTAATAATTTGAGATAGTTTACAATAATCGTGGTGTAGTATGAGAGAAATTTTTATGAGCTAATACCTTATGCAAGAATTAGTGATAGTTCACCATTGGTGGTACTATTAGCATGAATGCTAATGATACTACATTGGGCGAGTATCCTAAGAATTGGATAGTATTGATATGTTGCATTCATGACTATGTTTGTCATTGATTGGAATATAGCAGTGTTTATGTAGAGACTAGAAAAATAATAGTTTGAGATCTTATGTTGCACAATAACTGAGTAAGGGTTAATTGATGTGCACTTAAGGACATGTTCCTGAGAGTTTATTGATGATGTGGTTAATAGGATGAATTTAGAATTAAAGATGTATGATAGTTGTGTTTGATTTACTATGTGTAATGCAAAAACATAACATCTATTTGGAAGTTTCTGATATTTACATTATATATTTTAGCCAAGATATAAAAAGTTGATGTGCAGCCAGCCAGTGATAGAGGATAGTTAGATGATGATGCCAATGAGTGTACAAGACCTGGAGTTGCATGTGTAAATTTTTGTATAGACTATGAGCCAACAGTGGTATTGTAATTATAATTAATTATATATCTTATTTTAATTATTTAGGATAGCATTAAGGCCAACTGAAGGAATTATTATGAAGGTATGGTATAAAGGTAAGATATTTCCCTTGATTGTAAGTGTATCAAGTATCTATTATGCATTGTATTTATGAAGTGAAAAAAGAAGAAGAGTGTTGATTAAATGTATGTAAGTGATCCAAGGGATTATTGGATGTGCAGTTCATGATCTGGTTACAAGATTAGAAGGAGTAGAAGTTTGGTTGATAGGATAGAGACAAAGGAAGGAAGTACAATTCAGTTCTATTATTCTATAAGGAATAATACAAAGATCATTTGGATAGTAGGTTCATTAGTCTTTCCCTCAAAGTTGTTTGGGCAGTGAATCCATTTGTCTTCCACAACTCCTAATAGGGTTGGAATTTACTAATAGGGATTCAAAGTCTCCTAACATGGACTCATATGTAATTATTGTTGTAACATGCTCCTAATAGGGTCTATCCTCTAACAAGGAATATTTATATCAGTACATCATCTTGTGGGTACCATCCCTACTAGGGTTTTCCCTCTGATCAAGAGTTTCCATAGTTAACATATCTGGTATTATTACGTATGAGTATCTTTTTGTGGTTTTAGTGTACATTACTCATATGGTTAAGATTGTTTAAATTTGTTATTTGTGATATTTATTGGATAACTTTGCAAGATCGATGGACAATCTTTTCAGAAAGGATAGTCCTAGATTTGATGGGGCCAACTATGATAGTTGGAAGGAGAAGATGAAGACTCATGTATTGTGCATGGGTTCATGATATTGGATCTTGACAAAGAGAATAAAGAAATCATTGAAGAATCAAAGGTAGAAGATTGTAGTGAGGAAGAAAGAGATATGTTCATGTGTAACATAAGAGTAAGAGAAGCTCTATTATCAGCCCTCCCAAAGAATGACTACATTCAAGTAAATTCACTTGAAACATCTCATGAAATTTGGAAATCATTAGAATCCAATTTTGAAGGTGATGATCATGCTAAAAGAATGAGGTTACAAAGTTAGATATGTGCATATCAAGATGCTAAGATGATGGAAGATGAATCTATAAGAAGTTATATTCATAGAATATCAAAAATGGTTGCAAGAATTTAATCTCATGGTGGAACCAAAGATGATGATGAATTTATATGGAAGATTTTGAAAAGTTTTTCACCACCATTCAAGCCTATAGCTTAGATGATACAACTAGTGATGCCCTACACTAAGGATTTCACCAAGGAAACTTTTCTTGGTAGATTGGAATCAACAAAATAAGATTTAAACAGTCTGTTGAACTTGCAAGAGTTGGAATAGCCTTTATTTCCCTAAACATTCAACCTGATTTGACAAGGAGTGCAAGCACCTATGGAAAATTTGCTAGTAGAAATAGAGCTGAAGAGGACAAGAAGATTAAGGAATGAATAACCCTTCTCCTAAGAAAAGAAAAAGATGGTAATAAAATCTTTAAATATTGGACTTGTAATGAATTTGGTCATTATGCATCTAAATTTCCTAAGAGAGAGAGAGAGAGAGAGAGAGAGAGAGAGAGAGAGAGAGAGAGTATAAAGGAAGGTTTAAACTTAGAAGAGATATAGAAATTGTTTGCATGTAAATGAAGATGAAGAATTTGATGAGAAAGGTCAAAGTGAAAGTGATCACAAATTAGGATTTATTGCTATCAAGGAATATGATCTTTACTAAGAAATCAAAGAAGAAAGAGCTCTAGTTACCCAAGTGGAAAAGAAAACTAATGGGATAATTGATAGTAGTTGTTCACATCACATGAATAGTGATATAAATAAGTTTGTTAAGTTTAGGAATCATGATGGAGGAATTGTTAGAGTTGGTAATAATGTAGCTTGTCATATTACAAGAATTGGATCCATTACTCTTAATGGTAAAACTAACACTGATGATGTCTATTTTGTTGATGGATTGGAGCATTACTTGTTGACTGTTGGAAATTTGATAGACAAAGGTTGTCAATTGTTGTTTATTGAGAAGACCTACACTATCAAAGATAGAGATGGTAAGATGATTAGAACTAGCACTAGATCTAGAGGTAATATATTTTAGTTGATTCCTACTGAGATGACATGTTTGGTAGAAATAGTTGTTAACAGTTCATTGTGTCATAGAAGATTATGCCATATAAAATTTGATAATATTGTGAAGGTTAGTAGTACATTTGTAGTGAGAGATCTGCCTAATATTGTTAAGCCTACTAACATTGTATGCAAGGAATGTATTTGGGATAAGCAAAGGAAAGTGTCTTTTCCTAACAAGAAGTTCTCTACTATAGAGAAATTGGAGATTGTTCACATAGATCTGTGTGGTCTTGCAAGAACAAAAGGATTCTATGGTGAAAGTTATTTTATGATTTTTGCTAATAATTTCACTAGAATGATGTGGGTAACTTTTATTAAAGTGAAATCAAAAGCCTTTGTAAAGTTCAAGATATTTAAGAATAAAGTTGAGAATGAATTTGGTGTTAAGATTAAATTTTTGAGATCAGATAGAGGAGGAGAATTTAGCTCTAGAGAATTTAACATATTCTGTGAAGAAAATGGAATCAAAAGACAACTATTTGCACCTAGAACACCTAAGTGGAATGGGATTGTTGAGAGAAGAAATTAGTTTTTAGCAAAGGTAGCTAGAGCAAGGATATTTGAGAATGATGTTTCTAAAACATTCTGGAGAGAAGTAGTGAATACATAAGTGTATACTCTAAATAGAGTACAAATTAGAAAAGGTATGGACAAGACACCTGATGAACTATGGTTTGGAGATTCACCATCAGTCAAACATTTCAAAATATTTGGGAGAAAATGTTATATTAAGAGAGATAATGGTATTGGTAAGTTTGATCCAAGAAGCGATGAAGGTATGTTTCTTGGCTACTCTTTGAAAAGTAAGGCTTATAGATGCTTTAACCATAGAACTAAGAAAATAGTTGAGTTGTACAAATGTAAGGATTGATGAGAAGTCTGGAAGAAAAGAAAATATGATAGATTATACTTCATATGAAGAAATGGATAACTTTGGAATTGTTGGGCAGAATTTTGAACTTTTCCTTAAGACTAATGATGACTTGCATACTAATGTACAAATTGTTGATCAAGGAGAAGAACATAGAAATGAACCTAGAGAAGAGATAAGAGTTGAGATGTCAACTCCTACCCCTACCAAAAATATGGCAAGGAATCATCCTCCTGAGTAGATAATAGAAAGTAAAGAAAAAGAAGTAATGACAAGGAACAAAGTAAATGAGGATATTTGTTTGATATCTCAAGTTGAACCAAAGTGAATAGATGAAGTAGTCAAGCATAATCATAAGATTCAAGCAATGAAGGAAGAATTGGATTGGGAATTAGTTCCTAGACCAAAGGACAAGAATGTGATAGGAACAAAATGGATTTTTAGAAATAAGATGAATGAGCAAGGAGAAGTTGTGAGAAAAAAGGATAGATTTGTTTGTAAAGGTTATTCACAAGAAGAACACATTGATTATGAGGAAACATATGCACTTGTAGAAATAATGTAAGCAATAAGGATGTTCCTAGTTTATGCTGTGAATAAGAAATTCAAGGGTTATGAGATGGATGTTAAGTTTGCATTTGTAAATGAAGAACTAGAAGATGAAGTCTATATTGAGCAGCCTAAAGGTTTTCCTTTATTAGAAGACAAAGAAATGGTATGTAAATTAAAGAAATCTCTTTGTGGTTTGAAGTCAACACCAAGAACTTGGTATGCAAGGTTGGACAGTTACTTGGCAAAGCTTGGATTTGCTAAAGGTATGATAGATAGTAACTTGTATCTAAAAGAAATTGAAGATGGTTTGTTGATCATTGTAATAGTTGTTGATGACATCATTTTTGGAGGAAATGACGAAGCTAGTGAAACATTCACTAAAGATATGAAGAATGAATTTGAAATTAGCATAATAGGAGAAAAATTTTTTTCCCTAGGATTATAGGTTGTATAGAATAATGATGGTATATTCATCTTATAAAATAAGTACCTGAAAGACTTGTTTAGAAGGTTTGGTTTGGAAAGTTGTAAACCTATTGGCACACCCATGATAACTGGTCATAAGTTATCTGGCAAAGATGAGACACCTGCAGTAGAATAGAAGAAGTATAGATCAATGATTGGAGGTTTGTAGTATCTGACTCACATAAGACCAAATATAGAAAATGCAATTGGGATAGTAGCTAGATTTCACATGGATCTTAAAGAATATCATTTTGTAGTAGTAAAGAGAATATTGAGATATCTAAAAGGGACATTTGATTATGGAATTTGGTATGATAGATCAAATAATTTCACACCTTATGCATATACTAATGCTGATTGGGTAGGCAGTATGGATGACAGAAGGAGCACTAGTGGTGGAGCATTCTTTATTAGAGGAAGAATGGTTTCCTAGCTAAGCAAGAAGCAAGATTTTATTTCACAAAGTATAGCTAACACATAGTATGTTGTAGCAACAAATGTCTGTAATCAAGTTATGTGGATGAAGCAAATGCTGAAGGATATTAGAATTGAGATTGAAGAACCTATTATCATTTATTGTGATAACATAAGTACAGTGAGTATGTCTAAGAATCTTGTATTGCATTCTAAGAAAAATGATATATATATTAAATATCATGTACTGAGAGAGAAAGAAGTAGAAAAGGAGATTAGATTGTAGATATCTTTATGAAGCCTTTCCCTAAAGATACATTTGAGTACTTAAGAGGTATGCTTGGGGTTATGCCCCTACCTACTTTTGAGTAGGTGATGCAAAAAGTGCAATAGTCCAATGGTACAGAGCATTACTATTTGACTGGATTGAATGTTGATGCTTCCTAAATGGGGGAGTATCTAGTATGTACTAAGTCATGGAGGACTCTTGGTATTTAGTATTTGGTATATGGTATTGAGCATTGTCTTTGGACACTTGAGTTGGTTCATGATTTGAGTAGGTAATTAGCAATTGATATTTAACAATTGGTATTGTGATTGATACTTTTGAAATTGATTTCAATGCAGGAGAGATAGGCATGAAAAGCATCTCCTAAGTGATAGAGGAGAGTGTGCATGAGAAGTACTCCTAAGAAATGGGGGAGAGATATCATTTTAAAGAGATTTAGAAAGTCTCATTGAAAGATGTAGGAACATGTACTTGTTGTATTGTGAATTGTTTAGTGTGAAGAAAATAATTGATGTCTAAAGAATAAGAAGATGAACAGAGAAGTTTTCTAGATGATTTCAAATTTGATTGATGAAGATGATTTGAGAAGATGAGAAAAACATGCAGCAACACAAGTTTACTTGGTATTCTTGGAACTTAGATAGTTTTTCATCTAGGTTTCCATCAATGCTAAAGGGGGGAATTTTTAGCATAAATGATGATGATACTAAATTGTGGGAGTATCCTAAGTATTGGAGAGTATTGGTATGTTGCATTCATGACTATGTTTGTCATTGATGTCAACATAGCAGTGTTTGTCTAGAGACTAGAAGAATAATAGTCAAAGATCTTAAGTTGCACAGTAACTGAGGAAGGGTTAAGTGATGTGCAGTTATGGACATGTTCTTGAGAACATGGTTAAGAGGTGGAAGTCATAATCAAAGATGTATGGTAGTTATGATTGATTTACTATGAGCAGCATAGAAATAGAGCATCTATTTGGCATTTTTTGATGTTTGCATTATATCTTTTAGACAAGATATAAAGAGCTAATGTGTAGTCAGTCAGTGATAGAGGAAAGTCATGTGATGATGACAGTGAGTATGTAAGGCTTAGAGTTGCACGTGTAAAGTTTTGTATAGACTATGAGCTGATAGTGCTATTGTAATTGTAATTAATTATATATCCTATTTTAATTAATTTGAAAAGCCTTAAGGCTAACTCAAGGAATTATTATGAAGGTATGGTATAAAGGTAAGATATTTTCCTTGATTGTAAGTGTATCAAGTATCTATTATGCATTGTATTTTCAAAGTGCAAAAAGGAGTAGAGTCTTGATTGAATGCATGTAAGTGATCTAAGGGATTATTGGATGTATAGTTCATGATTTGGTTACAAGATTAGAAGGAGTAGAAGTACAATTAACAAGACCAAGACAAAGGAAGGAAGTACTATTCAGTTCTATAAATCTATAAGGAATAATACAATGATCATTTGGATAGTTGATTCATTAGTCTTTCCCTCAAAGCTATTTGGGCAGTGGGTCTAGCTACCTTCCATGACTCCTAATAGGGTTGGAATCTCCTAATAGGGATTCAAAGTCTCCTAACAAGAACTCATATATACTGAACGTTGTAACAAACTCCTAACAAGGTCTATCCTCTAACAAGGATATTTATATTAGTACATCATCTTGTGAGTATCATCCCCACTGGGGTTTTCCCTCTAATCAATGGTTTACCTAGTTAACATGTCTGGTGTTATTGTGTATGACTATCTTATTGTGGTTCTAGTTTACATTACTCATATGGTTAAGTTTGTTTAAGGTTGTTATTTGTGATATTAATTGGATTACTGATTCACCCCTTTCTCAATTATATTAGGGCCTATGTATTCTAATAGGTACATCACTTTATTAGGGGTTTGAATAATCATTTCATTTGTGGTGTAAAGGTATTCTAGCCTAAGACTCTTAAGGATGTGATACATTAGGCCATTCTTGTGGAGCAGAATATCACTTTTGGACATGGTGGCTTTGTAGAGACACTTGTAGCATTAGGGTCTAAGGGAACAAAAAACTAGGACACAAGTAGTAATAGGAAGCCTCCTTACTCCAAAGGCAAACAAGATTAGAAAGAACAAAAGAAATCTAATGCTCCAACATAAAGTGGTGGTGTTGGTTCCAATTCTCAAATTTTTTGAAACTCTCAGTGTAATAGATGTAATTAGTATTAGTCAATTTGTGTAGAGTAACCACTCCTTTTCTAGTAGATATAGTCATCAACAATCTAGTGCACCTCTAATAGGGAGAGGTTCTAGTAGAGGTATAGGGTTTTTATCATGTGGATAGTTTGGGCATATTGCAACAAATTGCTGCAACTTACATCTCACTATTCAAGATCAAGGTTAGTATCATCTAAGTCTGTAGTTGGTGATGCTAGGAGATCACATAGAGTTTATGTAGCAGTGGATCACTACCAAACAGATTACCAAGGTACTATACTTGAGACTATAAGAGCAATCAAAGGTACACCTCTTTCCATCTTATTAGATTTAGGTGCTAGATATTCCTTCATATCACCTTCTATAGTTGTAAAGTGTGAGCTTGAGGTGGTTAAGAAAGGCATAGGTTGGTAGGTGGAACTGGCTTTAGGGGCTAAGATACCCATAGATTCTTAATGCAACAATGCAAGTAGAACCTAGGAGGTTTCATTACTTCAGTAGACTTTCGATTTATTCCCCTTAGTTATTATGACATAGTGTTGGGCATGGATTGGCTTGAATCACACAAAGGTAGCATTGAATACAAAATGAAGACTATTTACTGTAAGGATGACCATGGTAAGGGCTCTAAGATTTTAGGCATCCAGAGACTCATATCCCTTTGGATGATCTCTTTTGTGCAACTAAAGTGGAGCATCTGTAAAGGTTGCTAGGTGTTCACCATTATTGTGAGTGATATTGAGGAGGAAAACCTTGAAGGGAAGACCCTAAATCACCCTATCCTACACACGTATGTTAATGTTTTTCCTAGTGATATTTTAGGTATGCCACCTAAGAGAGATATTGATTTTCACATTAACCTCATCCTAGGAGCAGAGCCCATATTTAGAGCTCCTTATCAAATGACCACTCAAAAGTTGAGTGAATTTCACCTATAACTAGAGTAGCCTTTATTTCTAGATGTTGTATTAGATCAAGTGTTTCTCTATGGGGAGCACCAATGCTCTTCATGAAGAAGGATGGATCATTATGCCTGTTCATTGACTACAAATAGTTGAATAAGGTGTAGGTGCACTTTTAGTACACCATTTTAAAAACTTTTAGAGTCACTTTGCATGAAGAATTCTCCAAAATTGTTTTTGGTTAGCTTAACAATGTTTCTATGTAGGATAAAGATCAAAGTTCTAGTGCATATGTGAAAGTTTCTATGCCTCAATCTAGAATTCATTGCACTAGTTCAAAATTATAGATTTAGTTTGATATGATTTATTATGGTTCATCAACTTCATGTTCATAAGCTGACTTAGAAAAAGGAACACACATATTTCTTGCTGAGAAAGAAGTTGCTAGACATGCCAAAGCTGATGGATATTGCTACTATTTATGGACATGATAATTCATATTTGACACAATTACTAGTTTTCAATTCTCTAAAGTTACAACCACTTTTGGTTGACAATTTGGGAGGAGTGATTCCTCAGTTATTTCTTATAGTTGATGCAATGGATTATCGATGCTACCCTTCCTTAGAGGTCCTACCTTCCTCTAGATAAAATGAGAATTCATTAATTGGACAACTTCATGGAGATCTTTGGGAGGTATTGGACTTCATAAATGATGCAATTGTTACTTTGGATGCCTTTGTGGAAGCCTATGCTCCTGCTACACCATTATTCATCTTTTCAAGAGTTTCCAAGGAGGTAACTAAGAATTAATTGTTGTCACTTAGGTTTGCACCCTTGTCCAAAGCCTATGCATGAGGACAACCTATTGAAAGATGGAAACAACCTCCAAGCTGTGGGACTTGAACTATGAGGTTGAGTCTTCGGAGAAGGCCGGCTTCCTCTTACTATCAGGATGCACCTAACTACTCTTGGAGAGGAAAAGGGAGAAGGAGAGCATGAAAGAAAATCTACCTAATCTAATCTAAAGAGGTGATGCACCAAAATAGAGTGTTCAGACCAAACTCTGCCCATATATGCATTATTGAATTAGAATGAAACTAAGGATATACACACTCAAACTTGTTTTAATCAAATAATCACATGTAGATTAGAAGACCAAGATGGATGACACAAGGAAAGAGAGATTTGCTTATGTATCATTCACAGGCCAGAAAAGATACAGTCGTGCAGATTACATACATTCACAAAACAATGGCGAAGGCAAAGAGTTCTTTCATTTTCATACCAATGGCTGAAGGAGATAAATTAAAGAATCATATAGTTCAGAGGCAAAAGGAGTTTACACTGGAATTGCAGAGCAACAACAGAGAACAATAGAGAATGATCTGACCTTTACAAAATTCACAAAAATTGCCTTTATAGTTTAGGCATAACTAAGATTTTCCCTCCAAAAATATCTCGCAACCACCTACCATCAAGTCCTATAGAGAACAATCATGGGGATCTAAAAAAAATCTAATCTAGATAGAGCCTTTTGGTACCATGAAATCTGATTTTTAACTAAAATAGGGCCTTGAGAAGATAGAAGCGGTTCCATTAAGCTATTCTAACCAGGTAGATAGATTGGATCAAAATGGTAGAGTGTTCTCCCACATTCAGCATTCAGTTTTGGGTGGTTGGGATCAATCATGAAGATCAGATCCATGTAGGAAACTTGACCTCTTATCATTTTTGGTGCATGAATCGGTAGTGTCAGCAAGTCAATCAAACTTTGCATCCAGAATGGGCCACGTGGTCCAATAGCCCTTTATCTTTTTTCCACCCTGCAAAGTCCTCCTAAGTTGACCATCTCCTTTCTTTACTAACTGCACCAACCTCGCAAACCATGACCATGATAGTCACATTAACCGCCGGCCCTTAATAGTTACTGCCTAGTGATACCTTCCTAGGACACATGTCACTTAGGTGCTATGTCACTATACATAATGTTCTTGTAGCTTTTCATAGCGAGATAGCGCCTAGTGTTGATTTCTTTAGATCTGATGATCGTGAAGACTTGCCATATACTATGCTATTTCCTTAAGACTTCTGGGCCCACGAACCACCTTAGCATACTTGGCATCTGACTCGGCTTGAATTAGTACCATCTCCACATATTTATAACACTTGGCCCCACTAATCCATGTGGAAAAAGGGTGCTATGGTAAAAAATGAGCAACTCTCAATAGCGCGATAATGCCAACCATTGATCTTCCTGAAATTTGACAATCGTGAAGACTCATCGTGTTACCGTGCTTGTTCTTGCTTTAGGCCCATCATACTTGGTGTCACCTCAGCAATCTATACCACACTTGGCAACACATGGCATCTAATTGGAAATTCACAGAGAAATTGGTCCCATAGAGACACGTGGCAGCTATCCGCTTTCTCACAATATTTAATCTCCTCGCATCTAGATAATGTGAGAATGCATCGACCGTCGATCTAGGAAGATTTGAAGGTGAGGAAAGTTGCACGCCGGTGAGGAAAAACATTAAAATACCTTGGGCATTAAAATATCATAAATTTGGTGAGTAGCCGTTAGATGAGGCAACATTCAAAATTCAAACTTTTGGCGGGGCTGCAAAAATAAGTAACATTACTTTCAAGGCTTGCTTATATGCAAGAGAGACTACTACCAATAGTAGAGAAAGGCCTAAATTTGACATCAAAAAATACCATTAAAGATTCTTCCAATAACTTAGAGCTATGTCTACAGCCATGTTTGAAGATGTTGTGTGCAAGAATAGTAAAGTTTGATTGGAAGCTACTATATATTGGTTATCTCACTCAAACATTTAGTGATGAAAACTCTTATCATTCAAGTCCACTGATATTTCTAGCACAAGTTCAAGATCCAGGACTAAGGAATGAAATCACTAGTGAAATGGTTGTAAGATCTAGTAGTGTTGATGGGCTTACTATTAGTGGATCATTTCTCTGGAATCTTGATAGAAGACATAAATTTATGAACATGATTGATGAGATTTGTCAGAATGGATGGATGCACTTGGATGAGGCACAATATGGTTATATATCCTAGTTAGCAAGTAACTCAGAGCCCCAAAAGTTGAGAAATTATAAGATAGATGAGGGAGCCTTTGAATAAAATCTCAAACTCAACAAGTACATTTAATGGAATTGATTTTGTTCTGATTATGAGTAGTGCTAGTTATCCAAAGAGTTAAAAAATTATATCTTCCACTATGAAGATATGAGGATATTGGATCATGAGGAATATGGGACACACATAAACATATGGCATCGATATCAAGAGTAGGGCAGTGATCATAAAGATCAATTTCAAGGTGAGGCACCACATTGAAATCATGAGGATTTGTCATCATAATAATGGAAGAACCCAATTCACGATCCCTGCACAAGAACGAGTCCAATGTGACAGTGAATGCCAAATGGGAAAATTCCAATGAGGGAAGCACAATGGAGATATGGTTCAATGAATAAGAAATGCATCATATAAAAGTAGTCATAGCACATGAATAGTCAAGGTCTCAGCATCTTTAGAGCCTCCATGCAAATATCAGTGTTATGGTTGCCAAGAGATATTTCCTTATTATAGTATATTAAAGCATGAAGCTCAGTGCCCTCTTGGGCCATACAACTGCCCATATGTAGGTTATAAATGTAAAGTAGTTGGTAATATACCATCTCTATTGGCTCATTTGAAAGGATATCACAAAGTTGATTCTCATGACAACCCTACCTCCAATTGCTGATATGTAAAGTCAAATCCACATGAGGTTGAGAATGCTCCAAGTTCTCTGACAGATCATGTAAAGACATGAGACATAGGGAAGGTATTACAAGGACTCCTTATATAGTTACAAGATAGCAATCAATGGGATATTATTGCAAGTGAGATTGGCAGACTACAACCATCTTTGGAAATGGTGTTTAATGATTTCAATATAGCTTTTACACACATAGTCTTGTCAGACAATCTTCCAATTTGAAATCATAATGTTTAGTCATTCATGCTTCTTTTGCCAAGACTTCCAAAACCAATAAAGACTAAGATTAATGACATTCTTGCAAATAAGGTTGTCAAGCATTTTATGATTGGGAGACCATCAAATACAAATCTTTTAGAATTTTTGATGCATGCAGAGGTGTTTTCTGCTCTTCTAAATTCAAAGTTATTTCCCATCATAGGGGTTGTGAGAACAATTTGTTCAATGCTTCACAAACTTGAGTATCACTATTCTTGGAAAAAAAATAGAGCGATGCACATGTTTGTTAACTGATAAATGTGACTCAGAATTGATAGATGAAGTTATTGCTGGTTTGTACATCACCTCAGAGGAAGAAGCCTATCAAACTGATATTTAGTATATTGTGTCAAGAACGGGATGGATTCAACTATTGCAAACTGAAGTTTTCTCTTCAAGCCTTACAATTTCTTTAAGTCATACAAAAATTATTCACAAATAGACATTGTAGCTGCAAATCAAGATGATCTAAGGATTTGGAGGGACTAGGTTAAGTCTCGATTGAGGTAGTTTTTCTTTAAAGATTGAAAGGTTTACATGTAGGATGCTATAGCACTCACAAGGAGTACCAACACATGAAGTGATGGATATTTTTATATCACACATTTGCCACTTACAAAGTCCATCTTATTTATATCCTTGTGGGTCATTATTAAGTAGGTCTATGAAATCTACAAATCAAAGAGGAAATATTTCTCCTTTAAGTAGTAATTTAACTTCTAGAAATGATTCTGCAAGAGGTTTAAATCACACAGTAGCTACTACATCTGCAGGCTCCAGTAGTGGAAATCCACCAAAACAATGTAGCTCAGTCATGTTTATGCAATCAAATAAGAGAAAACATGAAGATGCAGGTGACATGGAAGGACTAGAAAAATGAACAAATATTGGGATTCACCGTATCTTCCCCATACATTCGTCAAGCTCGCCAATACTGAAAAATGATCCTGTTAAGTAGTTTTATTAATTTGTGAGAAAAATGAAGTTTATGGTTTTAAAATGGTGTATCAAGAGCAAGATTCAAAAGATTCTATCTTGTAAAAATGGCAGAGGACAACCAAAAGACTATCATGTGCATGTGATTTCCAATGGATGAAGATGTTATGAAACAGATTTGTGCTCATAGAAAATATTGGTTACCAACACAAATGTTATCAGTGTTAGAATAGATGAGTTATGTTCCCCTTGTGATTCCCAAAATTGGGACATCACTACATCTGCGGCATGAAGCATAGCTTGGAGAGGATCATTGTAAAATTTTGACAAGGGAATCTATTTCAAAAATGTAGATATTGTATTAAGCATAAAGTTCAATCAAGATGATGAATTATTTACCATTGTGGTGTTTCTATGCATACCAAAGTGTTGGGATTGCTACAAATGTGCTAATGAAAATGATTCTAGTTGGTTTAACTCTTGCTGTGGTAGAAGGTGTAGTAATATCCATTTATATATGTTATGTTGAAGATCCTTCATTAATCAATAGATGGGATAAGGAATTTTACATTCAGATTTCTGAGGCATTACATCAAAGGCTACAACATAGAAGCTTGCAGAACATTGATGTTTTACCCATGGTGGAAAAACTTCTGACTCGAACTAACAGTTGTCATTAAGTTTTCAAGTCTTTGATATATCACATGCAAGTGATTTTTAATGGAATGGAAGCAACTGGAGAGCTGTATTTGGATAATGGAGATGATTTGGAAATGCAAATAGAGAGTGGCAAATTAACTTATGCAGAATTTTATGCAAGTATTGTAGAGGGGGAAATTAGATTGAAGTCATTAGTTCAAAATGGGGAGTTTGCATTTAAAGAGGGATGGATTCTCCAAACTGTTACAGTTTTGGGACCCAAACTTTCTAACATGGAAAAAATAATTGAATAGAAATCATGTAATTTATGTGGTAGCAAGAGATATTCCCATTAAATACTTGCATTGATTTTAGAGTGATGGTGAGGAAATTATGAGGTAGCATGCCATCTATTGTTCCCACATACAAGATTGGCTTACAAAAGAGTTTGACAATACTAGTTTAACATTGAAGTTGGAAAGATCGAATTTAAAAGATTTTAAAGAGAATTTGAAAAGACAAATAGGGATGGAGAATTAGAAAGAAACAGTTATGAAACCAAAGGTCACCATGGGAGAACCGAATTGTTGTGAAGGAGATTATTTATTGTCACATTTTTCTAGGAATAGGGGTTCTTCTTTTCTGCAAGGGTAGGTATGCCAGGGTAGAGAGGAGACAATGATTTTGATGTATTTAGGAGATTTTGTATTTTGATTTTTGTAATTGATTTGGCAAAGGATTTGCGAGCAAATAAAGTTAGAGTATTTTTATTTGTGGTGTTCAATATAAGGAGGTTTTATTTTGAATCAGAGTATTTGTTTGTTACTTGTTTTTATTATAATCAATCAGAGCATGGTTATATTCAGCTTTGAACACTATCTTACATCTTGAGTCAAATGATGAAGGGGTTGTAAATTAGAGTATTTTCAATTGTTCTTGTTGCAAAGATTAGGATGTGTAATCTTCTTTACATTCTAGTTTCATTGCATTTACATTTATAGTATTCATTTTTGCATTACCAATGTTGAGAAGACATAGGAATTGTGGGTTCTTGGTATTGGCTAGGTTTAAGAACTAAAATCTACCTGAGTTAGTTCTATCTAGGGCTAGCTTGGTTTTCCCTCTTCCATTCTCAGGTTAAGAACATACCCAATTAGTTTAGGAACTAGTAAATTCATTGAATATCATTTGATAAGGGAGTTGTATTTTTCAATTCAGAGGAAATCTATCAATCTAAAGATAGATTATGCAACTATTGGTATCTGGTTGTTCTTTTAGATTTGGGCATTTGAGAGTTAAAATAAAAAACCAATTTTTTTACCAACATAAGGCAATGATTAAGAATAGGTATCCTTTACCAAGGATCAATTACTTGTTTGACTAGATCAAGGGAGCCAAAGTGTTCTCTAAGATAGATCTAAAGTCAAGATACCATCAGCTATACATTTAGAATGATAATATGCATAAGACAACCTTCCACACTCATCATAGATACTATGAGTTTATAGTGGTTCTATTTGGTTTTATGAATGCTTCATCAATATTCATGTTCTTACCTAGACCATTATGTTTTTGTGTTCTTGGATGAAATATTGATATATTCTAGATCTCAAGAATAACATGAGGAACACCTATGGTTAGTCCTCCAGTGCCTTAGAGACAATTAGCTATATGCCAATTTGGTGAAGTGTCACTTCTTTTAGTCTGAGGTATAGTATATAGGACACATCATTTTAGGAGATCATATATAAGTGGATCCTGTAAAGATCTAGGTGATGGTAGATTGGCCTACACCCTCTACTATGTTAGAGATTTATAGCTTTATGGGTTTGGCCAGATATTACCATGGACTTGTTCAAAACTTCTCCAGAGTTGCATACCCCATCACTTCCCTCCAGATAAGGGGAAGAATTCATTTAGACAAATAAATGCAAGGAAGAATTCTAGAAGCTCAAGGAGCTTTTGACTAACACACTGATTCTATCAATATTTGACCCAACATGTGATTTTATGGTGTGTACTTGTGCTTTCCTAGAAGGGATTGGAGTAGTCCTAATGTAGGACAAACATGTGATTACCTATGAGTCTCGCAAGCTCAAGGATCACAAGTTGAACTATCCCACACATGATCTTGAGCTAGCCATAGTTGTTCATGCTCTAGTGATATGGAGAAACTTTTTGTTGGGGCATCATTTTGAGCTTCATAGCTATCATCATAGTTTGTAGTATATATTCACACAACCTAATTTGAATGCTAGGTAGAGTCATTGGATGGAGTTCCTATGCGAGTATGACTTTGAGGTAAAGTATATTTAGGGAAAGAATAAAATGGTAGATGATGCTTTGAGTCACATGAGACATGAGAGACATAGCATTGACTCTCATTGTGGATTTGAGGAGTTGTATACTTTAGGCACTTCCTATAGATATTTGGTATCAGGAGGGGAGCCTTAAGATCATTAGAGGGAATATTTTTAGGCTATGTACTAGAGTCATATGGCCTTTTTTGTTATATAGGGAGGATTTATGTACCACTATTGGATGAGATTCATACATTGATCCTATCTTAGGCCCATCATGCATCTTACTCAACACATCTAGGTGTCAAGGAGATGCATGAAGATTTATGATGATTGTACTTTTGGGCACTGATAAAGCATTGTGTTGCTTATTTTCTAGCTAGGTTTCTTGAGTGCCAAAGGGTTAAGGTAGAGCATCAACACCCTATAGGACTTTTATAGCCTAATCTCATGCCTTCATGGAAGTGGGATATTATTTCTATGGATTTCATTGTGGGATTAACAATGACTTCTTGTCAACATGATGCTATCATGATCACTATTGACTAGTTGACTAAGGTGGCACACTTATCACTAATGAGGTCATCCTACACTGCAACTTTAGCTATAAGTGTCTTTATGCATGATATTATGAGATTGCATGGTATTCCCTAGAAGATCATTTCAGCTAGGGATCATGTATTAACATCCACATTTTGGACATCTTTGCAACATGATCTTGAAGCACAATTGAGCTTCATCTTAGCATATCACCTAGAGATAGGTGGTTAGACTGAGAGAGTAAACTAGGTTCTAAAGGATATGTTGAGGATGTATGTTATGGATTGATAGAATCTTTGGGAGGATTATCCATATCTAGTGGAGTTTTCATATGATAATGGTTATCATAGTTCTATTGGGATGACACCTTTTTAGGCCTTGTATGCTCATCCTTGTCATACACCTTGGATTTGGGACACTTTAGAGGATTGCATCTTTTTGGGTCCTAAGATTCTTTGAGATATGGAGCAACGAGTAGTATATATCCATGAGCATGTGTCTATAGCAAATCATAGACAAAATAAGTATGTCAATGCTCATAGGATAGATAAGTAGTTTGTAGTGGGAGAGAAAGTTTTCTTGAGAGTGCATCTGCAGAAGAGTCCAAATCATTGTGGAAAGGGTTCAAAGATAGCACCTTGTTTTGTGGGGTCATTTGACATTCTTGAGAGGATAGGTCCATTTTCCTTTCATCTTGCATTGCTGCCCAACTTAGCTCGAGTTCATGACATTTTCCATGTTTCTATTCTTAGAAAGTATATTCCTAATGTGATACATGTTCTTGATTGGAATGCATTATAGGTGGAGGATGGACAATTGGCTTTAGAATTAGTGTGCATTCTTTAGTAGTGGGATTTGACCCTTAGGGGTCAAACCATAGAGAAAGTAAGGGTCCAGTAGGACCCTGTTGATGAGTCATTAGCTACATGGGAGGATGTATCTGGATTACAAGATATATATCCCTATTTGTTTATAGGCTTCCAAGAGTAAGCTCATGTCTAGGTGGGTGGATGTAGTGTCTATACCTAGTTTACTTTTCATGTTATATTGCTGAATTCTTTTAGGCTGGCCTTTATAGTTATGTGTTACGATTTAGTGGCACTTGGTTACCTAATTGGATTGATGTTATTTCATATTTAGTTTATATATTTGATGAGCTAGTTGATACTCAATTATTTTATGTGTTCATGTTTATCCATTCAATGGTGATCAATTGTTTCATGATGATAGTTAGATGGATGATTTATATATGGTCTTTCTATGGATACTTACCCCATACTTGCATGTGTATGGTGTACATGTATGTTTTACTTTATGTTTCATGTTTTTGATGTGGTTGAGGGAGGGAGTCGTAGTCACCTACTAGTCAGGATCTACATAATGTACCACTCCTCACCATTTCCTATTTAGTTTAGATATGTGTGTGTGTGTGTGTGTGTGTGTGTGTGTGTGTGTGTGTGTGTGTGTGTGTGTGTGTGTGTGTACATGTTCAACTTTTATGCAAATTGAAGGTATTAGACATCAACTTCCCTAAATTGCTAGGATGAGTGTGCCCTATCATAGTATCTCAATGGCAAAGAGAGGAGATAGTTCTCAAGTCCAAATCCTAAGCCCAAGCCAATTGTCCTAGAATACAGGACAAGTATATGAGTTATTCACCCTTTTGAATTCATCAAGTGACATGAATTTGAGACTTTGACCCTTAAGCTTGAATCTGTAATTTGTCTTATAGATAGGTTTTCTTATTCAGATTTGTAGGTCTGTTGTGATTTTTAATTATAATTAAATCAAATAAAGATATTATTAAATGAATTTTTTTAAAAAAATTTTAATTTTTATTTATATTAAATTAATTGAGAAATTAATTAAATAGAATAATTAAATTTAAAAGACTTAGTTAAAGACACAAATTTGGCATAATTATATTTATTTAATTTAATAATAATTAATTTAGGAGTTTTATTTTAATAATAAACTCTAAATATTATTATTAGTTAAATTAATAAATATACTTTTGAATATGTCTTATTATTTAATAAAAGCAAGTGAAAATAAACTAAATAAATTTTATTTTAATTAAAATGCAAAAGTTTGCATATGAAATTAAAATAAATTAAAATAATAAAAGAAAATGGCTCTTGTATGTATGTAAAATTGGAACCCTAGGTTGAGAAATTCTTTATTAAGAAATTAGAGCTCATTTCTCCAGACATAGGTTTGGAGGAGCAAATTTTGGAAAGGTTTTGAGAGACGAGAATTCTTGTAATCTCCAAGCATTAGTTTGGTTAGCATCAGATCAAGGTAGGAAATTTGTTGAGATTATCATAGTAAATTATTTTAAATTTGTTTTCTCTGTCTTCTTCATGTTTGCTTGTAGATCTTGTTTCAAAGATCAATTTTGGTTGAAACCCTTGTTTGGAATTTTTTATTCTTAGTTATGTTAAAACGTTTGTGAGAGAAATTAGATCTAAATTTGCCATTTTGATTGTTGCTTAATATTTTCTCCATTAGATTACTATTCAGATTTTTGTTTAAAAGAATAAAGAAAAAAATACTTACCAAAGTAATTAAGATTTATTGTGGTAAATACATTAAATTTTTTATTACATATTAATTAGAGGTGGGGCTCTTGTTTTTATTTAAAAAAGAATTAATTAAAAAAAGGGAGATAGAGGCCATGACCCCCTCCATCCCCTTTGTTGCATCAACATAGCTTGGTTGCAAAGGCAACCAAGGCTATCATTAGTACCCGAAGCTGCCATGATAGTCGAGGCTACCTAAGTAGCCAGGGTTGTGGTGGGTATTTTGATTGCTATGGTAGACAGCATTTAGGCCCTAAATTATTATTATTTTAAAAATATATATTTAAATAATTTTTTATTTTTAATTATTATTTTTATTATTTTATTAATAAATTTATTAATTATTATTAATTTAACAAATATTATTTTATTAATAATTTAATAATTATTATTAAATTTTAATAATATTTAATTAAAGGTTTTGTTATATAGTTTTTTAATTAATATATATATTTAAAAATTGATAATTGTAATTTCAATTTTAATTAAGGGAATTTTATTGAAATTCTAATTTTTGTTTAATAAGTATTTCATTTTACTCTTTTTTTATATGAACATGGTATTATGTACTAAGGTCTTTTTAATGGATTGATTGGTCACTTGAAATACTTGTATACTCAAAAAACTTTATCAAATGTGACATTTTGAAAATGAAAACTTGAACCCACATTGCAAATCGATCTTTATGATATTGTGTTTACAAACCAAATGGACTATGCAACTACACTTGTTTTAAATTACTTGATGAGATGTATGATTTATTTTGTGTTGGGGTTTGGGTTAAACTTAGTACATTGACCAATTAGGATGTTTATCACTTTCCCACTCACATAGTAGGTTTCTTGTGTGTCTTTATTGCTTCTGGGAATAGATGTTATGTGTGTATTTGGTACCTTTGAGATGAATTTCTATCAAAACTTCCTTGACCTATATTTTGGTGATGACTTTTGGATTGTTATCTATATGGGACTTGAGATTATCTCCTTAGCATGGTGGGAGTGGGACACTTAGATTCCATGAGGTCAAGTAGTAGTGTTTCTTATACCATTGATATCCAACAACTGGATGTCATTGCTAGATGTACTTGTACAATTATTCCATTCTTTTGATCTTGTGATTTTGTTCTATGGTCATATGTTGATTTATTGTACTTAGATTATTGGAGATCTTCTGAGATGTTGTACCTTATCATGATGTATATTCTTTTACCATTTCATACCATGTGATTTGCATAGAGGATGAATATGAATTCTAGTTATTCCATGTGGCATCTTATTTACTTGCATATTGTTTCATTTAATTCGTACTTATGGTTTTTCTATGATGTGGATTGTATTATGTATCAGATTTAATCTTAAAAAAACTTTGTATGTGGTTCAATGCCATGGAACCCTTAAGACATGTGACTATTAATGTAATTCTTTGTATGTATGTGAGTTATTGCTTCTGCTATGTTATCTCTTATTGTTTTAATCTTTCAAAAAAAATTGTTTGACAAAAGTAGTGACATAGTAGGTTAATTTCTTTTGGGTTCCCTAATGGGGCATTGAATCTTTGATATACTTAGACCAAGTGATGAAAATACCTTTGTTCGTCTATTACACTTGTAATCTAAGAAAGAATTTAACCTCTACAAACATTGAGATTTCAGACTTATTTTTCATTTGATCAACAAATGACTTGCTTAGCAAATCATTTCCTCCAAATATGATGTCATCAACAAAAATTTCATCTAGCCATATCTTATTTTCAGCTTCATTTTTTAGATACAAATTTCTATTGTGATTAGTTCTTGCAAAACCAAATTTCACCAAGTAATTGTGTAACCTTTCATACCATGCTTTAGGGGTTCTCTTTAAACTATATAAAGCTTTGTGTAACTTACATACCATATTCCTTTTGTTTGGATAAGAGAAATCTTCAGGTTGTTCAATGTAAACTTCTTCCTCCAAAATTTCATTCAAAAAATGAGATTTTACATCCATTTCATACACTTTGAATCATTTGTAAGTAGTATATGAAAGAAAAGTTTTCACTCCTTTTGACCTTGAAACTTTGGAAATTTTTTTACCATAATCAACCCCTTCCTCTTGTGCATATCCCTTATCAACCAATCTTGCCTTGTTCCTTGTGACTTCACCTTTATCATTCAACTTGTTTATGAAAACCCACTTAGTTCCAAGCACATCCTTATCCTTTGGTCTAGGAATCAATGTCTTTGTCTTATTCTTCTCTATTTTCTCAATCTCTTTATTCATTTCCTTAATCCAGTCTTCATTCTCCAAAGCATCTTTGATAGATTTAGGCTCAAACTCACATAATAAGCATGTATCATTCTTTAATCTTCTTCTTGTCATAGCTCGTGAATCTTTATCTCTAATTATTTGATCTGGTGTTTGATGTCTTCTCACATACTTTTCCAATATAGGTTCAAGTACTATTTCCTTTTCTTTTGTTTACTAGATTCAACATGTTCAACATCCTCAATTATCTCTCGTTGCAACTCGACTTCCATTCTCTGATGGTCAGTTGTGTTTGTTTGTGGCTTGACTCCTATAACATGATGCTTGGTAGAACTTTGTGTAGAACCTTGGAAGTGTCTGGCTACTAATACTTGGTAGCCATATTTTCTAGTTCATGTAGGGTGCTATTAGAAATAGGATTATTGAGAGGGCGGGGGGGGGGGGGGGGGAGCGAATCAGTAATCTACAAACTTTAGTCCCCAACTAGATATTAATACTTACTTTAAACCATGCATAACCAAATAAAAAAGTAATGCTAAACAGTAATAGTAACAATGCACAAAGATAATTGGTAATACCATATTTTGTTAACTAGGGAAACCCTGGCCAAGGGAAAACCCCAATGGGCATGATACCCAGTAGATAATATATTGATATATATGTTCCTTGTTATAGCATGGACCTTGTTAGGAGTTAATGAGAAAATTCAGTATAAGTAGTCCTTGTTAGGAGACTTTGAATCCTTAATAGGAGATTCCAACCCTGTTAAGAGTTGTGGTATAATGTATGCAAGAAGAGCCCACTACTCAAACAAGTAATTTACTATTATTTTCCTTCCTTGTCTAATCTCTAATCTTTAACTCAATCTCAAATCACTAGATAGCTCATATAAAACTTTACATATATCGCTTTCACAAAAGGTTCACTCAACACAGTTCGTAATTTATTTTTTACATAATCTTTCAAGCTAGCACACTTCTTATTGCAAAAAGTCCTTTGCATAAATACCATGCCTTTACATAAATTACTATTGGGTTAGATGGGAGCACAATATTTCATTTTTTCAAGTTTTCATAAACATCTAGGGTGTCATCCCTAATTGGACAAGTAGTTATTTTGTAAACAAAATAATTCTTTCCTTCAATTCTGTTGTCTTGCTTCATGAAAACATGATTATCTTTGTTTCGTACAATCTGTACAAACTTTTGAGGTTATACACATCATCACCATGTATAATATCTCCACATAACTTCACTAGTCATAATATAATGTTAGAAACTATTGGAAATCTAATTGAAAAGATCATTGTGAGTAGAAGATTGAAGATCAAAGAGGGAGATTGTTGTTAAAAGAATGTTTTCAATCATTGTTTTGTCATTGATGTCAAACCTGCTATTTGTAGGAATGACATTTGCTTATAAGATCCAAGTACTATCACTTAGTTGATTGATGAAGAGGATTTGATCATAAGATGTAACAATAATAACTAAGGGAAAGGTTGAGTTATGATGTTGTAATGAAGTGCAAGGATCAGTTAAGACAATGGTTAAATGGTGTATTGATAACATACTCAAAGATACAGAGGTTGGTCACACTTAGAAATATTGGAGGAAAAAGTTGTAACAAGGTTGACTGCAAAGATTAAACTAAGTTCATTAATGGGTCCTGAGAAAGCTAGTTGAAGCTGAGAAAATTCTCAGTTGGAGCCGAGAAAAAGGAAATGCTAGTGTGTGCCGAGTGAAGTTCAAGTGCTAAGAAAAGTATCAAGTGTCGAGCATCAAAAAATCTTAGTTAGTGCCAAGTGAACTTCAGGTGCCGAGCATTAGTAAAAATGTAGTTGATGTTGAGTAACACAGTATATGTTGAGCATCAAGATTTCAATAGTGTTGAGTTGTTGCATTATTTTAAATGATAAAGATTTACCAAACTGAGCCTACAAAGTTGTTGCCTTGAATTTTTTGAACTAGTTATAGGATAAGGATGATGAGCTGGTGCCACAAAATTCTATACAAATCATTTTTGGGAAAATACAAAAGGATTATTCAAGAAGTTTCTAGAGGAAACAAAATATGGGTTAGATACAATGAATCATACTTAATCCATGTGAATTGAAATTAAAGAATGGAAGAATCAAGTGGGAAAGGAACTCCAAGAATTTTTTGTAAGGAGTCATAGACCAGGAAGCAAATGCTACTACTGATGTTGCAGAACTACCAAAATTGCAAAGTGGTTAGAAGGGTGTCAAGGAGAAGACATCTAGGAGAAGGAAGAACAAAGCATAAAGCCTCTACTTCCACAAGTGGTCAAGAAGAGATGATTGCACTGGTACATTGAGCATGGGGACTCAAGGAGAGTAATCTTGAAAGGAGGACAAGCTAACAGAGTTGCAGAGATTGAAGGCTAGGCAATGGTATGAGCTGAAGAAGTGATCTAAGATTTACAAGTTAAGTTGTATGTTGTAATCAGGTCAAGGAATTTCTAATACTCTCTAGAAATTGTATTAGATATGAAAATCTTATGGACTTAGGTTGGTTTAATAGCCCTTTGTAAATCCTTTAACAAGGTGGCATTCCAATTGAATGTTCTAAAGTCCTCTAACAAGGGCCACATCTAACAGGGTGGATAAATCCTCTAACAAGGTCACATTTAATAGTGTGTTGTAAGCCTTTCATAGGGCATCACTTTAGAAGAGTGAGAATTGAGTAGCATGTTACTGGTAGTTTTTCTCAAATTGAGATTTCATGTAAATCACTGTGTTATGTGTTGATCTTTTATGTGTTATGCTTGCATGTTGATTTACTATAACTTGTTGATTAGGAAATTTAATGCTTGGATGAATGAATAGTTGAATGAGCTCACTACACTTAGTGAAAAAGTTTGAATTAGACAAGTTGAACATTCAATAACTGATTCACCCCCCCTCTTAGTTATTCTAAAACGTTTCTAACAATTGGTATTAGAGCCATCTGCTGATTTAGTTCCAAGGTACTAGAAGCAAGAAGATCAAGATGTCCAAGAGACAAGTTCCTAAGCTCAACAAATACAAATTTTTTGCATGGTAGAGTTTGATGAAATTACACCTTGGATCAATAGGTGATTATGCACAAACCTCAATTGGAACAAAACATGTAAACCTTGTTGGGCCCCTTACTATAGATGATTTGAGCAAAAGGAATGAGCACAATCAAGAAATGTTGGAGATTGCCTATGCACTTAGCTATGCAAAATATAATGACATCAAAGATTGTGACACTGCATTCAAGATGTGGAAAGTCCTAATATATATCTATGGAGGAGATCAAAATGTTTAGAGAGCAAAGAGAGAAAGCCTTAGAGGAAAGTTTGATGACATGAAAATGGAGGAGGGTGAAAATGTTGTTCAATATGCTACTAGAATGAGAGAAGTCATAAGTGCAATAAGAAGTCTAGGTGGTCAATTGGAAGAAGAAACTATTAAGAATAAATACTTGAGAACTCTACTCCCTATCCAAGAGCTAAGATGTGTACAAGGAAACACACTAACCTTTGAAGGAATAGTGGGAAGACTCACTGTATTTGAATTGTCCAACTTTGACAACTATAGACCTGAGAACCTTGAATCTACTTTTAAGGCCAAGATGATGATAAAAGACACTGAGGATGAGACATCAAGAAAGAAGAGAAGGAAAGGAAAACATGCATCTAGGGATAGGAGTACATATGAAGAAGATGTAGAACAGTTGGAAGCACTACTGGCTAGAAGATTTCATAGAGGCAAAGGTAAATTCAAAGGTAAGCTCCCTATCATATGTTTTAATTGCAATGAAGTAGGTCATATTGCTGCTAGATGTACACAAAAGAAGAAGTACAAAGAAGGAAACAAGTACATGAACAAAAGAGAAGATGATAGCAAAGACTACAAGGAAAAAGGAAAAAGATGCTACATTGTTGAAGAAGATTCTGATGAGAATGATGATGAACTAGTCTATGTGGCCATGAAGGATGAATTAGATAAAGATGAAGATGAATCAAAAACATTGGTTACCTGTGTGAACAAGAATGACAAGTGGATCATAGACAATGGATTTTCACATCACATGACATGAGATAAAAGTAAGTTCATTACCTTTACCCAATATGATGGAAATAGTGTTAGATTGGTAATGATGCTCCATGTTAAATCAAAGGAAAAGGTTCCATTAAACTCACAGAGAAAATCTCATGTGATAATGCATACTATGTTGAAGGATTGAACTACAACTTGTTGAGTGTATCATAGTTAGGCAATGTAGGTTGCAAAGTAGAGTTTGGAAACAAAACTACCAAGATCTATGAAACGGATAGAAATTTGATAGGAAAAGGTTAACAAACTAGGAGTAATCTATTTTACCTAGATATAGAAGATGCAACTTGTCTTGTTGTTAGATTTGATGATGCGTGTTTATGGCATAAAAGGTTGTGTCATGTTAACTTTGACAATCTGATTAGCATCAATAATAAGAAGGAACTCAAAGGGTTGCCTAAACTAAAGAAACTTGAAAACACAATGTGAAAACAATGTCAACTAGGGAAGATGACCAAGTCTAGTTTCAAAAGAAAAACATACACTTCCAAAGAAGTACTAGAGTTAGTCCATACAAACTAATGTGGACCAATAGAAGTGCAAAGCTACCTAGGAGACAAATACATAATGCTATTTGTAGATGATTATTCTAGGATGATGACTGTTATGTTCTTGAAGAAAAAATTTGATGCATTTCAAATGTTTAAGTGGTATTTGGCCAGAGTTGAGAAGGAAATAGGGAAGAGTCTGAAATGCTTAAGGTCAAATAGAGGAGGTGAGTTTACATCAAAAGAATTTGAGATATTCTGCAATGATAAAGGTATCAAAAGGAAAACATCAGCACCAAGGACTCCACCTTAGAATGGTATTGTTGAAAGAAGGAATAGATCAGTGATTGACTGTGCTAGAACATTGATGATGGAGAAAAATGTTGCACTAAAATAATGAAGAGAATTTTTAAGCACTACTGTTTATACCCTGAATAGAGTCCAAGTCAAGAAAGGTACAAATGCAACAGTTTTTAAATTGTGGTATGGTCACTCACCTAATGTTAAACATTTCAAAGTCTTTGGTTGTAAATGTTATATTCTTAAAGATACTAGAAATGGCAAGTTTGATGCAAAAAGTGATGAAGGTATATTCCTTGGGTACTCCACTAGAAGCAAAGCATATAAGTGTTTGGATACTAACACTAACAAAATTATGGAGATTGCAAATGTAAATTTTGATGAGCATGTAGAAGTTCAGATTGATGGAACTAAGAAATCAAAGAATTATAGATCTTTTGTATACTTCTATGAAGGCAGAAGTTCAAGTTGTTGTAACTAAGCAATTAGAGGATTATAGATCCTTTGTATACTTTTATGAAGGAATGACTGTTGAAGAAAATTTTGCAAATCAAGTTGTGAATCAACAAAAAACTTTAGTGTCAGTTGAGTCATAGCCAGTGAATGCTAAGCTGCATTCAGAAGCTGAGTTGCAGAATGAAGAAAATGCACATTCTGACTTTGAAAATAGAACACATGAAAGAGATGATGAAGTACCATAAAGAAGGATAAAATGACTTTGAAGCTGAAGGATCAAACATGGAAAGAAGGATAGAACCAAGTATGTGAGAAGACATCACCCTATAGATCAAATCATTGGTGACAAAGATGCTAGACCAATGACAAGGAATAGACTAAGGAATGAATCATGTCTGTTGAGCAAGGTTGAGCCCAAAATAGTGAAAGGTGCACTAAAGGATGATTACTAGTATAAAGCAATGGAAGAGGAGATAGACCAGATTTAGAAGAACAAAACCTGGACCCTAGCTCTTAGACTAGGTGACAAGAATGTAATTGGTACCAAATGGGTGTTTAGAAACCAACTTGATGAGAATGGTGAGATAACAAGAAAAAAAGCCAGACTAGTTTGTAAAGGCTATGCACAAGAAGAAGGACTAGAACATGGGAAAACATTTTCCTCTGTTGCAAGAATGGAAGGAGTAAGGACATTACTTGCATATGCTACATACAAAGGTTTCAAAGTCTACCAAATGGATGTCAAATCTACTTTTCTAAATGGTATATTGGAAGAGGAAGTCTACATAGAACAACCTGAGGGATTTGTTGATGACAAGAACAAGGACATCATCTGTAAACTGCACAAAGAACTTTATGGTTTGAAGCAAGCACCTAGAGCATGGGATGAGAGACTACACAAATATCTTGTGAAGATTGGATTTAGAGAAAAGATGATAACAACAACTTATATATCAAAGCTGAAAAAGGTAAAGACATTTTGATATCAGAAATCTTTGTTGATGATATAATATTTGGAGGAAAAGATGTTCTATGCAAAGATTTTGCTGATCAAATGAAACATGAGTTTGAGATGTCAATGTTTGGAGAAATCAAGTTCTTTTTTAGATTGCAAGTACATCAATTGAAGTATGGCATATTTGTGACTCAATACAAATACATCAAGGAGATACTCAAAAAATTTGGATTAGAAGACTCAAAACCAGTTAGCACACCAATGGCAATAGGACATAAGCTATCAAAAAATGATGAGTCTGCTGAAGTTTATCAGATATTGTATAGGTCAATGATTGGAAAGTTACAGTATGTTGTACATAGTAGACCAGATATTGCATTAGCTATTGGAATAGTGGAAAGATTTTTTGCAAATCCAAGAGAAAATCATCCGATGGCAGTGAAGAGAATATTGAGGTACCTAAAAGGAACTGATGACTTTGGTTTGTACTACAAGAGAAGTGAAAAGTTTGAGCTAAGAGCTTACACTAATGCAGATTGGGGAGCTAATATTGATGATAGGAAAAGCACCAGTGGAGGAGCACTTTTCTTGGGAAAAAGATTGATTACATGGACCAACAAAAAACAAAGTTGTACCTCATAGTCCACTCCAGAAGCTGAATATGTTACAACTGCTATTAATTACACCAATATTTTATGGATCAAACATTTGTTGCAAGGTATGAAGGAAGAGGTGATGAGCCTATGATACTTTATTGTGATAATACAAGTGCTATCAACATATCAAAGAATCCTATAATGCATGCTAAAACCAAGCATATTGCAATCAAGTATCACTATGTAAGAGAGTTGGTAGAAGACAAACAAGTGAAGATGGAATATGTAAGCTCAAAGGAACAAATTGCTGACATCTTCAGAAAAGCACTACCTAAAGATGCTTTTGAGTATCTTAGAGGTAAGTTAGGAGTGATACCCCTAACCAAGGCTACTTGAAGAAAAAGTAAGACTATCCTATATCAAATGAGCTAATTGTTGAAGATATTACACATTGATGCAAAGGATGTTTACTTTATGATTCATGTTTGAAGTAATCAAAGTGCTAAAGTTCCAAATTAGTCACAAGTAAGGTGATAGAAGGGGAAATTGAATGAACTTGCAAATGCTACACTTTCATATTAAGATGCTAATATGTCTTTGACATTATTGTCAAAGAGGAGGAGTAGTAAGAAACTGATCAACAACATTTGATCAAAAGTATGAGGGAGAAATGTCAAGAAAATGTAGAAACTAATCAAATGAAGATAGAGGGAGAAGTAGACATAAATGATCAATAGTTAATAGGAGAAGATGAAGAAGCTGAACAAAAATAGTATGAGCAGTGCATATAGAGAGAGAAAAAAATGAAGAGGATACAACAGCTAAGACAGAGAAGCAGAAATGAAGCAATCAAGATAGTAGATCAAGAGAGGGAGATGTGAAAATTTATGGTAACACAATTACTTTTTGGCATTTGACTTAATATTCTAACCTAATTAGCATGTGGTAAAATAGTTTAGTTTGATGGTTGATTAGTTTGGTTTGCGATCAATGCCAAAG
Source organism: Cupressus sempervirens (assembly GCA_028749045.1). Taxonomy (NCBI): domain Eukaryota; kingdom Viridiplantae; phylum Streptophyta; class Pinopsida; order Cupressales; family Cupressaceae; genus Cupressus; species Cupressus sempervirens. The sequence continues at coordinate 62,813,987 of CM053792.1, forward strand.
AGGGAGATTTTTGTTAAAAGAATTTTTTTCAATCATTTTTTTGGCATTGATGTCAAACCTACTATTTGTAGGAATGACATTTTCTTATGAGATCCAAGTACTATCACTTAGTTGATTGATGAAGAGGATTTGATCAACAAGATGTAACTAGAGTACCTAAGGGAAAGGTTAAATTATGATGTTGTAATGAAGTGCAAGGATCAGTTAAGACAATGGTTAAATGGTGTATTGATAACATACTCAAAGATACAAAGGTTGGTCACACTTAGAAACATTGGAGGAATAAGTTGTAAGAAGGTTGACTCCAAAGCTTAAACTAATTTCATTAGCGGGTGCCGAGCAAGCTAGTTGAAGCCGAGAAAATTCTCAATTAGAGTAAAAAAAAAAAGAAATTCTAGTGTGTGCTAAGTGAAGTTCAAGTGTTGAGCAAAGTATTAGGTGTTGAGCATCAGAAAATCTTATTTGGTACCGAGTGAACTTCAGGTGCCGAGCATCAGTAAAAACATAGTTGATGCTGGGTAACACAGTATGTGCTGAGCATCAGGATTTCAATAGTGTCGATTTGTTGTATTATTTTAAATTACAAAGATTCTCCAAACTAAGCCAAAAAATTTGTTGCCTAGAATTTTGTGAACTAGTTGGAGGATAAGGATGATGAGCTGGTGGCACAAAATTCTATACAAACTATTTTTGGGCGAATACAAAAGGATTATTCTAGAAGTTTCTAGAGGAAACAAAATATGGGTTAGATAAAATGAATCCTACCTAATCCATGCAAATTGAAATTAAAGAATGGAAGAATCAAGCAGGAAAGGAACTCCAAGACTTCTATTTAAGGAGTCATAGACTAGGAAAAAAATGATGGTGCTGATGCTACTGCTACAGAAGTGCCAAAATTGTGAAGTGGTTAGAAGGGTGTTAAGGAGAAGACATCTAGGAGAAGGAAGAGTAGAGCAAAAAGCCTCTACTTCCACAAGTGGTTAAGAAGAGATGATTCTATCGATACATTGAGCATGGAGACTCAAGGAGACTAAGCTGACAGAGTTGTAGATATTGAAGGCTAGGCAATGGTATGAGCTGAAGTGATTTGAGATCTGTAAGTTAAATTGTATGGTGTAATTAGGTCAAGGAATTTCTAATACTCTCTAGAAATTGTATTAGATATGGAAATCCTATGGACTTAGGTTGGTTTAATAGCCATTTGTAAATCCTTTAATAGGGTGGCATTCCAAGTGAATGTTCTAAAGTCCTCTAACAAGGGCCACTTCTAATAGGGTGGATAAATCCTCTAACAAGGTCACATTTAATAGTGTGTTGTAAGCCTTTAATAGTGCAAGCCTCTCATAGGGTATCACTTCAAAAGAGTGAGAATTGAGTAGCATGTTACTGATGGTTTTTCCCAAATTGTGTTTTCATGTAAATCACTATGTTATGTGTTGATCTTTTATGTGTTATGCTTGCATGTTGATTTACAGTAACTTGCTAATTAGGAAAGTTAATTCTTGGATGAATGAATAGTTGAATAGGCTCACTGCACTTAGTGAAAAAGTTTGAATTAGAAAAGTTGGACCTTGAATAACTGATTCACCCCCTTGTTAGATATTCTAAAGCATTTCTAAGGTATCTTTATTTCCAAAGTTTCCTGTGAGCATATACATCATGTGTTGCCATAAATGATAACAATTACATATTGCTATTAGACAATTGTCAACAATCTTCCCCTTTGGAATTGATGGAAACAAAATAGGGAAAATTGGCTAAGTGACAAAAACAAACTAACACAATAAACATTACATCTATTAAAACTTATTCAACTTTTCATATATGCTCCCCCTTACAATATGCTTTACACTTTTATAATCTCCACATGTATTTCTCCCCATTATATCTTTCCCAACAATGACATGTATACAATTTTCACTTGTATCTCTCCCCTTTTTGCATCAATGACAAAGGTCAATATGTCAAGATTCTATCCAAAAATTGTCCAAATTGTTGTTCTTTATTATGCTAAAATAATCTTCATACAATCATCAAAAATAGTCTTCAAATTGTCCATACCTTTGTTCATGTCTCCTTGGTAAACTCAGCTAATGTGAGAATTGCACATAAAGCATATGATGCAATCTCAACTAGATTAATATCTGAATACAAAAAGTTTGAATATGTGTCCTTGGCCTTGACACATTCCTTTAACTGCTTCTCAAAAAAAGATAATTTTAAAGCAATAGATTCTCTAAAATTAGATGTTCTCTTCAAGATCTTCTCTTTCTAAAGTTCTAGTTTCCTGATGTCACTATGAATACTAGCAACTTGACTTTCAAAATCATTCTACTTTTGTAGATGGATGTTAGATCTGGCTGGATAAAGCCTCTAGCTCACTCATCTTTATTTCTATCATATTGTCCAAGTATTTGGTTAGCTTGTATGATAAGGTACACTTAACATATAGAGTTCTCCCTTCTTGCTAACATTTCTAAAGTTCTTTTATACAAGTATCAAGATTGACTAAGTCATTCTTGATATTTTGGCAGATGGTGCTAAACAAGTTAGCATCATAGGAAATTTGAGCCTTTTCCTCTACAACATTCAATAGATTTGTAAACTCTTCATCAAATGAATTTAGTACTACTTGTGCTCTCTATTTAGGATCTGGTTCTGTATGCTAAACTGCCAATATACTATGTAATATATCTGTTACTTCCATTAAAGTTTTCTACAAACTTTTCACTGTCTTATTTTTCTGTATAAGTTTGGATAGGGATGAGATCAAATTTTTTTGATCATCATAAGTAGTAGCCAAACTATCAAGAGAGAGCAATGTACATGAACTAGATGGCTTTGTCTCATCCTCCCTCTATTTCTTTGTTGCTTCTTTAGTTCTTCTCTCTTCCTCTTCTTTCTTTCTCTCTCTCTCTCTCTCTCTCTCTCTCTCTCTCTCTCTCTCTCTCTCTCTCTCTCTCTCTTCTCTTTTGATCTTTTCTTCTCTTCTTCCACAATTTTCTTTATCCTCTCTTCTTCTACAATCCTTCTCTTGACTTCACTTTCCTTTCTTTTCCTATCTTCCTCAAGCAATTGTTGCTTGGCTTCTTCTATTTCTTCTTTTTTACTTCTAGTAGCCTCTTTTCTTCCTCAATTTGTTTCAACTTTTCCTCAATATCTTCAGTGTCTATTTCATTTGGCTTGGAACCACCAAATGGATTGGTATCATTAATGTTGATGGTAACATTGGTTTGATCACTTTGCATGTTGTCTCTAGTTGTTGACACTTTTGAGGTTCTAGGAGCTAGAGGAGGTGTTGTATGTGACTTTATCAACATCTTACTAATAGTTGTTGTAGTCTCCTTTCTTAACTTATCCTTTTCACCAAACATAAATGGAAATGGTCTCAACTCATTTCTTAAGTATGGTGTAAGGTTATTCAACAATCCTTTTATTTTACCTTCATCATCAATCTTGCAAATAGTCCTTAGCATAGAATTCTGAAGTTCAAGGTCTTCTTCTCTTGTAGGAGTGTTCTTATTTATAAGTCTCTCATAGACATTTTGGTTCACCACTCCAATATCCTTCAAACTTAGATCATTTTCTTTGAGATATCCCACAATAGATATATCAATCTAATCCTACTCAAAATTATTACATAAATCATAAAACTTGTTCATCTAAACAAAGTTTCCCTCATTGGAAATCACAATGTTGATCTTCTCAATCTTCTACTTCCAGGGTTGTCAAGCTTTTTGTGCTACTTTCTTAGGTAGAGTCACCTTTTTTGCTTGCTTAGTTTCATGTTCCTCATCTTGTTCATCACTAGAGTCAATTGTCAACAATGTTTTTTGCCTCTTTCCTAGTCATGTGGCCAGTTGTTTGACTCTCTTTGTCTTTGTATACGCTACTTCAACCAATCTCTCTAATTTTCTCTTATGTTCACTAGGCTAAACATCAAAGATTGCTGCATATGGAATGATTTGTTCTAAAGATGTCTCAACATCTGATACTAACAAAGGTTCTATGTTCAATACACCTTACTTCATTGTCTATCTCATGGCCTCAAATTCACTCTCTATCATTCTGGCCTCTAATATGTACCAAATCTATACTTTTATTTATCTCTATCTAAATTTAGTAACAAATCAATATAATCAACTATAACATCTTCATTCAATTCAGAGCTCAAGGGATCTAGATATTTCACCCAAGTTTCCACTACTTGAATTTGTATATGATCTGTATCAACTAATATATAAATATCTTCCCTGAATCTATCCACAATTCCAGGTGCAATTCTAAATCTATGTTTCATCTCATTCTAGAATGTTCTCATTATCATATTACCACTATCTAATATCTTGATTGCAAGATGCCTTCTACATACCTCTAAAATTTTCTCCATTGTGCATTTGTCACTACTCATTATATCTATGACTAACAAGTAAGGAAATATTTTAAGTACATGAAAGATTATGAGATTTATCAATGATTGGAATCTAAACACACCATTCTTTGTTCTCTTAATCTTTTCAAGGTTTTCCAAGAGTTTCATCCTTATCATTTTACTTAGATTCACTCGCTCTTTATCTACACATATCTTATAAGCTACATATACGAATCTTGCTGAAAGTTCATCAATCTTAGAACTTTCATAAACTAAATAAGTAATCATTCTACTAAGAAATCTTACATCATCTTGCTTGGTGGTGTTGATCACCATAGCCTTACCATTGTATACTACCTTAGTATAACTTTCAACTTTCTTTTTGACCAACTTCTCACCTATAGGTGCACTACCTTGTTTGATAAGACCAATTACCTCATGAATAAGATCAATAGAAATGTCTACTACATTATCTTGTATCCACAATTTACCATCATGTATCCTACTTAGTGTGATTTGAGTCCATTTGTCTATGTCTAATTCATGGTAGAGGTGATACTTAAATAAGTCTAATTCCTTTAAATGTTCAAATTTGGGCTTAATAGTCATGTCATGGTTAAAATATTGATCCATATCTTTGTTCATGAATTCACTACCAATCAACTCAAACTTGCAATTCAAATAACTTCCTACGCCTTCAAGATAAACTATGTTGTTCAGAGTGATACACAACGTTGAGTTAGGGTTTCCTTCATTAGGTTTTATAGAAATAATCTTTAACTTGGGTCTATCCTCATTCTCAACAATGTGTACAATTGACATATCCATGGTTCTATCAAACAATATCTTTTACCAAACAAATTTGTGGAAAAATGATAAAATACCTCTTTCCAAAAATAGGGTTTTCTTTGAAATCACTTTGACAAGTCACTTTTGAATGCTCTTCACTTTGGATGTGTTCACAATGAAGTGAAAATCAATTTTGTACTCCATTTATCCCTTCAACTTGAACTTGCATTAATTGCATACTTTACAAATATGAAAAAGTTGTCAATTACATTCTACAACTAGATAACTACTCAAACTCATCTATCTGATCTTCAAATGTCACCCAAGGTTTACTATACCCTCCTTCCATCATGACAAACATCCTCAAGACTTTACATCACAAAATTCTCTACAAAACATACTTTTCATCTTCTACTGTAGAATCAACCTTTTACTGCAATACCAGTAACTCTGAATTCCTTCATAGCTTGTTTAGATGATCTCAAAATCACAAACAAGCTTAGGTGCCATCTAAACATGGCTGGATACACATTTTCCTAACTTCACTACCTCTAATTTGGTTTCTAACTAAAGTTCAAAAATTATGATGCTATGAACAAGCTTAATTAAACTTAATTGAATCAAACTCAACAACTAACTTTGGTCTTCCTATCTCATCATCATCTATCTTTTCTTTTGAGATATCTATTCCTTTTACAAATGCTTCATTAAGTTCTTCTCGAAGTTTACTCATAATGTTTCTTTGTTCTTTATTATCTCTGCTAGTTCCAAAGTTCCTTTCCTAGTTCCTTCTATCATTTTTGATGTTTCTTCCATCATTCCTTTTGTTTTCGAGGTTTCTTCCATTGTTTCTTCTATCTCCAAAGTTTCTATCCATTATGTAGTACTTTATTATGTGTCCAAAGTTGTTGCATAACTAACATATAGGTGCTTTGCTTCTAGGATTCTACTGATCATTAGGTGCATGCCAATTTTGAGCAATGTGTCCTAAGTTGTTACACTTATAACACATGATCTATCTTTTATCTTTATAAGATCTTCCTTCTCTCGATGTCTTTTCATTAGATCTTTTTCTATCTACAAGGTTAGTATATCTAGACATTCTACTATTTCTTCTATTATTATCATAGTTAGGTTTCCTACAATTAATTGCATTATCATCCATACCATGACAATTATGACAATAAAAGTCCTTAACATGATTAAATGACTTATTTGTACAATCTCTTTTCATATGACCTATTTCATTACATAAAAAACACTTACCTCTAAATTCATAACTAGTTGTCTTGGGAGTCTCCATTTGCTTTGGTTCATCCAAGATTTCAACTTCCTTGTTTTGCTCAACTTCTTTAGGTTTCTCAAAAGATTGACAGATTCAATCTTATTATTAGATTTTATTTTCTTTTCTTTTAGATCTGATCTAATCTTAGGTTTCTTTGTACACATGTTAATTAGATAACCAAGACTAGTCTTATTGTAAGAAGGTCTTTGTATTGACATAGAATCATCAAGCTTTTCTCTGCTAGAATAAAGTTTCTCAAGTTGTTGTTTGCACTATGTCAATTCACCTTTCACAATAGTATTGTACTTATGGAGTTATTCATGATCTTCTTTCAATGTTTCAAACTTAGATGTTCTCTTTACTAGACTTGCTCCCAGATCTGTATTTTCAATCTTCAAATCAGATTCAATTTTGCCAGGATCATTTCTCAAAGTCAGCTTTAGATTTGTAATCTTCAACCCATGCTTCAATATCTTGTATTTTGTCTTCAACTTTGAATAGTCATCATCACTAGTTCCAAATTCTATAGGTTCAGGATTTGATTTCAAATGATCAATCTTTTCCTTAAACTAACTAATGTATTCTTTGGAGTCTTCATATCTTTCCTTCAGCTTATCTCTTTCTTCAATATGGAGATCAATTTGTTCAAGAGATTCTTCAAAGTTCTTCATCAACTATTCCATATCCATAGGGATCTTACTTAATATGTTAAACCTCTTCAAAGAAACTGAGCTCTCATACCAATTGTTAGAAATAGGGATTGCTAAGAGGAGGGGGTGAATTAGTAATCTACAAACTTTAGTCACCAACTAGGTGTCATTACTTACTTTAAACCACGCATAACCAACACTAAATTAATGTTGAACAGTAATAGTAACAATGCACAAAGATAACTTATAACTATTAGAGTAAATAATTAATTAATTAATAATTATTTATTCTATTTACTTAAGCTTATTTAGGGTAATGCATTTATTTAATATTTAGTATTTAATGTATGTAGTGACGAGTTGTTGACAACATAGGAGTTTGTTCCCTTCTAGCATGTTCCATTTTTTTTTGGAAGCGTGCTTAGTTGTCAACCTTATCTTCTACCACTTTCTAGCTTGTTCTACAAGCTTCCATGAGGCCTTTATATTCAGGCTCTCTCATTGTAAATACAATTTCATTATTTTGCATTATTTCTCTCTCATGTCCGTTTAGGGTTTTTCCAAGCTCCATCTCTTCCTTCTTGGTTTCCCTTCGATAGGTTATTTGCATGTAGGTGATCTTGGTGAGCTGTGGAGTTGGATTTCATCAAATCCTACATGGTATCAGAGCCTACCTGCTGCTGCTTCGTTGAAGGATTTTTGAAGCTATGATTCAGAGACACAAACCCTAGTTTGTTTATGTATTTTTCTTCAATTTGGGGGAAGAGCATTTTTTTGGAGCACTCTAGGCCCAAATGGATGTTTCCATTGGATCTAGAAGGCCATTTACAGTCAAGATTCATATAAAATTTGTCAATTTTGGAGACAAAGCTCTGAGAGGCAAATTTTTTTTGCTTGCAGGGCTTTTCGTATGGTCATACAGATGATTTAGTGTTTAAAAAATAAAAATATATATAATTTGGGCCGACCATCGGGTGGCCACCACCACACCACACAATGGCTACCCATATACAACCAACACCTAGCTAGGGCTTGGCCATGACACACTTACTCCACTCGGACCTCACCTCCACTTACGGCCCACTTCTTTGGCAGTGCAGCCTGGTTTCTTTTCTTTTCTACAACTTGATTGCAGTGCTCCTCCAGTGGCTCATCCCTCTCTTGCTGCCTACACTAGTATCACCAAGCTTTAGTAGCCCACACTCTACCCACCAACTCAAACTGCCAATAGTTAGCACCTCGTGGATTTCCTACACACTTGATCGAATCCAGGGGTGACACATGACATGTGCACCATGTGGCACTTTTCCATGTGTCACTTACCACATTACAACATGAAATCATACTTTCCATGTGGTGTCCACGTGGCACTACCACTTGGCTTTCTTTTTTTGCAACAACAACCTTCAAGTTGTCAATTTTAAGCTCATGAAATGCTGAAATTAACATGATGTCAGCACTACATCAACACCTTCCTTCCTTTCCTTCAAGGTCATTTTGGACCTACCTTCTATTTTTTGGCAATAACTTGAGCATACAGAGGTATTTTACTGATCTAAAAGAAGCACTAGAAAGTTGGATCTGAGACAGAGACATTGAGGCATGTATTTTTAGGTTTTGATGTAGTTTAGTTGCCTCTTTTTTTAGTTAAAGTTTGAAGTTCTATTTTTGACTCTGGCATGCATATCTTTTGCATCCCATGTCAATTTTTTGAAAACATTATATTTTTGGAAAGCTGGTTTTTTTGCCTTTTTAGAAATGTAGTCTTTTTCCTTAGATTCTAGCCCATGCTCTTTCTATCATGTTTATGGTGTTTTTTCTCTATGGTGGATATCTTGGGTATTTTAGGTCTAAGGATCGTTTTCTTGGCATGGTTTCTTTTGTTTTACATTTTACTTTCTTTTTGTTAGCTTTTTTCCTTTTTTAATCATTGTAGACATCATTTGCAAGCACTTTTATGTATACGCACTGAGATAAAGTGTCACTTTTGCATTTCAGATTCATGAACGTTGTTTTTTGAAATAGTTATACATGCACTATTTTTATAAAGCACCATGGGGGGGATAGTTGTTTTCTATTTTAGGCCTTCTTCCTTTTGTTTTCCCATGTAGCATCAGTGTGATCATGTTTTTATAGGTGTTTGTACCTCTTCCTCTCTCGTCATTCTTGGTCCTATCTACAGAGGATTTTGGTCCACCTTCTTAGTTGCCTATCATCTCACCCCATCTACATTAAGGGGGGTTATGTTGTTGTTCTAATGCATCCTTGGTTTGATGATTTAATAGTGTGAGCTATGTATTCAGTGGTTGATCCTATATATGAGACAATTGCAATGGCTGGCTACCTATGCATTTTGGTGAGATGGATCATCTACCATTTAGAAACGCTCGGTTTGTGCCTTTTTCTTCCATGGAGGTTGTTCAAATCAATAGTTTCTTTCTGATGGAAGATTTTGTGGCTTCTTCATGCTTCAATGATGCTCTTCATGATTACTTCTTGTTCCTATTTTAGGGGACATTCCCCTAGTTGGAGGCTTCTTCAATTCTTCACTAGGTTCTTACCTCTTTTTGGAGGAGGGTTTGTCCCAAGTGGTTTTCCCTCTTTCTCTATTTTCAAAGGTTGCATTTTCTTGCATTGTACATGGGTACCTAACATGGCCTCATTGCTAGGACCCATTCTGTATTTTCATCTTAGTTTTGCGAGCTTAAGGCATTCCCCTAAGTTGCACTTAAGGGGGGTGTTAGAGTAAATTATTAATTAATTATTTATTATTATTCTATTTACTTAAGCTTACTTAGGTTAATGCATTTATTTAATATTTAATATTTAGTACATGTAGTGATGAGTTGTTGACAACACGGGAGTTTGTTCCCTTCTAGCATGTTCCACCTTTTTATGGAAGTGTGCTTAGTTGTCAACCTTATCTTCTACCACTTTCCAGCTTGTTCTACAAGCTTCCATGAGGCCTTTATATTCAAGCTCTCTCATTTTATTTTCTCAATGTATTCTCATTGTAAATATAATTTCATTATTTTGCATTATTTCTCTCTCATGTTCGTTTAGGGTTTTTTCAAGCTCCATCTCTTCCTTCTTGGTTTCCCTTCGATAGGTTATTTGCATGCAAGTGATCTTGGTGAGCTATGGAGTTGGATTTCATCAACTCCTACAATAACACCATATTTTGTTAACTAGGGAAACCCTAGCTAGGTGAAAACCCCGTTGGGGATGACATTCACTAGATAATATACTAATATATATGTTCCTTATTAGAGGATGGACCTTGTTAGTAGTCAATTAGAAAATTCAATATAAGAAGTCCTTTTTAGGAGACTTTGAATCTTTGTTAGGAGATTCCAACCCTGTTAGGAGTTGTGTTATAATGTATGCAAGAAGAGCCCATTGCCTAAACATGCAATTTCAATTATAAGAAGAGCTCACTACTCAAACAAGTAATTTACTATTACTTTCCTTGTTTGATCCCTGATCTTTAACTCAATCTTGGATCACTAGATGTCTCATATAAAACTTCGCATATCATTTTCACAAAGGTTCATTCATCATAGATTGCAATTCATTATTTACTTAATCTCTCAAGTTAGCACACTTCTTATCACAAGAAGTCCTTTGCATAAATACCGTGCCTTTACATAAATTACTCCCGAGTTGGCTAGGACTACAATTCACTTCGAAGTTAGAGTAAAAATCTAGAATGTTGACCCTAATTGGACAAGTAATTGTTTTGTAAACAAAACAATTCTTTCCTTCAATTCTACTATCTCGCTTCATCAAAACATAATTATCTCTATTCCCTATAGTTTGTACAAACTTCTGAGGTTATACATGTCATCACTAACATGTATACTATCTCCTTGTAACTTCGCTAGTCATAGTATTACATCAAAAACATGTTATAAATAAAATAATACACTATTGTAAACCAAATTATATACTTAGAAAATTTTGTGATTACCAAACACTAAGTATCTTTATTTCTGAGGTTTCCTATGAGAATATACATCATGTTTTGCCATAAATGAAAAAATTTACATATCACTATTATCCAATTGTCAATAGGTTCTAGGTTCATCTTCATCGATATAAACAAACTATCTATAGTCTTCTAGTTCTTTCTTGCATTCTTTTGCATTTTCCTCTACAAATTTGTCAACTCTAACATTTGAACTTTTCAAAAATTTGTTAGTGTTAGCATTCAAACACTTAAAAGATTTTATCTCAATAGAATAACCTAAGAATATGCCTTCATCACTGTTTGCATCAAGTTTGTCTTTTCTCGCATCCTTCAATATGTAAAACTTGCTTCTAAAAAATTTAAAATAATTCACATTTGGTGCATATCCATCAAAATGTGTTTTATTTGTTCCTTTCTTCACTTGAAATTGTTTTAGAGTGTAGGCTATAATGCTTACAATATTTCTCTAGTACTTATGTGACACATCCTTCTCCATCATTAATGTTCTTTCATAATCCATAATTGATCTATTCCTTCTCTCGGCTATACCATTCTTTGTGGGAGTCCTTGGTGCACTCATTTGCCTCTAGATTCCTTTGTCATTGCAAAATATGTTGAACTCATCTAAAATGAATTGACCACCTTTTTTTGATCTCAATCATTTCAGACTCTTTCTTATATCTTGTTCAATTCTAGACAAACTAGAATTTTTCATTTTACCCATCGAACATTGTTTGCACATCACTTTATTAGGTTTTCTTAGTCTTGGTTACCCTCTAACTCTTTTAATGTTACTTATTCTTACCAGGTTATCAAAGTTCACATGACATAGCCTCTTATGTCATAACCAAACATCTTCACATTGTGCAAACAGATAAGTATATTCAGATAAGACTACATAGAACAAGTTACCTCTTGTTCACTCTCCACTTCGAACTAGTTCACCAATAGCATCATAGATCTTTTCCTTCTTAGTCTTGAAATCAACTCTCTAGCCTCAAGTTATCAATTGTGCCACACTCAACAAGTTTTATTTCAAACCATCAACCCAATATGCATTGTCACATTTGATCTTGTCTTTCAATTTAATTGATCCTTTACCTTTCACATAACCATCATACATCAACATCCAAAAATAATGGGTTACACTTTTTTTCCTAAACTGATATTGAACTATGAATTTTAAAGAAAACTTTCACTTTCAAGTGCAAATTGACATTTAACGATTAACAATTTGAAGATGAATTAAATTAGAGTCTTTTAGGATTTTTATCTAGATTCTAATTTTTTATTTTTGAATTGATTTTATTGAATTATTTTTTCTCGCACAAAAATTGGTCTGTTATGAAAAACCTTATTTTGAAAGAGTGACACTGCTTTTGACTCACATAACTTTTTTTCTAAATTAGATATCAATGTGATTCTTTTGAATTTAGTTTGCTAACATCTATACCAAAACTATGGAGGTAGTCTAATGTCTTTATCCTTAGTATTCCATATGTTATTAGAGTTTAAATTTGACATACCACTAATTTGGACATATGTGGCTTTTGACACCTATAACTTATTATATATTTACCCATTTTTAAAGTTTCTTTTCTTGACTGAAAGAGGACTCAAATACGGAGACTATAGCTATTATTCAAAATATTTGTTCTCTTAGTTACTATTTTTTCACGAGTGTTTAGTATAGATGTTTATTTTTTATAATGAACCTCAATTCAGTTCATGTAAAAAAAAAAAATACCTAAATAATTCAAAATCTATCAAATTCATAGTCATTAGAAAGCTCATTCAAAGAACTTCTATCATGCAAAATGGCATGTCTTTAGTGCTCCATCTAAAATTGTAATTGAGCCTGGAAGCCATGAAAACACTAAAAATATTCTAATATTTTGAGAAGACTTGTAATTAAATTGTTTTGATAGAAACTAAGTTTATATCAAAAATTTAAACTTTATTTTCGATAGAAAAAAATCCTATAGTTTCTATGAAAACTAAAAGGGCAAGTTACGCACGCAGTTAATTGACCTTAGATAGTTTCAATCGCAATTATCTTAGGTAGTTTCAATCAAAACTTTAGTGAGACTTTAGGGTTTTCATTTTTTTGTAAAAATTCTCATATAAATAGTAATAATTTTTTTTATTTTTTTTTTACAATTTTAACATTCAAATCAAATTAGATAATTGACACTTCAATTGGGATGGAGGAAATATTTTCAATTTGTCTATTTTCAAATTATGGAAGATAATTTGCGACATGGGCAATAAAGATAAAAGAGCAGGTAAATATGCAAAAAGAAAAACTCACAAACAAGAAGATGAAAATCATCGAAAACCTTTAACGGGATACTATAGGAGGCAAGGTACATGTACAATCTTTTTTCCAATGCATATTGAATTTATAGTGTACCATCATATTCTAGATTTTTTGTATATAGTTAGGATTAGGGTTTATCCAATTAGGAATATGATAAATATTAAATTGGGGTTACTATTAACTTAATATTAAAGGTTTATTGAATTATGAATATTTAGGATTAGGTTTTATTAAATTATGATTAAATTTAAATTATGAATATTTAGGATTAATGTTTATTAAATTATAGATTTTTAAATTATGAATATTTAGAATTAGGGTTCATTTTAATTGTGGTCTTTTAAATTATGAATTTATTTAAGACGTAGTCAACTAGGACAACCTACTGAGGTTGGAGAAGGTTCATCCCAAGTTCAAAAAGGTACATTTCCATCTCTTGTGTGTACAATCTCTCTCTAGACTTCTAGGTCTAGGAAAACTTTATATCTTTGATTTTTAATTTTAGAGACATTTCACCTTACAAACTTGCTTGATTTTATGTGTAATATCATGCAAATAAAGTAGTAGATGATGAAAATGTTGGACATGAGGAAATTGAAGATGAAACAATAGATATTGAAGAAGGATCATCTGAAGGTTAGATAAATTTGTATTTAATTTTTCACTTGTTATGTATATACACATATGTCCCCTAGAAAGATTATATCTTAAGTCTTTATTTTAGTTTTTCTTGTAGCCCCGAGATCAAACAAAAAATGAGAATGTTAATCTAGCTCAAAAATTAATGATAAAAATTAATCATAGAAACATAGATCATTTAATTGAAATGGATGTGGAAAAACTGAGAGAATATGCTAGTCAACCTACACATACTACGAAGAGGAAATTGAATAAAAAGTCTAAAAGAAATAATTGCACAATTTGAGAATCTTGATATAGTGGAGAAAAATCAACTATTATCAATTTCACTTCTTAAAGAAGAATTAAAAAAGCCATTGAAACTATTGGGTATAGATACAAGTATAAAAAAGAGGAATACTTCTAAACTACAAAAAGACATTGTTAAAAGTGTTAAGGAAGGGTTACATTCCATTGACAAAAAAACTAGATCTTCAAATAAATCCATTGCATGAAGACTGATACTATCTTCTAGTTTAAATAAGAAATTATGCAAAAAAGACAGATCTCTTCACTATCATCTCATATTGGGTATAGTAGAAAGATAGTATTACATTAATTGCACAAATTGAGAATCTTGATATAGTGGAGAAAACTCAACTATTATCAATTTCACTTCTTAAAGATGAATTAAAAGAACCATTGAATCTATTGGGTAGAGATACAAGTATATAAAAGAGGAATACTTCTAAACTAAAAAAAGATATTGTTGAAAGTGTTAAGGAAGGGTTACATTCCATTAAGAAAAAAACTAGATCTTCAGATAAATCTATTGCATGAAGACTGATACTATCTTCTATTTTAAATAAGAAATTATGAAAAAAAGATAGATCTCTTCACTATCATCTCATATTGGGCATAGTAGAAAGATGGTACTACATTATCTATAAAGGAGAAATAATTTGGATGATAGTACATTAGAAAAAAATTTGGCGCTAATGTGTAGAGCTCCTCGATCAGATAGGATTGTGGAGATAGTTAAGAACTTAATTATTCAATTTTGGATTAATAATACTCATCGTTCACCAAATAGAAGAGATATTGTCAAGTAGGGTATTGGGCTTAAGGAATATCTTCAGCACACAAAACATTGGTTGGATTTCACACAACATGAATTGTATCTTTCATTTTGTAATTTAAATCCTAACACAAAGATTGGACAAACAATGTTTGAAATATTGGAACCCTATTTTGAGAAGATAAATAAATATTTTGAAACATGTTTTTGTCAAAATCATGTTGAATTTGATTTTTACTATCAAGGGTTCTAAAAGATGATAGAAGAAAGTGGTGTTTCTCAAAACTCTTTTCATAAACGATTGATCCAATTCATAACATCAATCTTATGTGACAAACCAAATGATCATGAAATAGGTGAAATATATTACATAAGAGGAACTTGTGAAATATGTGGTAACCTAACTAAATTTCCTTTGAGAGATGAAGATACTAAAATGATGAGGATGGTAAAATATAAGAGATATATAAGTACATAAATTTAGAAACAAAAGTTGGAAAAGAATCAACAAGGTTGGAAAATGTAGAGGATGAGATACTTGCTAGAGAATTTATGTCAAATTTTCTTAAATTGATTTAATTATATATACATAATTCTTTTTTGGCTAAGTGGCAAGCAAAATAGTTTTAAAAACTAAGAGAAACTTTCCCACTTGGAATTTTTTTATCTATTTTTAATTTGTAGAGAATTACTTTTTCATTTCTTAGAAACAACTTCAAGCAGAATACTACTTTACAGAGCAATTTACTATTATGGTTCAAGTGTCTTATCGACATGCCTAAATTGATTTGGATGGTGTGGAAAGTACATATCATGTATTAGTCATTAAAAAAGAGTATCACTTTTACATTGGTGGTGACAAAGAACACAACACACATTTTGTGGAACATTGTGTCCAACATTTTATCAACCTCCTTGCATCAACCACCCAAGGATTGTAATTTCTTAGCTTCTGTCAAAAAGGAGTAGCTTCAAGCTTAAGTGGAATTTGGTGTTTAAACTTTCCCTATCTAAAGTATTTTAAATCTTCATAGGACATGGTAAAGACCTCATTGAATTCCTTCAATAACTTGGTAAATTTAAATTTTTCAAATTGTTTGCAACATTTACCCAAGTTGACCATTCTTGGTTTCTCTTTTGTGTCGATGTTGAACTTGTCACAATCCCTAGAATTCTCTATCTTCTCTTTCTCATTGACAATAAAACCTATGAGGTCTATCTTTCTTATCAATTAGGTTTTCCAAGGTGACGAACCCCCTAGGAATTATATTTCCTTTTAATTGGAGCACTTCAGTATCCTCGTTTGAAATTTCTTGAAGGTAGAATTCATGGTATTCGGATGAGGAGCCTTCAAAGAATATATTTACAAAGCCTCCTTTCCCATATAAGAAATAATTAATGTGAGAATCATTGTTGAAAATATTCCATGATCTGACATTATTAGGCACATTAGAACAAAGTATAAGCTCTATAGTGTAGAGACCTTGTTTGAAGTTTGGATGAGGAATTAGTAAAGATATTGTTGATCCAGCAAGAGCATCATATCTAGTATTCAATTATCATGACATAACATGAATAGAGAAGTCCTCAAATCCTTCTATCTCATCCCATACTCTATTCATATAGTTCTTTAGTATGGGGTTCATAATAGCAAAAATGTTTTGTACCTTCTTAACCACCAACATAGCATCTACTTTTCCTTTTAATGTCTTATGTCTTTCTTCTTAGCCTCTTTTATTCCTAATAGCAAAGCCTCATATTTGGTTGTGTTATTTGTATCATCAAACTCAAGCTTGAAGGCATGGAGGATAATCTCACCCACAAGGGAAATGAGTACTACTCCTACTCCTGAGCTGGTTAACGTGAAATTGCCATCAAATTATAGGGTCCATACACCTTTGATAGTTGAGCTCTTGGGTTGAGTTACATATTCTTCTGGTAGGTTGACATAATTAGCAAATTCATTTTCTTGATATAGGATGTGGGACCTAGGATCTTCTGAGGGAAAGACTATGAATTTGGCTTTGGGTTCAAGGTTTAAAACTACCTTTTTGCTACCAATTGGTAAAGTTTTATGTGACCAATCTAACTTTACCTTTCCTCCTAGGTTCTTACAAATGGTCTAGCTAATAGCATTCCATAAGTAGTAGGAATGTCTACAACCAAGATGGTTAACACAATTATTTTCTCAAGCAATTTAGCTAGAGCAACCTAGTCATCTTTGATTTGGCCTATAAGAGGGACTTAATTGGAATCCATAATATACCATTTTCCTAAGGTCTGGGTGATGAGAAGATCTAAGGCCTTTGCTATGGAGGATGACATGATATTTTTTGAAGCTCTATTTTATGATACAGTTATTCAATCTATGACCATGGATAAACAAGGACACATAAAAAGGGTCAGACTTGAGAATGGGAGGAATGTCCCTAGTTAATATTTTATCTTTTCCTTCCATGGGTGATTTAGAGTTAGACACAACATTGGTCAATGGAGGTATTTGAGACTAATTTGGGCCCTTAACAAATTCTATCAATTTATCCAATTCATTAGGATTTGAACGTAGATAATCAACTTGAGAAATTTGAATTCTAAAGGACTAAAAAAATTTAACTATATCAAAGGTGTTCACAATCCAATCATGTTTTTTATTAGTGACATACACTCATTTAGATTATAAGCTTATATTGAGCATATTATATAGTTAACAGTGTTAACCAAGCATTTTAGTTGGTACCAAGTTCTACAGTTTCTACCAAGTGCATTGGACAAATTTCAATTTTCACTGAGCAGTTACTACTAAGATAATAGTCAGCAGTGTAAACCAAGCATCTTAGTGTATGCTAAGTTTACCAGTACAAACTGAGTTGTGCAGTGCTTACCGAATTCACAATTGATGTGATGCAAGTCTAGTGGTAACCAAGTTACTCAATGTTAACCAAGTGACTAAGTTTACACTGAGCTTGAGGTGATAGCATTGAGTAAGCTATGTAGTAAGAATTGAGTGATTCTATTTATATGCTAAGTTTTACAATATTTTCCAAGTCACTAGTGCAGAATGAGTTTCAAGACTACTTGAAAGTGATCAGTATGTACCAAGCTTTTACATATATAGAGTGCATGATGATGCTGAGCATTGATAGTGGATGTCGAGTATCAGTATCTCACTGAGTCAATATTCAGAACCTAAGTTTCTACACTTTGGCTAGCTTTATAATATTTGTGTAAACTTGTATTATGGCCAACTTTTTAATGTATTGTATCAACATCCAACATATAGAAAAAAAAGAATGTAATCATTAAAGAAGAGCAGAAGAGAGAATTACAAAGGCTACAATAGTATGAGTAGCAAAGATTTATATATCATAGAAAGGTGATTTATACACTAAGAGGAATTGCATTTAGAAAATGAAGTTGTAGATCAGAGATCATCTACTACTTCATCTTAACAGGTGGATCAGTCAAATCTTTTAACAAAGTAGACCTAACAGTCTTATGTAAATCTCTTTATAGAGTGCATAATTCATTGTATGTTTTTAAATCCTTTTGCAAGGTGGACCTAGTAGTCCTTATTGATCCTAATAGGGCATATCATTAGAAGTGATCATTGTAAGCCTTAATAGGTCAACTTTATACTACAGTACTAAAGCTTGTGGGTATCATCACCACCCTAGTTTTACTTTCTATTTGGAAGGTTTCTGGGTCACCAAATTTTGTGTGTTAAAGTGTTGTGTATGCTTTCATGTTTTTAGTTTCTCATGTATATAATTAGATTAGAATATACATAAGGATTAATTGCTAATCAAGGATAAATTTTTATAAGTTATTGATTCACCCCTTCCCTCTCAATAGCTTAGCTTGTCATAATATTTCCAACAATTAATATTAGAGCATTATGGTTCTCAGTGAAAAGTCTAATAGCTTGAGAAAAGATCAAAGGCAATGGGGGTATTTAGACTTGACAAGGCTATTGACAATGAGAACCTAGATTTGGATTTGGCTATTGGACAACTCAAGAAAGAAAAAGAGCAACTCTCTCAATCCCTAAAAAGAAGAAAATATCTTGCAATCCAAATGAATGATTCACTATACATTAAAGAAAGAATTTAAGACATTCATTTAAGAAATTTAGATGAAGTCGATGAAGAAATCAAAGAACTATTGGAAAATAATAGTATTCTTCAAGAAGAAGTAAGAAAACTAAGAAGAGAGCAAGAAATTTAGTCAGTAAGATTATGTGAAGTCATGGAAGATAAAAACAAGATAAGAGAAGAGATAGAAGGAAAGAAAAATGAAATTTAGCACCTATCTATTTAGCAAGTAGATTTCATTGATTAGCTCACCAATGCAAATTAAGAAATCATGAACCTAAGATCAAAGAATGAAAGACTGCAGAATGATATAAACATTGAAAGTCAAACCAATGAAAGAATGATGAAATCCCAAGTAGACATGAATCAGTTAAATAAGCAAAGTCATTATAGACAAAAAGGAAAAGCAAGAATTGGATATATAGAAGAAGGTGAATCATCCAAGCAAGGAGTCCAAAGGAATCAAAAATCTACTTGCAGTCACTGTGGTAAGATAGGTCATACTTCAAACAAATGTTGGAGCAATGGGAAAGAAAAATTCAATGGAAAATGCTACAATTATAATTAGCATGGTCATAGAGCAAATGAATGCAAAGAAAAACCAAGATTTGAAGGCAAATGTCACAAATTTAAGAAGCATGGGCACAAGTCATCAGAATGCAAAACTAAGATATTGAATCCAATAGAACAGATTGTGAAAGCTATATTTGGTTGGGACTATAACACTTAGTGTAGATGTCATTACTATGAAGAATTTGGACACACTAGAATGAATTGTGTAAAGCATCACATGAGGACAAGAGATACTACCAAAAGATGTTTCATCTATACAAAACTTGGTCATGTTGCTAAGAACTGTATGAATACTAGAAGAATAGAAGATGAAAAGAAGGTAAAAATTGATAACATTAGAAAACAAATGAGATAGCAATGGGTTCCAAAGTCTACCAATAGTGCAAGTCTGAGAAATGATGATCAAGTCACTCAAGAATTGGGTGACTCCACCATTTCCACTTGATTTCTTAAAGGAGAACTAGTACTAGGCTACTAAAGAAGACATCTAAATTAGTTCTAGTTGATAGGACAAAAGATCCATATCAACATTCAATATGCAAAGGGATCACCAAATAAGAGGTACCAATGACTATTGAGTTACCTTCCTTATCAAGCAAGGTCGAGTGATAGACTCCACCGAGTGAGCTCAAGAGTAACTAAATCTTATGTGGTTACCGAGTCATGAAAGACTCCAAGTATTCAATGCAAGTAAAGTGGATGATAGTTTGTCAATCTGATCTAACATTCATACCAAGCATTTACGGAAGAAATTGATGAAAGGAGTGAAATCAAAGTCATTTTTTCACAATAAATTTTTGAGAGCTATTTGTGCAGAGTGATCTTCAAGAGCGCTCAAGTGATTTGAGTGAATTTTTACCAAAAAATTTGGATTCTCTCAAACCCTACCAAGTGAAGATGGAAACTACTAGCAACAAGGAAAAATGAAGTTCAGACATGTTGGCTTGAGGTGTGGAATGGAAGGTGCCAAATTTCAAGCTTACTCCTACCATTGTAGAAACCCTAGATCCGAGCAAAGAGCAATCTCAAATCCCACCAAAGGTACTCTTAATCAACAAAAATCATTCTCATTTCACATGTGCAATTTAGGATATTGGTACACTAGAGATGGATGAATGTTTGAAGGAATTATGTGTTGATGGCATGTTGAAACCTGAACACCAACATCTGGAAGCTAAAGGTTTAACACATATTCCACATATGGCATGAGATTTTCAAATTAAGTGGATAAGACACATCCTAATTTATGTGCATAATGGTTAGTTGTGGTTGGACCAAACAATTTTAATCACAAAGAAGATGATCCATAGGATCACCGGTCTCCCCATGTTATCAAAAGCCAAAATGACCAAAACCCTAAGTTGGGTTGAACTAAAAAAGAAAACCCTAGCCAAGTGGGATGGAAGGGGAATGAAAATAAGTAGTGTGACCAACATGGAACTAAAGTTTAGCATTCACATCATTGCATACATGATATACAACTCTAGTAGGTTGAATAGTGTGTCATGTGAAGCTATGGGCTTGGTTTACAAGGTAGTCAAGAATAACCTTTCTCTTGACCTTGTCGAGTTACTCTTGAACTAGTTCAACAAAAGCATGGAGAGCATTAGGACTTCAAAGAACAATCCATGTAAGTTTGGCTCACTCTTAACATGTTTATTTTTCTATGTTGAGAAATTATTTCCATCAAAAGATATTGTTGTTTTGAGGTAAGATGTGCCATTCCTTTATCAAATTAATGAATACATTGCTGAAATGGGGGAGAATTATACAAGTATCATGGATAATTATTTTGATGCATTTAAGGAGAAAATGAATAACAGATTCTAAATCCCTAGGAAACTAATTGAGGATTATAAAGATGATTTTTTTAATGGTAGATAGTGACAAGGTGTATATTCAGGCAGTAAGGCCTAGAATTGCATGGGTAAAACCTGTAGGATATGAGGTGAATATTGATAAAATGAAAAAAATAATTGAGGCACTGATAAATGATCCAGTGGATCCTAAGGCTACTTACTTTGGCACTTGTGATGAGGAAAAGGCCAGGATAGAACTAGAGATCAAGCTTCCTCATGTAGTTAACAAGGGCAAGAAGAGGATTGCCAAACTAAAAACTAGTTCTACTCTTCTATTAACTGAAGGAAAAGGTGAGGATGAAGAAGTAGAGATGAAGAAAAATCAGAGGAAGAGGAGCCACTAAAGAAAAAGGGTAAGATAATCATTACCAAGCCTGCCAAGGCATCCACTATTGTATTTACAAGGAGATCCTCCTGGAAGGAAGTAGATATAGAAGGAGGAGACATAATTTTCAAGAGGTCTCCACCCATGTTTGAAGAATGAATGAAAATTTTGGAATCAAGTTCTAAAATTACAAACTTCAAAGGACTAAAATATGAGACTAGTACTGCTAATGAGTAGAAATAGATAGAAGATATATCGATATCCAAGATGTGTAAGTGGAAGTACTCATCTAATTAACTTACTCAATAGATTTCAGATGCATTGATGAACAAAATTAAGCCAAGATGGGAGCATGCAATGCAAACTGCAAAAGATATATATGAGAAAACCTTAAGGAAACTTATGCCAAATTTGAATGACAAGGAGGTAAAAGAATATTTGAAAAAAATGAAGAAAATTGAACCTTAAGATTCAATACCTATCTTATTCTATTGAAAGATATTGAGTATGTTGTGAAGAATGTAATAAACATATGGAAGAATGTCTATCTTCTTCACAAACCAAGTGATTTTGTTGTAAGTATAAGTGATAAGGATGATGATGATTAGGAGAAGAAATATAAAGAGAAAGATGACAAAGAGGCAACTCATTTTGATAATATAGATGATGAAGAGGAACAAGAACAAGAGGCTACCAAGAAAGATACGCAAGATATAGAGGAGACTGACCCAATTAAGATTGTTGCAGTGGTCATAGCCTCACTTTGTCATTCTCCTAGCAAAAAATTGATAACATCAAGCCTAGAGATAACCTCAGTAGGATTTATTGTGATCAACACTGCAACCACAAGAACTCAATCAATCTTTGCACTGGTCTAGCTCAACACATCACTGACTAAAGTGCCAAGCACTTCATCTGTTGAGCTACAAGTTCTATCATCTACATCAATTTTGGCCACAACAAGTGTTCCTACCACGAGTATTTCAATAATTGTAGTATCCATTTTTGTAATGAGTCTTACTATTTCAACAATTATTTTCATTCCTAGTACACAAGAAATAAGTGCAAGGATAGTTGAGACCAATCCTCAATCGAGCACAAAATTTTTGAGTAAAGGAAAAGAAAAGGAGGAGGATATAGATCTTAATGAGGAGATTGTCATTCCTAAATGGGACATCTCAAATATAAATCCTAATCAGATGAAAAATTTTGTTGAAATTCTTCAAAATAAATCCAAGAAACAAAGGCTAAGAGAAGAAAGAAACAAGGAGTTTAAGATCATTGAAGATGCTAAGAACATTCTAGCAGAGGCTCTAGGTATAGAGATTGATAGTTCTCAACCAATTTTGTATCAATTGGTAGAGGCAGTCCAAAATTACAATGAAGAATTGGATGGACAGGATAAATTATTGCAAAAAGCCAAGAAAAAGTTTGAGAATAAATTTTTAGAACTTATTGCTCAACAAATTTACATTCATCAAGTAGAGCTATCTACTATTTTAGGCTTTCTAGAAACCTCTTGCATTAATGTATCTTTACTTTTTGGTAAATTATGTGACACATCAATTTTTACAAAAGAAATAAGAGATAATTTGTCTAAAACTAATGAAAATCTAAAGGCAAGTGCACAACAATTGCAGCTTGACTCGAGTTCTAGCTCTACTTACTTTAACAGGATCAAATTTTTGATAGATATGCAAGAAAAACTACTTAGAGAAGAAGTAATAATTAGATCAAGTTTGATAGATACTCAAAATATGATTCTAACTAACATGGATGCACTGTAGAATCATATTGTACATTAAAAAATGCTCATGCATGACAATAATTTCTCCATTGTAGACCATGTGATTCAATTTTTAGCAAAAGTGTAGATTGCATTGCACTCGTGCAAGGTCTTGAAAGAGAATTGTAACTAGACTTTGGTGCTTATCCTAAAGGTACACTCAGATTGCTTGTCTCATTTTGGCATTAATATGTAAATATATATAGCATAAATATTTGGCATTAATGTCAAAAAGGGGGAGAAGATATAAGACGATATAAAAGGGGAGAAGATTGGATAAGATGTTAAAAGAGAAAAGGGAAGAAAAAATAAATAAATTTAAAAGATTGGAGTAGATGTGTATTGTATATTGTATGTATAGTATACTATAAAATATGTATGGGGGAGTATTACCATGTACAAAACTATATCTCTTATAAAACCAATTTTTAAAAATCTCAAAAATAGTATACTCTACCAAGATGGAGACATAAGGTGAATGGATAAAGATATTCTTCAATTCTTTTTTGGCAATAAGTGTTTTTGTCACTAATGCCAAAGGGGGAGATTGTTGAAATTTCAGTCATGTTTGTTATTAGTGACATACACTTATTTAGATATAAGATTATACTGAGCATATTATATAGTTAACAGTGTTAACCAAGCATT
The DNA here is from genome assembly GCA_028749045.1 of Cupressus sempervirens. Lineage (NCBI taxonomy): Eukaryota > Viridiplantae > Streptophyta > Pinopsida > Cupressales > Cupressaceae > Cupressus > Cupressus sempervirens. The sequence goes on from CM053792.1 coordinate 62,838,351, forward strand.
TTAATTGTTACCAAGTTCTACAATTGCTATCGAGTTCTTTGGACAAATTTTAGTTTGCACTGAGTAATCACTACTAAGGTGATGATTAGTAGTGTAAACTAAGAATCTCAGTGTATACCAAGTTTACCAGTGCAAATTGAGTTATGTAGTGCTTACTGAGTTCATAGTTGATGTGATACAAATCTATTGTTAATCAAGTTGCTCAGTGTTAACCAAGTAACTCAATTTATACCAAGCTCAATCTAATAGAATTGACCAAGCTATGTAGTAATAATTGAGTGATTCAATTTATATGTTGAGTTTCATAGTATTCATTGAGTCACCAATGCAAACCAAGTTTCATGACTACTTGGAAGTGATTAGTATGGACTGAGCTTCTACGTCTACCAAGTGCATGACAATGCCAAGCATTGACAATGGATGTTGAGTATTAGAACCTCACCAAGTTAGTCTTCAGAACCTAAGTTTCTATACTTTGACAGACTTTGTAATATTTTTGTAAACTTGTATTATGGCTGAATTTGTAATTATGTAATTGGATTGGTATAAATGTAATGTATTGTATCAACATCCAACATATAGGAAAAAATGTTATTATTAAAGAAGAACAAAAGAGTGAATTACAAAGGCTACAATAGTGTAAGGAGTAGCAAAGATTTATCTATCACAAAAAGGTGATTTATACACTTAGAGGAATCTCATTCAACAAACCAAGTTGCAAATTAGAGATTAGCTACTGCTTCATCCTAATAGCTAGATCAGTCGAATTCTTTAACAAGGTAGACCTAATAGTCTTATGCAAATCTCTGTACCGAGTGTATACTTCATTGTATGTTTGTAAATCCTTTTGCAACGTAGACCTAGTAGTCCTTTGCTCCTAATAGGGTAGATCATTAAAACTAATCATTGTAAGCCTTAATAGGCCAACTTTATACTATAGTAGTAAAGCTTGTGGGTATCATCGCCACCCCAGTTTTACTTTCTATTTGGAAGGTTTCTAGGTCATCAAATTTTGTGTGTCAAAGTGTTGTGTATGCTTTCATGTTTTCATTTTCTCATGCATGCAATTAGATAAGAATATACATAAGGATTAATTGCTAATCAAGGATAAAGTTTTATAAGTTACTGATTCACCCCTCCCCTCTTAGTAACTTAGCTTGTCATAATATTTCCAACAAAATGCAGATCCAAAATAATTTCTTTTTTAAAAAGTTACCTCTCAAGTGGAAACTTTTAGAGTATCAAGAACCTTCTTTGATTGATTATACAGGGTATTCCACTTCCTAGTTGGATTTGAGGTAGTAGGATCTTTAGGATTTTTTATTCATCTTTGACCTCTTGTGAGTATTGTGCCAAAGACATTGCCTCTTCTTTCAAAACTAGACTCATATTCAAGGAAATAATTTACATAGTCACTAAGACCTCTTGAGTCTTCTTCAACAAGAATCTCTTATATTGTCTCCTTATTAGCATTTAGTTCATTTGAACAGATCATCTCAGGACATGAAGAATTGTCATGATCATCAGTAGAGTGAAAGCCACATAGATTAGTTTTATGGGCTAAACCACCTTTGATTAATAATTTTTGATTTGATGGTATCATATTAGGCTGTCTTCTGCCTACTCTTGCATCTAGAATTTTTTGGTGATTTATTGATATGTAGCATTGATCTTTGGCATTTTTCTCTTCATTTTAATTACATCATTTAACAATCTCTTAACCAAAGGATCATCTTGGCCCAAGGACGATGGTTGTGAGCTTGAAGCTTTCATCTCAATTTTCCATTTACTAGTGGCTAGAAGATCATCTTCCAACTCAATAGCTAGCCTCTAAGTAGTAGCAATGTCATCTACCCTATCCCTTCTTTGGTGAAAAGTAATGTTTTGGGGCATTTTATTCACTAAAAATCCTTTGCAATTTTTAGTGTTGGGTCTTTTAGTAGTGGGAGTTTTATGAAGTATTTTATTGAACTTCACCACAAAATCACACATGGGTTCCTATAATTTTTTCTTAAGTTGTGTCAATTGCAGAAAAAGAGTATATTCATCATCCATTGATTTGAACCTAGATTCAAATGCATTTGGCATTGAATCCTAGTCAGTGATTGTTCCATTTGGTAGATGGTGAAACCAATCCATGGTAGTGTCAGTTAGGGTTTTTACAACAATTTAATAGCTATATTTTCTGTAGTAACCACAAGAACTTCACAAGTAGTGTTAAAGGCATTCAAATGTTCATCGATAGACATCTTCCCACTTCCATGTAATTTAGGCAAGACATACCTAGCTCCTTTCAAAAGAGGATCTAGGTTAGGAACCAAAGAAAGAGAGCCAACTTGGGTTGCCCCAAGGATTAGCAACCATTTGAGGTAACATGAGGTTTAGAGGCTGAGCATTGAAATAAGTGGGTATTAATGTCCCTAGTAAAATCAAGGCTTGCAAATTGACAATAGAAGTGGGTGATTTTTCAAGAGAAGCAAGTCTACTTTTACTTTTTATAGACCTTCTCCATCTTTGGGTCAGATCGGGGGCAAAGTTCAAACTTTTTACAAAATCATGGGATTGATCTAAAAATACTTTCTTCTCTTCACTCAAGATATATTTACCACCAGCCAGTTTTCTAAAATGAAATGATTCTAGGTTACTCATATTCAAAGAGGTTGTTGGGCTAATCTTCCAACCACAAGTTCTTCTTGAGCAGTGGGTATCCCTCTAATGAGCTCTGCTTGTTCTTCCTCTCTCTTCAGCACTTGATTGACTTGCAAGAAATGCTCAACATAATAGAGCATATCATCATTAATAATGATCAAGAAAACATTCCATATGAAATGAATTCAGATTGTAAGCACCATATGATTAAAAATGACCAATAATGTATAACCAATATAAAAAGATTTATGTTTCTATTAACATTATCAAAATGGTTCAGTCTAAACCTACTTTAACAACTTAAGTTCATATAGAAAAACCACCAGAGTATGCATACCAAAAAAATTTAATGTCCTACAATATATAGCCATGAAACACCTATAAAACGGTTATAAAACTAACTCAAGTTAGAGCTGATAAAACTAAGCCTAGAACCATAAAGCAGCTTGCTTAGGAAACTAAAAGATTAAATGGCCAAAGGCTTAGTTCTAAGCTAAATAGCTAAAATATTAACTAGATTTCATGGTTTTCCTCTCTCAAAATTTTCATTTCCTCATGCCATTTTCCAATCCTTATAGGCAACTTTGAAATCCACAATCTCTTTCTGCTATGGACCTCCTAGTTTTTCTTGTCTTAGTTGCTAGATGGTGATGACTTGACAAGTGTGCTCCATCTTCTTAATATGCATCATCAAATGATCATCACTGATTATGATCATCAAATATGTTCAAGAAACATCTATGAGAGACCTCCTTGACACCCTTGAGAGCTCATAACTTATCATGGTAAGAAATTTCTACCTCCTTCAAATCCTTGATGGACTAGTCTTTGTTCCCTAAGATCTTTAAATTGATACATTTCACATCATTGTGTAGGGTCTCTTTCAAATGATTGAGTTCTTTGACTAGCTCTATAAACACCTCTAAGCATTGTTCAATGACCATGTTCCTCTATTCTAGGTTAGTTTTGGAGATATATAAGAAATCTACATCAATCTCAGAGTTATACTTTTCAACCATAAACTTGTTGGATACAATTATCCAATTGTGTGTTGTCTTTGATGTTACACAAATGTCATAAAAGCCATCTGTTAGCTCTTACCGAGCTTAGTTGGTTTGCAAGAAGATTTACAGTGTCTACTGAGCATTCTTAGACTTTACCTTATGCAAATAGTTGTTACTAAGCTTTCAAGGTTAGCAAAGGAAATTTAGTGTCTATCGAGCTCACTCAGTCATCAAAGGAAAATGTGGCAAAAAATAGTTCTTATCGAGTTCTCATGGTCAACAAAATAAATTCACTTCTTACTAAGTTCACTCGGTAGCCAAAGGATTTTGTAGAATTTTTAGTGTTAACTGAGTTGAGATAGTTAACATAGGAAAACAAATTTGAAGCAGTGTTTACCAAGAAGGGTTGGCCAGTAAAGAAATTTGTTAATTTATGATTTAATGCTTAATTGTTTTAAGTATTATTTCCAGCTGACTATGGTAATGATTATAGGTGATTGTAACTTGTAATTGAGATGAATTGATAATCTAAATGGTATATATGAGAGGTCAAGTTGCAAATTTTAAGTGTGATGAATTTGATGTGATATGAATGTGAAGGTGGAATGATTATTGTGAGAGTGAATTCTAAAGGATGACCAGAGATCAGTAAGGAGCAACAAAGCTATATCTAATTAAGAAGGATCTAATGGTGCATAATAGAGATCTGTAATAAAAAAATTTAGGTGCATCTTATTCAGGTCATTTCATTGTTACTTTCTAACCATTGTAATAGTAATTCCTAAATCTCTTGACAGAGTTGGTCTAACAGCCATTTTGCAAATCCTCTAACAAGGTGGACAGTTCCATTTAAATTTTTCTAAAGACCTCTAACAAGGCCACTCCTAATAGGGTCACACCTAATAGTGTGTTTTGTAATCTTTAACATGGTTGGCTCCTAACAAGGCTCACTTCAAAAGAGTGAAAATTGGTAGCTAGTTACTTGGTGGTTTTTCCCATATTGGGTTTCCATGTTAAATCTAGTGTCTTTTGTGTTCATATTATTTACTTTTGCATGCATGTTAATAATTGTGAATGCTTAAAGATCAATAACAAGTTAATCTACCGAGTTAAAAAAATTTTGTGAATGTTTACCAAGTGAGAACAATAAGTAACTTGTTTGACATCTAAGGGATCTGTGGATTTGTTTTTGTGGTAGTGAATTCAACCCCCCTCTCAGTTACTCCATCTACATTTCCAACAATTGGTATCAAAGCTTTTGGTGCTTGTAGGAAAATATTTCAAGAATCTAAGCTAAAGATTAGGATGTCTTACAAGAGGAAAATTCCAAGACTTAATAGGGATAACTTCTCAGCATGGCAGGTGTAGTGCCTGCCCCTAGGTCACATTTTTGTTATCATTGTCGAACTCTTTTTGGGCTAGTTTTATGTTGATGATTATTTGTAACATTATTTTGAGATTATCAGATATTGTTTCAGAATTAGTTTATTATATGATGAGATTACTTGGTACATTATAGTTCATGTATGCATGATGATTATTCAAGTGATTTCAGTTATTGATGATGATTAGATAGATGGTTTATTTTGTGTGTATTTTCTTATGGATACTTACCCCATACTTGCATGTGTATGGTGTGCATGTTTGTTTTCTTTCTATATGGCATTTCTAATGTGGTTAAGGAAGGAAGTCATAGTCACCTGCTAGTCAGGATCTACACGATATACCACTTCTTGCCATTGCCTATTTAGCTTAGTATATATATTGTGCTTGTACATGTGTGGGTTTTATGCAAGTTGTAGGTACTGGGTATCGACTTCTCTGAATTTCTAGGATGAGCATACCCTATCGCATTATCCCAATGGTAAGAGAGGGGAGATAAAATTCTCAAGTCCAAATCCCAACCCTTTAAGCCATTTGTCCTAATTGAAAATTAGGACAAGTATCTGAGTCGAGTACCCTTCGAATATGTCGGATGATGTAATTCATGATATTAACCCTTTTGGTTTGATTTTGTATGTGTTTTGCTATGATGGGTTTTTGTATTTTACTTTATGAGTCTCTAGTGTATTTTCTATTAATTAAGCCTAATTAAAAGGTTTAATTAATAGTTTAATTTAATGGAAAATTAATATGATATTTATTTTATTTAATTAATTGGGAAGTTAATTAAATTTGAAGATAAAAGTTATAAGTTTAAATTTAGAACATGATAATATTTATTAATGTAATAATAATATATTTAGAGCTCATTTTTATTTTATCAATTAAGTTTCAAAAAATAAATTTAAAAGTGGAAAAGATATTAAAATTATTAAAAGATTCTAGATTGCATGATGCATGCATGTGATTAAAATATATTAAGATAAAACAAGTGGATTTAATAAAGTGAGTGCATTAGATTTAAAATTAATAATTAAATTGAATAGAGCAAAGTGATTATTAAATAAATTAAGGTGAATTATTTTAATATTTATTCACTTAGGAGTATGCGAACTCTCAGGAGTTGTCATGTTGACAACACAGGAGTTTGCACTCTAATTATGCACGTGTTGTCTACACTTAGGAGTTAGCACATTATTTGAGCACATGGTTTCTACAACATTCTACACACCTCATCATGTTTATCTTCTAATCGTGGAAGTTATGTGCTTAGTTTTCATGCTTATCTCTTAGTTCTTTCTAGACACATTCTAGATGCATCTTAGAGGCCTTTATATAGAGGCTCTCCTAGTGTGTATGGACATCCTCAGATGCTTCAAAAGCTTACATGCATTTGAGAAGCTCATATGCTTCTACAAGCACTTCTAGTCACTTGGGGGTTTCGTTTGGTTTGATTCTTGGAGGAATGGTGAATGTTGGAGAAGGAAGGGATTTTTCTATGGACTTCTAAGGCATAACAAATTAGCATCAATCCAGGTGCACCCATGATTTTCACATATTCCATTTGCACTCTTTCTCTTCATGTCTTTATCGTATCTGTTATATGTGTCTAAATATACTCCATGAATGAATCTTCAATGTTGAAATTAGAATCTATATATGTAGGTTACTTTTTATTTGGTTGCGAAGAAAACATTAGGAAACCCTAGTTTTATTTATGAAGGAAACTCATCACAAACTACCCTATCGCTATCCCTTACATAGACCCGAACTCAGACATTCATAAATTTTTACCTTGAAAAAATTTATTCAATTTCTCCATTCAAATTTGGTGCAACTTGGCCCTCTCCAACATATTTAAAATTTGGCCCGATCTAACAGCTCATTAGGGAGATATGGCCCCCGTACTAGGACTGTTTTATTCAATGACAGTCATTCCTCCATTTTCCATAACTAGGAGTTCTTTGTGCTTAAACTTCATAAAAATAATCTATCAAAGAATAGAATGAATTCAAAACTAAACCAAACATAGATCTAAGACATTTATACTCAAGATTTTATCTAAATGAGAAGTCTTTTCAATACAAAAAGTAGACTATGCCCTTACGGCAGCAAGCTAGGACTTTGCAAAGAATTTAATTTGGTATTGTATGAAACTTTGTTACATTGCATCATTTTGATCATAGACACCCTAAAAAATCCCTACCATTCCTCCCCTCCTAAAACTCATGCTCATCAATGTTAATAATACATTTCAAACTAGTTGCAACTTCCTCAAACCGGTTACAGTCAGTTATGATTGTTTACATTTAGTTGAAAGTTTTGTTGTGTAGTTGACGACATGGTTAACTTTGATAGCCTTACATCATTATGCATTTTATTAATATTCCAAAGTATTTTCAAGAGTTTTATTCCAACTTTAAATCCTCAAACCACTCTTAAATCCCATACACCCTCTACGAGCCTTCTAGGCTTCATTTTGCCAATTTTTGGCAATTTACATTTTTAGGCACTTCAAGTGCATTTGCCACCATATAATGGCTCTAATTTCCATATTAAAATAAATTAGAACTTTGAAGGTCTTTAAATAACTCATCTACCTTAGAATCCCGAAGTGAACCCTAGGTACACTAACTCCCAAAATGTCATTAAGGCTACATCATTGATCCTTTTACAAAGTGATCAATCAGAACATTTAAAACATAAACAAAACATTTTTATGTGACCATTGTGGACTTATTACAATAAAATGACCCTTCAAGGTCATGTTCATCCTTTGATCCCCCTAGGATATATTTAGTGAACCTAGTTCCTCTAGGCCTTTTGTCCTTGGCCCTAGTGCTCCTGCACCAGTTAATAGTAGAAGAAGTATAATTAATTATTAGTCAATTTTAGTAAATGGATTTTTAAATGAGGGAAAATTAAAAGAAAAGATATATTAATAAGTGGGATTAAATAATTGAATTATTATGAGATTGATTTTACTTAAAATCAATGAGGATTATTTTAAATAAATGATTGTCCTTGAAGTGTTTAAAGGAAATTGTAAACTAATTATTTGGAAGTTGATAAGTATTATTCTAATGTTTTGAATAATGTGAATGATTTTATCTAAAAGTCAATGGGAACTATTTCAATGATTTAAATAATTAAATAATTATCTTATGATTATTTGAGAGAATTTTTTTAAAATAATGGAGGGATAATTCTATGTTTTATTCAAAAAAATAAATGGGTTGAGTTGTAGATTAAATGAAGAATCTTATACACTTGAAATGTACTTGAAAATGAAAACTGAAACCTAATATTTGGCTTAACCATGTGATTGCGAAAGAAAACTAAAATATGTGTTTGTATCTTGTTCTTTATGCTATCCATGTTTGGGGTTTGGGTGGTCCTAGAGTGTTGACCAGTTAGGATGTCTACCAGAGGCTTGGGAGTTATGTGAATGTGATGGCATGTTGATGTTATTTGGTCTCAATTCTTTTAAAACCCAACCATGGTAATGTGATGGCATGCTCTATGAGATGTTTCTATTTACTGATTGTTATTGCTTTCTAGTCTTATTGTGTGAAGCTGAGGTGTATGTATTTGAGACACTTGACTTAACCATTTTTGAGTCATTGATCAATTATACTTGGATTACTTTCCAGTCACCTTGATGGGACTGAATTATTTGTTTTGATCTTGATGATATCATGTTGTGACATGTTTGACTTGACCATTTTGGAGTCATCGATCAAGTATTGTTTTGAGATACTTTTCGGTTGCTCATTGAGGACCGATGGACATTGTGATTTATTATGGTTGCTCATTGAGAACCATTGGATATTGTGATTTATCATTGATGCCTTCAATTGCTTATAGAGAACTGTTGTGATTATTATGATTATCATTGGATGCTTTTTAGTTGCTCATGGAGATTTGATGTTCTTATTGTGGATTATCTTTTGGTATTTTTCCAGTCACTTGTATAGGACTAAGGTGATTTTTTGATTTATGATTCCATGAGCTTAGGGTAGGTTATCTACATGTAGTTTCTAGAAGTGGCTTGCAATGGGGGCTGGGGCCCTAAGTGGCTACCAGGGTAACTCATTGTAAGTTGTTTTAATAAGTGAAAAAATTACACCTAATACTGACTTAAATGAACCTACTAAAATAATTGTTTGTTATCGCCCATGCTTCGAGTGCTAGTATAGACTAGGATGGGAGTAGAGAGAACGCTTGGTTGCGACCTTGCATTTCGTAGTATGCCTCATCTATATGAGAGGATACTAGTGGCCACATAGGGATCATTAGGGGGCCGAGGTCTATAGAGAGACTACCAGGGTAACTCTAGCATGATCCGTGCGATGACACTTTCCCACTTGCATAGTAGGTTCCCTACATGTCTTTGTGTGCCTCTAGGATTAGATGTCAGTTAATGTTGGAACCTTTGAGTTAGTATACTTTTAGGATTTTTGGACTTAGAGAGTATTTGTGCTATGTGGTTTGATAGCCTATTTGGGACTTGAGATTATCTCCTCAGCATGATGGGAGTGGACCATTTAGGTTCCACGTAGTCGGGTGGTAGTGCTTTTTTCACTCTTACCATTTGAGATCCATCTAAGACACTGTGGCTGATGCATTCCTTGTTGACATCTATCTTCATTCTATTCTTGGATTATGATGATGGACAAGTATCCTTATATTGATGATTAACATTTCATAGATGATGTTATTTTCTTATCTTATGCTTTATTTTGCACGATTAGATTTCTGATACATATGTTGTAGCATGTTAGATTGCTTTCTTCATATGATGTAGTATGTTTTAGGAGTGATGTCCCTACTATGATAATACCGATGATCTCTTTAGTGACTTGGGATGTTATGCACAGAGGGATGGCTAGGGCCCACGATGGTCTAATGATGCTATTTATGGTTGGGAGGAACCATGCATTTAGATAATTATGTGTTGTGTTTATGATTTAAGGCTATCTTTTATGATAGATGTTTATATCTTCTATGATGATGTATCATGTATGAAATTTGGTTTCATTTACTTTATTGCACTAGTATCATGGATTCGATGAGGATGATGTATCTTTATTTTTACACATGTATATTCTTTTAAGCCTTTCATACGCTATGACATGTACAGTGGATGATTGAGCATTCTGAATAGGCATTTGGAACAAATGTATATTATAAACATTGGATCTTTTAATTATTCTTTCATGTGGATGTGGTAGTTGTTAGACTTAGTTTTAATTAAATTAAATGTGACTCAACATATTGAAATCCTTAAGAAATGTAACCTATTATGTATGCTTATAGTTGATTGTATGTTATTACTTCCGCTACTATGTATTAGATGTGAATGAGTTATCTTTCATGCTTAAAAAAAAGAAAAATTGGTTGGCAAACTTAATAAAAATTTAGGTTAATTCTTTTGCATCCCTTAGCGGGGCGTTACAACAGGGACTGATGAGACTTCATCTAGCTTCTATTGGTGATACAGGGCTGAAGTACTTGATGCAGAATATGTATAACCTACTAGCACATTATCTATCAATGATATTGCTGAAAAGAAGACTCACAATAACATGATAGATATTGCATCTGCCCTAAGTTATGAAGAATTTGACTATATCAAGGATTGCAAAACTACTTTTGAAATGTGAAACAAGCTGAAAGATATCTATGGAGGTGATGATAATGTGAGAAGAGCCAAAGAAAAAAGCTTGAGAGGTCAATTTGATCAAATGAGGATGAGAGAAGATGAAAAAATTGCAAAATATGTTGAAAGAGTCAAAGAAAGTGTTAGTGTAATCAAAGCTTGTGGAGGAGATATCAAAGAGGAAATAGTTATAAGTAAAGTTCTTAGAACACTACTTCCCATTTATGCAATAAGAGTTTTTGCAATTCAAGAAAGAAGATGTGAAGCAAATCATAAGATAAATTTAGAGGCCATAGTTGGAAGATTGACTACATTTGAGCTAGATAACTATGATAGTTATGTTCTAGCTACCAAGAACATTGAATCAACATTTGAAGCCAAGCTTTCACTCAAGGAGAAAGGCAAGAAGATAAAGGATTCTCATTTAGATAGTGGAAAAGAATCAAAATAGAGTTTAGATAGTGATCTTAAGGTGGTTGAAGCTCTGCTAGCAGGGAAATATTCAAGAGGCGAAGGGAAATACAAAGGTAAGGTTCCTCTAATCTATTTTCCTTGTGAAAAAATTGGACATATTATTGCTAGGTGCCCAAATAAGCAGAACAAGGATGAGAAGAAAGGTCACAAGTGCAATGGCAAGAAAGATTTCAAATCATTCAAGGACAAAGATAAGAAAACATGTTTTATGGCTAAGAATTCTAATGATTCTAATGATGAAGAAGATGAAATTGTTTACATTGCTATAAAAGATGAGTTGATAATGATGAAGAAATGGCACTTATTTCTTATGTGAGCAAAAATGATACATGGATTATAGATAGTGGTTGTTCTCATCACATGACTGGTGATAAAACTAACTTTGAACATTTTGAAGACTATGATGGTGGTAGTGTGAGGTTTGGTAATAATGAACCTTATTGCACAAAAGGAAGAGGAAGAATCTCACTAACCAAAGAACTTGTATGTGATAATGCATATTGGGTAGAAGGACTAAAACATAATCTGTTGAGTGTGGCATAACTACTCAATAAAGGATTCAAAGTGGAATTCATGCATGGAAAAGAAAGACTGTTGGATGGCAAAGGAAAGCTGATTGGATCAGGCACTCAAACAAAAGGTAATTTGTTTTATCTTGAACTTAGAGAATGTTCATGCTTTATTACTCAAGTTGAAGAAAGTTGGTTATGGTATAGGAGGTTATATCATGTGAACTTTGATAACTTGGTGAAAATAAGTAAATTTAGGAAAGTAAGAGGCATTCCTAACATAAAAGAAACCTTAGGTTGGTCTATGCAAGAATTGTCAAATTGGCAAGATGAGAAAGACTAGTTTTAAAAGTAAGAACTATTAGTCTAAAGAAGTTTTAGAAATTATGCATACTAATTTGTGTGGACCTATTGGAATTGAAAGCTATACTGGTGAAAAATTATTCATTCTTTTTTTTTATGATTACTCAAGAATGATGAATATCATGTACGTAAGAGAGAAATTAGAAGCATTTGAGAAGTTCAAATGGTATTTGGCTAGAGTAGAGAAGGAAATAGGCAAAAGACTAAAATGCTTGAGGTCAGATAGGGGTGGTGAATTCATTTCACCTGAGTTCAACAACTTTTGTATTGAAAGAGGAATCAAAAGACAGGTTTCAACACCTAGAACTCCTGAGAAAAATGGAATAGCTAAAAGAAGGAACAGATCTATCATGGACTGTGCAAGAACCTTAATGATTTGAAAAGAGCATTGCTATCAAATACTGGAAGGAATCTATTAGAACTATAGTTCATACCTTGAACTGAGTACAATTGAAGAAGGACTCATTCAAAACCCCCTATGAGTTATGGTATGGCTACAAACCCAATGCAAGTTACCTAAAAGTATTTGGAAGCAAATGTTACATTTTGAAAGAATCTAGAAAAGGTGAGTTTGATGTGAAGGGTGATGAAGGAATATTTTTTGGATATTCTTACAAGAGTAAAGCATATAGATGTTTGAATTTGTCTACTCACAAAGTCATAGAAAGTTCACATGTGAAAGTTGATGAGTTTGCAGAAAGAACTGAATAAGAAAGAAAAGGAAACTAGAAGACTATAGGAGATTTGTTTTTAGTGAACTTGATATAGTGCTAGGTACACCTATCAATCAAAAAATTTCTACTCCAGAGTCTTTAGTAACCAAGCTGCAGGAAATTCAAACTGAGCTATAGGAACCCAAGTCACATTATGATGCTATCGAGCCAATGCCTACTGAGTCTAAAGGACCCAAGCAGTAGACAAAATAGTCAGAATCTAAACTACAAGAGGATGAAAATGCAAAGTGTTTAAAAGGCAAGGAACCTTTATTAGCTAAGCATGTTAGGAGGCATCATGCACCAGATCAGATCATTGGAGATAAATCTGAAGGAACTATGAAAAGAAGTAAGTTGAAAGGTACTTGTTTACTTGCTAATTTTGAAGCTAGAAGTGTCAAAGATGCATTAGAAAATGAAATTTGGATTGAGGCTATGAATAAAGAGATAGAGCAGATAGAGAAAAATAAAACAAGGACTCTTGTACCTAGGCCTAAAGACAAAATTGTGATTGGAACTAAGTGGGTATTCAAAAATGAATTAAATAAAGATGGTAAGGTGTCAAGAAATAAATCTAGACTGGTATGCAAAGGATACTCTCAAGAAGAAGGAATAGACTATGGAGAGACTTTTTCTCCTATTCCAAGATTGGAAGGTGTCAGGAAATTACTTGCATATGCTGCATACAAAGGATTTAAAGTTTATCAGATGGATATCAAGTTAGCATTTCTCAATGGTATACTAGATGAAGAGGTTTACATTGAATAGCCTAAAGGTTTTGTTAATACAAACAAGAAGGACATGGTCTACAAATTGCATAAAGCATTGTATGGTCTGAAGCAAGCCCCTAGAGCATGGAAATGATGATCAATGTAAAGAATTCTCAAAGCAAATGAACAAGGAATTTGAAATGTCAATGTTTGGTGAGATCAAATTCTTTGTTGGTCTTCAAATTCAATATAATAAGAATGGTATCTACATTACTCAATCAAAATACATCAAGGAGATACTGAAAATTTTTGGTATGGAAGACTGTAAACCAATTGGGACTCCTATGTGTACTGGATTGAAACTTACCAAGGATGATGAATCAAAGGAAGTGGATCAGACATTGTATAGATCTATGATTGGAAAGTTGCAGTATGTAGTGCATACAAGACCTGATATTGTCCTTGCAGTTGGTATTGTAGCAAGATTTTCAGAAAAACCAAGAAAAAATCACATGATGGCAATCAAAAGGATCATGAGATATTTGAAAGGCACTAAAGATTATGGATTATGGTATAAACTTGGAGGAAATCTAGATTTAAAAGTGTTTACTAATGCAAATTGGGTAGGAAATGTTGATGATAGAAAGAGTACAAGTGGAGGAGCTTTCTTTCTTGGAAAGAGGTTGGTTTCTTGGACAAGTAAAAAACAAAATTGTACATCTCAGTCCATAGCAGAAGTAGAGTATGTTGTAGCAACAGTAAACTATTCTAATATTGTTTGGTTCAAATAGTTATTGGAAGGTATGAAGGAGGAAATCAAAGAACTATTTGTCATGTTTTGTGATAATACAAGTGCAATTAAAATTTCAAAGAATCCAATGATGCATTCCAAAACCAAGCATATTGCTATAAAGTATCACTTTGTCAGAGAATTAGTGTAGGATAAGGAAATTAGATTGGAATATGTCCATACAAAGGAACAAATTGCTGACATATTCACTAAGACACTACCTAAGGATGCATTCTTGTATCTAAGAGGTAAGTTAGGGATCATTCCCCTATCTAAAGCTCACCAAAATACAATTTTAGTGATGCATCAACAGGAATAGAGTTGAAGATCTATCAACTAATGCAACAAAGTAATGAAGACATTGCATATGAATCAATATTTAAGGTACATTAATATTCATTTCAGTTGTGTTGTCTTTGGCATGTGTTGTCAAAGAGTGAGAGTTTACCATCATACCTTTCTAAAATTTGCAAGAAAGTAAGTTTATGCAAGAGGGAGAGATTACTATGAAAGAGGGAGAGTTTTCCTACAGATAACTAAAGTTTGAGGTGTAAAATTCTAGAGGGAGAAAACCTTCTACTAGAGAAAGTCTTGTTCTCAAATTTCATTATGATATGACATGTTGTGTTGCCATCAATGCCAAAGAGGGAAATTTTTGGATACAATTATCCAATTGTGTGTTGTCTTTGATGTTACTCAAATGTCATACAAGCCATCTGTTAGCTCTTACTGAGCTTAGTTGGTTTGCAAGAAGATTTATAGTGTCTACTAAGTGTTCTCAAACTTTACCTTGTGCAGACAGTTGTTACCAATCTTTCAAGGTTAGCAAAGGAAATTTAGTGTCTACTCAACTCACTTGGTCATCAAAGGAAAATGTGGCAGAAAATAGTTCTTACTGAGCTCTCATGGTGAGCAAAGGAAATTTAGTTTTTACTGAGTTCACTCAGTAGCTAAAGAATTTTGCAAAATTTGTAGTGTTAACCGAGTTGAGATGGTTAATGCAGAAAATTATTTCTAAAGTAGTGTTTACCGAGCAAGGTCAGCTAGTAAAGAAATTTGTTGATTTATGATTTAATGCTTAATTTTTTTCAGTATTATTTCCAGCTAACTATGGTAATGATTATAGGTGATTGTAACTTGTAATTGAGCTGACATGATAATCTAAATAGTATATATGAGAGGTCAAGTTGTGAATTTTAAGTGTGATGAATTTGATGTGATATGAATGTGAAAGTGGACTGATTATTGTGAGAGTGAATACTAAAGGATGATCATAGATCATTAAGGAGTAGCAAAGCTATATCTAATCAAGAAGGATCTAATGGTGTAGAATAGAGATCTATAATCAAAAAATTCAGTTGCATCTTATTCAAGTCATTTCATTGTTACTTTCTAACCATTGTAATAGTAATTCCTAAATCTCTTAACATAGTTGGTCTAACAGCCATTTTACAAATCCTCTAACAAGGTGGACAGTTCCATTTGAATTGTTCTAAAGACTTCTAACAAGGCCACTCCTAATAGGATGAATAAATCCTCTAATAGGGTCACACCTAACAGTGTGTTTTTTAACTTTTTACAAGGTTGGCTTCTAATATGGCTCACTTCAGAAGAGTGAAAATTGGTAGCTAGTTACTTGATTGGTCTTTCCCATACTGGGTTTCCACATTAAATCTAGTGTCTCTTTTGTTCATGTTATTTACTTTTTCATGCATGTTAATAATTGTGAATGCTTAAAGATTAGTAACAAGTTAATCTACCGAGTTACAACATTTTCGTGAATGTTTACCGAGTGACAGTAGTAAGTAACTTGTTTGACATCTAAGGGATCTATGTATTTGTTTTTGTGGTAACTGATTCACCCCCCCTCTCAGTTACTCCATCTACATTTCCAACAAAACTTATCTACTCCATACTCCTGAACTTCTATAATGTGAGCCATGACATCCTCCCATCTTTCCTTTTCCTTAGCCCATGCACTTACCTTTTCTTCTAAGTTGACCATCATCTATTCAACCTTCACCTTCATTTCAACTAAGTGAGCTATGTAACTAAATTTGTGAGAAACTATTGAATCAAGCTATTCATCAAAGGCTTTAGAGATTAATCTAACCATTTTCACCTGGTCTATGAATTGTTGATTTTCCAAGTAAGTTACATCGATCATTGAAATATCTTGGGGCTAGCATTCAAATTATTTATTTTGTAGATTATGGATGTACTCTTCTAGCATGTGGATGGACTATTTTAGTTATTTTCCTTCCAATCTTTCCAAATACGAATGGTGACCCTAGCGGGTATTGCATCTAGGATTTTCATATCCATGGATCTAGAGGCTAGCCCAAGAACTCTTTTCTCTACTATGTAGTCTTGAGGAGTGATATCTTTGAGAGTTTTATCTTTGGATGGTTTGAACATGTCAGAAACCCAATCCCCTATTTGTTCATCAACCCCAAGCATAGTTTCTATCTTTAGCCTCTTGATTTTGGTTGTCTTTCCTAGACATTTCCCAACCATGTCCTTGACTAAAATGCTTATGGGCACTAAGCTCCTTCTCTTGTTTACGGACATGTTGAACCAATTTGGTGCTGAAGAGGTACCTTTGGATGGAGGGGTTTGCAAGGCATGAGAGGCATAATTGGTGATCATTGAACCTGAGGCATTAACATCAACTATTGCTAGTTGATCACTATGATCCATGGCCTCCTATCTTCATCCTTTGGAAGGTTTGGCATAACTTCCACCTTGATTGGGTCTATATAGGTATCCTTCATGAGAAAATTTTAGTCTTTATCCTTGGTGAGAGAATGAGTCTGCCTTGCCAGTATTGTGTGTTGAACTAAACTTTGAACCTTGGGTGCAACTTCAACTTTAAGGTTCAAAATACTTGTAGAGGAAAAGGTGATATCCTTATTAGTATCATGAATAGATAGAAGTGAGGTAGAATTGATGAGGGCTTCTTGAAAGGCTCACTCTACATTTTTAATTTTTAATTTCCTTTTCTCCTTTAACCAATGTTTAGTTCTCACTATGATTAGGTTGGTCCTAGACTATAGATCATCTTACTTGGGTGAATCCCAATCTATTTCTGGTAGAGGAATGGCTTCAACTTGTGCTATATAAAAAGGATCAACCACTTCTTCATCTTTGTTCTCCCTTACCCTATTTACATTCATCTAAAGTTTAAATTATTTTATTTTATTTAACGTAAGTCTAGACCACCACCTCTTCCTGACTTCATAATCATCATCACAGTTAGCCTAGAACTCTTCTATGTGAGGAACATGTGAGAATTATGGTCATAACTCAAATAGGACCTAAGTGAATTCTTTATCATCAAAGTCAAGGAGAATAGTATGAGAATCTAGGTTCATCAAATTCAATTCATGTTTGAGATCAAGGGCAACTTGTATAGTTTAGCATTTTTAGTGGTTGGGTTCTATAGGGAAGGTAGAACAAGAACCTCTCTGAACCTTGCAGATTCTATCCACTTTAGCTACCTAAATACAAACTTCCATTAGAAAATATATGTCTAATAAATGCCTTGGTAGTTTAAGTGGTTTTCTTTCATACAAACCAACTCAGATGTATGTGAACTTAGAGAACTGGGTGAAGAAACTACCATATATTGATATGAATTGTGTTGCCTCTTCTATCAATCTCTTATGTTTTTTTCCCTTGCAACTCAAAGACCAATTTATCAAGAAATGTGTCTTTGATGTAGGGAGAGATGAGATAACTAGGGCCAAAGGAAGACCCAACTATTCAATCACTTATGAGAGTAAACACAGTGGAAAAAAATACCAAATTCAACACCAAACTTGGGAGATAGAGGAACAAATGCTTTCATATATTCATCAAAGAGACTAGATGCATGCCCAATTGTAAGTCCTTCTAGGTTACGACCATATTACAATCAAATTTGTTCTTCAATGATCAAAATTTGCATTTCAACTTGCTTCTGCTTTGCCTATGCTTCTATTTTTTCTCCTCAAAATTTGTCTAATACTCTACCAAAGACCTTCTTAAATACATGCACAACCAAAAGTCAACTTGTTGCAATTATAATAGAATAAACTCTCATATTAAATGTTAGAATAAGCCACAAGTTAGCTCATAGTAGATACCTATTGCTAAATGAAATGTAAAGGTTAGCCTCAATAGGAAACCACACATAGACAACTTGGAAAATAGAGAAACCAACAAATTCTACCACTAGGTGAACTCAAAAATGCTCATCAACCAAAGGAATTTGGCAGTGCTCAGCAACCAAAGGAACTTGGCAATGCTTGGCAACCAAAGGAACTCAGCAACCAAAGGATGACTTGGTAACTAAAGAATGACTCAATAGAAACTATGAACTCGAAACCAACTAAAAACTTGGAAATAATTAAGAAAATCAATAATGCAAGACATTGCAACTCAGTAGAAACTAAGTGAAAAAAAAGAAAATAGGTCTATTCTCAACCCTAATTTCAAAAAGAAATGGTCCAAATTGATTAAGCACAAGAAAATGATCAATGAAAAAATGGATAATGTAATGAAGAATAGGGAGAAAAGAGGTCCTATGGTCTTTCTATTTTGAGGAGCATGAGCTTAAATCCTTAAATAGATAAAATACAAATACTAAATTTGAATTTGGAAAGTGTTTTTTTCTAATGTGTATGTATAGTTTTGAGGAATTTTGCAACTTGTTACAAACTATAAATGTCAAAAAAGAGAAAACCCATAAAAAAAAATTCCTTTGGAAGGGAGGTTGACCTTGACCCTAATAGCAGGGCACAATCTTACCGTGAGACACAATTATACTCCAAAAAGTCGACCTTGAATTGTATTTCTCTGACAAAATTTCTATTCATAGATTTCACAAGTTCGATGAAAAGAGTATCCAAATCTTCTCTTCAATTCATTGTTCCACACCTATATCTACAAGAAAATTGGTTTTTTTTTTCTATGGGGGGGTTTCCTTGGTCAAACCCTAGTTTTGAATTAACCTTGAAATTGAATTGAAATTGCAATATGTATAAACAAAGTAAATTGAACTATTCAGCTTGTTTATGTTGACATCGTTGTAGAGGATTTGAATCTTGGAAACCACAAGTATGGATGCTCCCAATGAATGTAGAAATATATTTAGGATGTCTCAAATTAGTGGCTTTAGATCTTCAACACCAATCTTGAATGTATCTTTGCATAGGAAAAGGCTTGGATGAAAATTAATGGAGAAATAATCAACAAGAGGGCTCCATAGAGATTGAATCTTGAATGCTTGAATTCTTGAACACTTGAATGCTTAATGGATAGTAGATCTTCACTTCATGTAGGTGGATGCTCACATAATAATCAAATGTCAAAATGAGGGAAGAAGGTTTCCTTTTATAGAGATCTAGGGCACTAACTCATAGATAAGGTCGACATGTGACCATTAAACCCCATTTAATCTTAAACCTAGAAGTGGACCTAAATTAAATGTAACTTAAGAGTCTACCATTTCAAAACCCAAAACAACCAACCCGAAAGCAAGAAAAAAACTTTCCAAAGCCCGAGATCCCAAAACTTCCAAAAATTGAAAAATGAACCTATGGTCAAGGACAAGGTCAACCCTTCCCTAGGTTAGGGTTGAGGTCATCCTTGACCTAGGTCAAGGTCAAGGTTGACCTTGACCTAAAAGTTTTTCCTTGACCCAGAAGTCAAAGTCCTCAGATTCACAAAGCAAGTTGTCAAAAATAGGTTGGAAATAAAGAGAGACAAGAAGACTAGGGGGAAAATAACTAGATCCATGCAAAGACCCATTTAAGGTGCTTGAAATGACCCCAAACTACTTGCTTTAAGGGATAAATACTCTTAACATAGAAGTGCTTCTATTTTAAGATGATACATTTAGCCCCCACTTTAGCAAGAGTATGAACTTGATGCAAATTCTTGGTAAAGTAGATCATAATGAAAAGATAATCTTATTAAAATCAAAGAGACAAAGAGATCATAAGGCCCCTAGAGACCTAAGTCTTCATCAACTCTAAGATCACACTAAAAGAGACATATCTAGAAAAAGAGAAGAAGCAAAAGAGTTTGATTATCTCGCCGAATGAAAACTTATATCTCATTGCGAACCACACAAATAAATTATGCAACTAGAAACATGGAATTGAACTTCCTAGTGAATGTGACTACTCACTAGTCAACGCATCAAGGATTCACCCTCAAGAATATTTTATTCCATAAGAGTAAAACCAAAAATCAAAAGAGATCCAATCTTAAGGACACCTTCAACCTTAAGGGATAAAATATATATTTGAAAATAGAGGGATCAAGAGATCCTAAACCATAAATCCATGCTTTAAGTATTAGTCACCAATCCAAAAATGGAGAAAAAGTATCTTGAAAAATAATATATATGTATTGAAAAGTGTGTGTGTGCAATAGGTGAGCAGAGTGTATACCCCCATGTTAAAGTCATTGCTAACACTTTAGCAAGAGCAATGGCTTTGATAGAAACATAAAAAACTCTACTAATTATGTTTCCACTATGAGATGCCTCTACATAAAGACAAATCAAGAGAAATAGAGCATAAATATACAAAGAACACAAAAGGGATCTACCTACTATGGGCTCACTATATATATATATACATATATATATATATATATATACATATATACATATATATATACATATATATATACATGTATATATATATGTATATATATATATCTATGTATATATAGATATATGTATATATGTATATATATATGTATATATGTATATATATATGTATATATGTATATATATATATATATGTATATATATATGTATATATGTATGTATATATATATGTATATATGTATATGTATATATGTATATATGTATATATGTATATATGTATATATGTATATATGTATATATATATATACATATATACATATATATATACATACATATATACATATATATATACATATATACATATATATACATACATATATATATATATATACATATATATACATATATATCTATCTATATATATATACATATATCTATATATATATGTATATATATATATGTATGTATATATATACATATATATGTATATATATGTATATATATGTATATATATATACATATATATGTATGTATATATATGTATATATATGTATATATATATACATATATATGTATGTATATATATATACATATATATATATACACATTATATATATTTGTACATATATACATACATATATATGTATATATATATATATATATATATATATATATATATATATATATGATATTATTGCAAATGAATTGACATCATTTCCCAAATGAATTAGATCTACAATCACAAAGGAGGAAAGATCACATATGAAATACAAAGAATAATCTTTTTAGACCATGATCTTGAGACCAAAATGAATTAGTGCTACCAAGTCATAAATTGAAGAAGATTTACACCAATAAACATGTACAAACAATAGCACAAGGACAACATAACATGAAAAAACATATGGAAGAAGAGAGATACATATAGAGGAATAGTACAATAGGTTCAATTCCTTTATCACCTTATACTAACAAAGCAACAAATAACATATAAAAGAATCTAACAATATTTAACAAACACATCACTGGAGGAATACACTACAATAGACAAACACACAAAATATTACCATGAAGGACTAGCCAATCAAGTGTGCTACCTACTCTCCTTATCTCATTGTATATCATTTAGGAAAGGTGGGTAACTCACAAGAGGGACTATATCTAGCATAGTAGGAATGATAGCCAATTCCAAAAAGAATCCTCTTGAGAATCATAATGTTTGATGCTAAGTGTAAGTGTTATTTGTGAGGAAATCATATTATGTAAACCAATGCCAATGTCAATAGTTTCATATTCATCATTAACATCATCAAGAGTATCTTCTTCATCTTGATTAATCAAAATAGGATCTAAGATATGAATAGAATCATCAAAATCATGCATCTTAATATCATTATTATCAACAACTTATTCTAACACATTATGCATATTTGTATCCAAAGAAGGTAAATATTTATGAGCTTTAGCTTGAGTACGATGCCTTTTATAGCATTCATTAGTAGATCAATTATGTTTTGTCTTTCTATTAATTTGTTGAAAACTAGGAGGAACAATTATGGGATCCTTCACAAGTTTTGCAGGTGGATTAAGAGTATTATTAGAAGACTGACAAGCAATAGGAGGATCTTGATTAACATATGTAGAAGCCATAGATAAAGGAGGTATGATGTAAACTTAACTCAAGAATACTATGATGCTTATAGGCTTGATATGAGTGAAAAAGATGATTAGGTCAAAAATGACATGAATTAGGTAATGAAGACCAAAAGAAGTCAATGGTGGTAGAATTCCTGGGCCTAGAAGTATGATATAAACTATGATTAATTGTATTCACTTCTTCATCATAAAAAAACTTAAGACATTTATGAATAGGGGATGCAACAACATGCATGGCATTTAACCATGGTAAACCAAGCTTAACTTGAAACTAATTAGAAGTATGAACAACAACAAAGGTAGTGTTCACAATATTTCCACAAAGTTCAACTGGTAAATCAATAGAACCAAATGATGGATAAAGAAAACCATTAGAAGTTTGAATCCATATATCTGATTTATCATAAAAATCATGTCACAAACTTTTCATAAAAATCATGTCACAAACTTTTCATAAAAATATTTTCTTCTATAATAACGGTTAGATTGTGGTGATGATAAGATGTCCAAGGTACCCTATGCTTCAGTTGTAGGAAGCTTGATGTATGCTATTGTATGTACTAGGTTAGATATTGCACATGTAGTGGGAGTCATTAGTAGGCATATGAGTCATCTAGGAATTGAGCATTGGAATGCCATCAAATGGATTCTCAAATATTTGAGAGGAACATCTAATAAGTATTTATACTTTGGGGGCTCTACTACTAATTTACAAGGCTATGTTGACTTAGATTTGGTAGGGGATATTGATACCAGGTGGAGTACTATAGGTATGTCTTTACTATTGGTGGGGCAGTTATGACCTGGGTTTCTAGGTTAAAAAGGTTAATGCTTTATCCACTACAGAGGTAGAGTATGTAGTTTCTACCAATGCAGCCAAGGAGATGATATGGATTTAGTTCTTCTTGGAAGAATTGGGACACCCTTATAAGGATAATTATTTGTTTAGAGATAGTCAAAGTGCCATTCATCTTGCAAAGAATTCAGCTCCACATTCAAAGACCAAACACATATAGTTGTGGTACCATTTCATTCAATCAATTTTGAAGGATGGACAGTTAAAGTTGGAAATGATACATACAAATGACAATCTAGCAGATATGTTGAAAAAGGTAGTAACAAGGGAGAAGTTGAACTCCTCTTCAACTTTGGTTGGTCTTCTAGACTAAACATGAGTAAAAGAATAGCAGAGTCTAGGGTGATTTGATCTAGTGGGAGCCTCATGGAGTAGCAACATAGCTACAAGATCAGTCTCCAAGTGGGAGATTGTTGTTTAGTGTGGAACCTGATTAGTTCCTAAGTGGGAGATTGTTAGATTGTGGTGACTGATCAGGAAAGTACTATACATCATAAATTCTTTGGGGCTCAAGGCATCACCTGAAAAGAATAAAATTGGGCCCTATTTTATCAAGATTTTGGGCCGACATGTAATTATTAATTATAACCCTAAAGTGATAAAAATGCTTGTATCAAAGAGCTTAGGGTTAGGGATTGTTTCATAGTTGTGATGTAAAACTGGTTCTTTTGGCAGTATTGAGCTATAAGGGGTTATGGATTGTAATCAGGTTATAATTGCTAGATCGTAATAATATTAGACTTGTTGTTTGGTGGACGTAGCCCGGCGATTGGGTGAACCATGCTAAATCTTGGTGTCTTGTGTTCTTTTCTGTGTGGTCTATTTTTTTTTTTATTGGTTATATTTGCATGTAATTGTTATTTATGTATGTGGTTTAATCCTAACAATAACATTGACTAAGGAGGTAGGATCAACAAGGCAACCACAAGTGGGTATCTTAGCAATCTTAGCATAAATATAAATGGGACCATCAGGAGCTTTAATAGTCTCAAATTTATCAAAGGTAATCAAAATTTCTCGAGGTCATTTTTTCTTAGTTTGTTGTCAAATTTTAGGTTGAGGTTTCAATTTGGACTTAGATTTTAGTTGAGGTGGAGCTGAAACTTGAGATTAAAGCTAAGTTTGAGGTTGAGGTG
The DNA here is from genome assembly GCA_028749045.1 of Cupressus sempervirens. Classification (NCBI taxonomy): domain Eukaryota; kingdom Viridiplantae; phylum Streptophyta; class Pinopsida; order Cupressales; family Cupressaceae; genus Cupressus; species Cupressus sempervirens. The sequence goes on from CM053792.1 coordinate 62,862,860, forward strand.
GAGATATAGATTGAACCACATGATCCACTTGATTGACAACATGATTAAGATCATCCATCTTTGAATCATACACAATATCCACAGAAGATGGCTAAACAATAGTATTAGTATCATGTGTAGATAAAGGATTCATCTAAGTTAATAGATTTTGATTAGGAGGAGAAACAAACTTATTCCCACTACCATCAAAATTACCAATAGATAAGGCATTACAATCAATTAAGTCTTGAACCTTGTGTTTTAAAGAATAACAATTCTCAGTATCATGACCATTTTGATCATGATATTAACAAAAATCCTTCGAATCAAAATATTTATACACCATTATAGCTAGTAAAAGAGGTTGAATAGGAGGTAAAGTAATCATATTAGCAGTTAACAACTTATTCATAATAGAATGTAAAGATTCAAAGAGAGGAGTAAATGTATGATTTAATAAAAAACCAGTGGATGTAGAAGTGGAATTACACAAACTTTTTGAAATGAAGTAAATTTAGTAAGCAAAATCTTATCTCTAATATCCTTTTGCCAATTTGTAATAAGCATATGTTGAATATCAATATCAGGAATAAGATAGGAAATCTGAGCATGCAAATGCTTAAATCTACCAATAAATTTAGTCAAATTTTCCATAGAATTTTTTTTACAATGTATCAAATATGTCAAAGACACTTGTGTACGAATATTGTTTTGGAATTATTGAATAAAAACATTTGTAGGTTGAGGAAATGAATTCATAGAATAAGGAGTCAAAGAACAAAACTATTGTAAAGCCTCATCATGAAAAGTTTGAGCAAACAACTTACATAAAATCTTATGATCATGAGCATAATCACTATAAAGGATTATAATTCTCAAGATGAGGCATATTGTCTTTCTGAAGAATGAGAGTACGCATGATATCTTGAGACAAAGGACTTGCCATGTCACAAGTAAGAATACTAAAAAAAAATTGATTCTAGGATACAAGTTGTTGTTGTAAAGATGACACAGTTTGAGCCAAATTGATAATTGTAGAATCATAAGAGGAAATAGGAGAACTAGAAATGTTAGAAACACTAGGTAAAGTGTATGAAGATACAAGAATAGAAGACACTTGTAGTGCCTCTCCCATTTAATTTCTATGAGTCATCATGATGGATGCAACCTTTTTTATCTTTCATTGTGAAGAGATTGTGATTGGGACCATGAGTGGTATCAGTTGCTTTGATTATACTTATGGCTGATTTATTAGATTATGATCTGTTATATGGTTCATGGAGGCTTGTGCCAGTGGTTACCAAGATAGATTTGGTATCATGATATTATTTCATGATTACCTTGAGATGTGTGTAGGGATTTCATAGTGTATTATTACCCTACTACACTGGACTAGGTTTCTATTGTGGTGGTTAGTCATGTTTATGAACATGCTCACTTGTGTGTTTTAAGTGCCTTTTTATGTTGTTTAAACAACCATTATTAAATACTTAAATAGTTAGAAATGAATTGTCCATGTTAGATTACTATGTTGTTTAGTTGATCATATCTTCATGATGATGCTTTCTTTTGAGATGACAACATGTTTTATGAGGATATTTGAGTATCGGACATTTGGACATATCTCTAACTATGTTAGATGTGGATTTAGTGTTATGGTTATTTACTTCATTCCTGCATTGTTATGCCTTCTGCAAACATGGGTGATGTAAATGGATAATGTCAATATAATAAAATAAATGGTTAAATTAGGTGATTTAATGCATTTATTGCTTTGGCTATGTTATTATATGCAATTGCACTTGAACACATTGTTTATTGTGTAGGACTTATATCCCTAGTAGTGGCACATGGAGTTAGTGATTCAACTATTCATATTTTATGAGTGTCATCCTTGTATGGTTGACATATCTTATTTAATTATTTAAATAAACCTTCCACTAATTTGATAAAGCCAAACTCATTTGCATTATGTGATTAGACCAGTAAACATGTCTATGCATTTAGAGTGTTGCATTATTGCAAAATTGTTAAGGCTCTCTATGATTTTTGGTTTAACATTTTTCAAGATTTATTTTAATTAATTCTAATTTTTGGCAACTTTTCCATAGATTAATTCTAGTTACCTAGAATAGCTCATTTTCATTTGGGTTGATTAGGGGTTTAACTAGGTTGGTTGGTTATTTACCCTAATTGATTATTCACTCAAAAAGTGAATAAGTATCCAAAAATGAATTTAATTCCTCAGTTCTCACGTTTGAATTAGAAAGTTTGAGAATAAAACCCAAAATCCTCTTCATAAAGAATGACTATTTTATTTGTTGTAGGAGCTACAGGTGTGGGATCTGTTGAGTTGAAATTTTGCATGATTCTTAATAGTAGGAATCCTTTCAAACTCCTCTCTTGAAAAGTTGATCTTGGATCAACTTCAAGGTTCTGAGAAATCTAGCGACCTACTAGAATCCACCTAGTTGAAGATAAATGTGAGTGTTCATGAGGAGGCCTTTGCTAGTTCATTAAAAAAATTGGATAAGATGTAGAATCTTCTTGGTATTTCAAAAGAATAAAATACACAAAAAGAAATATGATTTTGTATTTTTCTATTTTTTTGATGAATGCAATCTAATAATGCAATTATATGAATTCCTAATTTAATCAAGGGGTTAATAAAGAAAATAACAAAGATAGGTTAACAATAAGTTTAAGAAAATAACATGAAAGTAAAATCCTAACAGACACAAGCCATGGAAACAATGTGTCTACAAGTTAAGCCTTTGAAAAGATTGGTGGGTAACCAACGAAAATAGGAGCAGCACTTCCTTAATTCCACAGATGCAATCATCGATGGGAAATCACTAATCGTAAGATGTTTAACTTTTCATCAAATTGCAAGGCCACAGATAGTGCACTCATGTGAGAAGAAAATCTATGCAAGAACAATACGGTGATCTCTTCTCAAACTAAGTATGTCAGTGGAATTTGTAGACCTGTAGCAAACACCAAAATTAAAAGATCGCACAACCAAAACAATGCAATAAAACAATTGGCTCAATTACACTTTATGAACATACATTCACAAAATATAACACACTTAGGCAAGAATCACTACACTCCAAATGTGAGCACCAATAGCATATATTATTGCATCAAAGTAATGGCAGCCTAGTGTACATATTACATTCCTAAATTTATAAAAAATCTTCTCCTCAATTTGTGTTGAGAGTGAGAGATATCTTTATGCAAACATATGCTTCTAAACTACTAAAACAAATCTATTTATGTACAAACTAACTCTCTAACTGGTGCTTAGTAGGACTTCATCCATTTTTATATCATTAATTGGATGCATGAGCCTTTACATGTCTTAAAACAAAAAAAATGAGAAAATAAAAAAGAGAGAGACATTAGTTGATGTAAGAGTGTCTAGAAGTGCCAAAAATAGAAGCTCCATCTTCACTAGGTATCTATAGGAGTTAAATTGCTATCAAAATGCATTTTTGATGCATTGAAAGCTTTAATTTTAGAACTGGTAGTTAACTATTAGTGCACCTCTAACTTCTTCAAAATTCTTCTAGAACACCATTAAAAATGTGCACCTGCGTACCTAGCACACCTAGCGCACCAGTGCACCTCAGAAGTAGTTTCCAAAATTTGCTAAATTTCACCAAGTGTCAAATTTGAGTTTGGGTTTTGTACCCTGTTATACTAGAGCTATGTCTAGGTATTTTCCCTTCAATTTCTCAATAATCTCAATGACTTGAGCTACATCTGGAAAATCTAATGCTTTATATTTATTTTTTACTATTTGCCTGTAGTTGCCCACCTTGAGATGAGTCTCCACAAAATCTCCAAGTTTTACATCTAATTCTAATAATGCATCCTCTGTTCTAAATGCTTTCCTAATTTTATCATCATTATTAGCTTCCCCAAAAGTTTTTTGAAACTTCTCAACTACTACCTCTCATTAACTTCTCCTTGGAATCATCCTCAAAAATATCTATACACGCATCACTATAATGCCTCCCTACCTCCAAAATTTTCTCTTGGGTTTGATCTTTGATCTTGAGAATCTCCATGTGTAATGTCTCCATTACTTTATTGTCATTTATAATTTCCTCTATCCAATCATCTATTTTGTCTTACTCCTTAGTTGTACATACTTCCATCAACATCTGATACCTTTTTCCTTTGATAGACTATAATGTCTACAAATCTTTTCCCAAGGTATATATTTCATCCATCAAACTAAAATCTTGATTCAAAATGGTGACTATCCTATCCATATTATCCTGCATATGGTATAGCAACTTCAAAATTCCTTTTATAATATGTACACCTCTTTCCTCAAGACTTTATCACCATTTCTAACAAGCTTTCAAAAATGTATCCAATTGGCCTATACCCCTATCTATTCTATCGATTGTTGTGTTCAAGGTTTCCTCAAGGTTCAGGGGATCTAAGGGACCAACAACTTCACTTACACATCCTTTTAGGATCTCATTTTATTTCTGAAGTGTTATCAATTCCACCCCATCCTATTCCAAGCTCCTAAATACTTCTTTAATCCTATTGTAGCCATCAACTTAGTAGTGTCCAAGGTAGGTTTCCCAAGCATGACCATCCTGATCTAATAAACTCTTGAAGTCAATTCTTCAACATTTTTTTGCAAAGGAAGGATAGCCACATGAGAAAATAAGTCCTAGTTCTAATTACTCATGATGAAGGTTAATGCCCATGCATCCTTTGGGGGCGATTCAAGTTTTCTTAGGACTTTAATCAATTCCATCCTATCCTCTTTCTCTGTGGTGAATTGTTGCTTCTTATTTTTTATCACTTCTTTCCTTAGTCACCTTGGAATATCCTCCATTGGAGATTTTCCTTTCAAAGACAAAGGAGTTTACTCAGCTATGTTTTGCCCCTTGTCTCCCATTTCTAGAGTCCTCTCCATTTGTATAAGATCCATACCAAGAGTCTTTGTGTCCATAGAGTCTACGATCCTTACCTCTATGTCTTGGGAAGTTTGTTGAGGTCATTCACTAATCTACCTTCCTCTTACACTTCCTCAGAGGATGCTTGTTGTGGCTCTTACTCTTGTTGTGCTTGAAACTATTCTCCTTTGGTGCTTAGAGGAAGAGGGGTAGTTGATCCCTTGTCTACACAAAATGTGACTTGCACTTGGGATGACAGAGCTACCTTAGGTCCTTGTGACTCAGGTGACAACTTACTCCAATCCTCCTATTGACGTTGATTGGTTGGAGTATCTCTGATTTTATCCCTGACCAATTTAGTATCGATGGGTATAAAATCAAAATTTGACATCTAAAAGACATCAATGCCCTCAACATCCTGCTCATCTATCCACTATTGCATTTCATCTTTTGCGTTGTAGTCTAAATGGGTTGCACAAAAATAGATGGCAGTGTGATTATGGAGCTTCTTCTTCTTTCTAAATCCATGGCTCTTATGAGACGAGTCCTCCAATTCAAAGGTAGATTATCCTCTTCCTCCTCCTCATCCTCTTCTTCTACTTCTTCAGGAATAGGTTCAAGGACTGATGGGAAAGGAATCACTTTCCTAGTGACCTTTTGTCTCCTCTTTACTGAAGTCTTGATCTTTTTTTTCTTAGGAGCAGAGTGGGGGGCTTGTACCTCTTGTTGGGGTAGAGACACCTCTTTAACTCTATTTTTAGCTTCTCCTTGTCCTTGTTTAGCTGTTAGCACTTGAGGATTATCTTGAGTTTGTGTAGCTTTCACATTCTTAGGCCCTTGTACATTTTGTCCTTGTTGTGGAGGTGCCTAAGTCACTTCCTCTTCTAGCTCAACCTATTGAGGAGAAATTCTCTTCCTCTTTCCTTTACTCTTTTGAGCCTAATAATACCCAACTGGTCTATCAAGTTGGTGTACCATTTTTGGTTATACTATGATTAGGCTATAAATGTAGGCAATTTGACCTTAGCTCCTCAACCTTTAGCTGGGCGAGATTGAGCATGGAAAACCACCATTTGAGGAATTGGACCAATTTTAAAAGGTCTCTTGATCCAATCCTTTGTCAATTTGATGACATACCTCACCCTGTGATTAATGTCCAAGTTTTCTTCTTTGTCAATCTTGGAATTCATGATACGTAGGTCACCAATCTTTCCCCTGTTGAACAATGGATCGAGAAGATCCTTCATATCTTGTTGAATGATCTTCAATGGGATCTTTATCTTCAAAGAACTCTCTTGCAAATATAGAGTCATCCTAAAATAATCTCTTAAGAAGATATCGTAATCATCCATTGCATTCATCTAGTGATTCTCAATTACATCCTCATGCTGAAATATCTTGCCAGCTAGATGTTGCACTCTTTCAATGTTATCAAAATAGGATCAAGGAGAATTATATTCTTCTAAGGGATACTAATCCCATTTAGACTCAAAAGATAGAATGTCTTGTCTTCACACCACACTAAAAGCTCCTATAGTAATAGGCCATTTCTAACATATTTTGTGTTGCTTCTTGACTCTGTCATATGCAAACAATAGTTGTCCAGCAATCTCCAGTAGAATAAGTTTGTCACTAGGATATCTAGGGAGCTACTTTGGGTTGATAATTGTACTTGCTACCCTCAAATATGTGAATGTTTGAAAGTGGATGTAGTAGGCTCCAACTTCTAATATCTTAGCAGCTACCTCTTTTGACATCCTCTTTACATAATCCCCTTCAATGAACTATATTATTGTGAATATAAAAGCATCATTCACAACCCTATAGTCTTTGATTTTCTCTAAAAGCCTCTTCTTTACCAGGTAAGGATATACAATATAGGGTCATACATTTGTATCCTACATGCTATCCTTCTTATAAATCCCTAGATAATCTATCACCCTAGTGGCTAACAAATATACCAAATATGATGTCATATAAAACCTCTTGTGATTCTTCACTTCCACTAGCTACTCACCCAAGTTCTTGCTGAGAATGGAAGCCCAATCAATTCGTATCTTTTCCATCTTGATAGTCTCAATGAAATGGGTTCTCACTGAGAATGGAAGCCCAATCAATTGACATATTTTCCATCTTGATAGTCTCAATGAAATGGACCATATGTTCATCGATGTTGGCAAGCCCATGACTTTACTCAAGAGTATGATTAAATATCCAATATCATCTTTCATTTAACCTCTTTTCATATCCACTTTGCCTAATTTCCACCTTAGAGGAGTCTTCAAAATGAGATATGATGATTGAATTATTTTGTAAGCTTCATCAACATATTCCCTATACCATCTCTTAGCTTGGTAATAAGTCAATCTGATAAACTAATCTACCCTCAAAAGATGAAACCTCTTCTCTATGTTATTAGGTTGGAGATCCAAGATGATCTCTTTAGTTATGCTCTTCACAACCCCTTTCTTCAGGAACATATTTCTCTGCTAGTGTAATGATCAATTTTGAGGACTGCACTAAAACTGGATGTGATGCCTCATTAACAAGCCCTAAGGGAATTAAGGAGGATATCATTAGAGGCCTTTCTATGGGTTTATTGCATAATTTTAGGAATGCACCCAAATCTATGTGACCTAGTTTGGTGTCCTAGATTTTTGAATAGTCATCTTGAAAGCATGACTTGGTCGAAACACCTTGAAATTTGAACACTATGGGCTTTGGGACCATCTTTTCTATAAGGGAGGATGATGATGAAGCCATTGAATCTACATAAAAAATGATGTCCACTAGTTTGGAGTTGAAGAAAAAATGATTAAATAAAACCCTAATACAAACATGATCAGGACCCAAAACCCTAATTACTCAAAAACATCTTTAAAAACCTATTTTTACCCCTCTTTTGCAAAAAAGGGTGCACTTGGTGCACCTGATAGGTGTACCTAGTGTGCCTTCTACATTTAAAAATGTGGGGTATGTAGCAACACACCTTATGGGGTGCACTGATGTGCACCCTATTTGAAATTAGCACAAAAAAATTTTCTCATTTAGGGGTGTGTAGTAGCACTCTTAATCAAGTGTGCTACTACGAACCTTACATGGTGTTTTTCTATAAATTTTTGAAATTTGGTAGTCTTTTTAATTTTTTTTTAGGTTTTTATTAAGCAAAAAATAAGGTGTGAAATAGTGCACCTAATTAGGTGTCCTACTACACACCTTGTTTTTGGAGTCTAAACATTGTTTTGTTTTTTTTGTGTAGGTAGGGGACCAAAAATGAGGCACACTTGTAGAGGTGTAGTGCTCTATATTGTGGATTCTCAAAGAAAAAATTACAAGTGAGGCAGGTAGGAGTCCCCAAGTTATATAGACCTCAGACCTAGTGCACCACTTGGTGCTACATAGCTGCATTATTGTGCATCACCAAGTGATGATACTTTCTAAATAATTTGGCACACTAGCACACCTAATGAGGTGCACTAGTGTGCCTCTTTTCTTGCAAGAAAATGACCTAGGACTCTAAAATTTGATTCTCAAAGTTTGGGTTTTCTAATTGGGACTCAATCTTAACCAAAAATACTAAATAAAACCTAAAAAAGACTTAGACCCTGGACTAGGGTTTTGAAAAGCCAAAAATTAAAGTAGGGGGTCCCAATTTTTAGGTGAAATGGGATGTGTGTTGTGAAACCACAATAAATAGCCCCAACAAAAAGGAAGAGATGACAAAGGCATTTCTTCATCAGCAAACAATCCTTTGATATGTGTCCAACACCAACTAAATCTTGAATGCTCCAAGTGTATTTCAAGTCACTTTACGGTCAAAACCTCCAAATCTCAAATCTCCAAGTTTAGTGTGTGTTCAGCATATTCATTTCCTTCGATATCTCAGAATGCAACCTATCAAAAAAATTTGGCAACTTGGAAAAAATCTTCCACCCTATCTGATCCATCCATTAGGAATCTCCACAAAAGTTGTTTATCAATCCTTTGTCTAGCTAGATGAGAGAATCAGCTTTGAGGGCTCTTAGTGGGTTATCACTTTTTCATTTGAAGTCATGGGTAACCTTTTGAATATTTAATTCTAGTAGCTCACAATGTCACCATTTGATTCTTTGATGAAGCAATGCTTTTGATAATGGATAGATTATTTAGAGTGCATATCCCTATAGTTGGATTAGCTTTCTTAGACTTTTTAGAATCCTTCATTCTTAACACTATTTTCTTTTTATTTTCTTTCTATATCTTGACCATGCTTAAACTGAATGGCCAAGACATTGGTGTCAATTCTTGGATTTGATCTTTTGTGAACATCCGTTGCGTTCCTCTTTTAAGAACTTTTTAGAAACTCTCACAACAAACAATGATCTTAGCAATTTCTTCAAGAAGATCCTTTCATTTGAACAAGAGTGGTTTGGAATATCCCTTGCTACCTTCAACCTTGGTTTGGAAACACCTAAGATAATCAATTTTTAAATTTGCAAAGCGTAGAGAACTTTTCGATCTGCAATTTTGAATTCAAGACCTAAATTCCCCTATTACGGCAAGTAATATCCATTCCTTAGTTGGTATAAGACACAAAATCATAAAAATGTTTTGACAAATAAATACCTCTTCCCAAAAATTAGAACCAAAAAAATGGTTAATAAGATACATCAAGATAAAATCTTGAGTTCATCTACCCCTAGATTGACACAACTTTGAAAACAAACACACAATTGAAAGCAAACATGCAACTAAAAAGAAACATACTCATAGAAATAAACACACTTGTACAAAAGAAAGTTTTTTTTTTTGGTTCTTTTAGGCTTCAAACTAATGCTTCAAAAATTTCCCATTGAATAGCAATGGAACCAATTCCCCTTGTAAGTAAATTATCCTAAAAGTATTTTCTCCCATAATTTTTTGTAATCTGATAAGGATCAATCGACAAACATTGAAACTTAGTGTGGTTGTCTGGTTTTTCTTTTGCCTTGTCCCAAGTAGAACAAGGTTAGATATTCTAAAAGACTTTTATCATGGCCCTCTTGTCAAACCACCTCTTGATGACAACTTGATGTTTCACCATATGCTCAAAAGAAACTATCCATTTTCATCCATCTCTAAAAGATTCATCAACTTGATTTGTACTTTGTCAGCATCTTCAACATACCCACTCATGAATTTCAAAATAAGAATTTTGAGGTTAAGTGGGAATTCTAGCTCTTGTCCATAGACTAGAAGATATGGAGACATCCCCAAAGCATTTTTTACCCTTACCCGATCTATCCATAGAGCATATTTAAGTTGTGTATGCCAATCTTTAGGATTATCCTTCAACAAACATCTTATTACCGTGATCAAGTTCTTGTTCATAGATTCAGCCACATCATTTCCTTGTGGATAATAATTTGAAGAGAACTTAATAATAACTTGATTTTCTAGTGCCCACTGAGTTACGAATACTAATGCAAAAGCTAATCTTTTATCACATAGTAGGGAGAATGACATCCCAAATCTAGTAACAATGTGTTCTTCCAAAAAATCCATAACCACCTTAGCTGTGCAATTTCTAAACATCTCTACTTTTGTCCAATGTATACAATAATTAGTAGAGCTATGAGAATAAAATTATGTCCCATTAATGATGGTGGATTCACTGGGCTGATAAAATCCAACCCCCACTTTGTGAAAGGGTGTATCTCAAACATTGATTATAATGGCATTGTAGGATGTCTTTCTTTGTTAGCACTGGTCTGACAAATATGATAAGTGCACACATGTTTAAAAGTGTCTTTGAATATTGTGGGCCAAAAATAACCCAATCTTAAAATCATATGAGTAGTTACTTATGCTTAACCATGTCATGTACCATACTTATCATGAAATTGTTCCAAAACTTCATTTACTTCCTCGCTCCCCAAAAATTTTAGTTAAATTCCTTCATAGTTCCTTTTGTATAATTTTCTATCATGTAGCATGTAGGATTCACACTTCATTTGAGTTCCCTACACTATGAAATATTCATCCAACTAGGATACTAATTTTGTAAAAGATAGTAGACAATATCCTAATACCAGACATCAGTTATTACACCTTGGTGAATATCAACTTGAAATATTACAATCTTCTTGTGATCTTCCATATCTATTTCACTATCAAATCTAAACTTCTTTTTATCCTCAATATAGTTGTCTACTATCATTTTTTATAATCTTTGGCCTCTCGCTAACTTCATGGGTTGAATTTCTAAATAAAATTCTTGACATATTGCCACCCATTTCCCTCATCTTTCACCAAGTTTATTTTGCATCAATAATGTCTTAACCACAGGATCAGACACAATTTCATATACCTTTCTTCTCAGTATATAATGACAAAATTTATTTACCACTTTGATTAGGGAAAAAGACTATTTATCAAGGTTAGAATAGTTTAACTCAACATTTTCTAGAGGGCAACACATAAAGGCAATGGGCCTTTCATCTTCCTTTTCCTTTTTCTATGTTAGAATCCCAGCACATGAATGTTCTGAAATAGAAGAGTATATTTTGAAAGGTAGATCATAATCTAGACGCACTAAAATTGGGGCCATGGAAATGGCCACTTTGATATCCTCAAATGATTTCTTAATTTCTGGAACCCATTCTATTTTAGCTCCCTTTTTGAGTAAATCATTAAGGGAACAAACAATCTCTACAAATCATCTTATGAATTTTTGTACAAAATTTATCTTCCCAAAGAAAAACTTAAGTTATTTTTGACTGTGAGGAGGGGATAACTTCATAATAGCTTAAATTCTATTAGGATCAATGGAGATTCTGGCTTTCCAGATGATATGACCTAGGAGCTTTCCTTTAGTAACCCCAAACAAACATTTCTTAGGATTGAGTGATAGGCCGTAATTATGACATCTATTGAATACATATCTTAAATAAAAAATATGACTACTTTGATCCTTTGAAAAGATAGTTAAGTCATCCATGTAGCTGACTATACACTTGTTTATCAATACCTTAAAAGCTTCGTCCATGGATCATTGAAATGTAGCCCCTACATTAATCAGTCTGAAAGGCATTCTTCTATAAGAAAAAGTTCCCCATTTAGTCATGAAGGTTGTCTTTAGTCTATCTTCTTCATCAAACATTACTTGATTATACCCTGAGTATCCATCTAAGAAAGACATCATATTTGAACCATTTACATTTTGAAAAACTTTATCTAGTGAAGGCAAATGGTAGTTAACCTTTTGAGATGCGAGCTTCAAATTACGAAAGTCCACACAAAGAAAAATCTCTCCAATATTTATTTGTATAGGAACTAGATTAGGCACCCACGTAGAATGGTGAATGGGAAAGATGATCTTACAATCAAGAAACTTCTTAACTTCCTTCATTATCAGTAGTTTAATAATAGGATTAACAGGTCTTTGCTTTTTCTAGAAATGTTTGGCATCTAGTTTCAATGGAATATCATGTGTAATAATCTTAGGATCATATGTTTTTAGCTCTTCGTAGCTCCAAACAATAACATCCTTATACTTTGTAGGTAATTTGAGCATGTCTTCCCTTTACCATGCATTGCCATCTTTCCAATCCTTACCATTCTAGGGTCTTCATTAGTACCTAAGTTGTATGAGTTGCATTCTTCGATCCCTTTTCTTGGGCCATTTTTTTGTTAAGATTTGATTCATCACAATTAAAAATGTGTTCCAATTCAACCATTGCTTTAGGAATAGTGTTGGTTTTTAAGTTCAAGATCCCATCTTCATCTTCAAGTTCATCATCCTCAGGTTTTTCATCTGGAGTCTCATCAATCTCCTACCCTTTAAACTAACCATTGCACATAATAAATTTGAGTATATGTTGATTATCCTGAAAGACCTGGAAGTTTGTGATATTGGCTAGGATAGATGGGGCAGCAATCAATTCAACTGAAAATCTTTTTAGTCAATTGGTTGTAATGCACTAGCTGAAATAGCAGGAGCATTTGCTACCATGTTTTTCCTTCTTGGGTTGACTTTATGTTCAAAGCTTCAAAATCATCCATTAGATCCTATACACTTTTCCTATAAGAAAACAACCTCTTATCATTGTAGGAGTATACTGATTTCACTTATCGTATAACCAATTGAGAACCTCACTCGACTATGAGAGTTGTGATTCCTTTCTCCAATGTGAAAAGAAGTCCTCAAATCAATGCTTCATACTATACAACATTATTAGTACATCTAAACTATAATAGATATGCTACATAGAAAGACTTACCTTTTGGGTTGATCAACTCAATACCTATGCCATCTCGTAATTTGCATTTGGAGCTATCCAAGCAAAGTGTCCAGATTGGATCTTCTTTAGGATTTCTAATCTTATGCTTATTTTTCCTTAGCTTTTCTTTCACTTGGGCTTGAAAGGATTTTTTCTTGGGGACCCATTGTAATCTTTTGTGGGGTGGAATTGATGATTTTCCATTGTTATTCCTTAATACAAGAAGTGCATGTTTTTCTTGTTTGTCTTTAAATTTCCCTATCAATTCTATAATTTCATTCACTTTGAGTTTAGGATCGATGACTACCAAATTCTATCCTTGACCTTTCATGTATCGTCTTCTTCTTTGAACTTTGATCATTCGTGGTGAAGGAGAAGATAAACCTACACCATCTGAAGAGGTATCACTATATGATACATTTAGATCCTCAATTTTCTCTCAAACTTTTTCCATAGATTTAGATATGTTTATAGGACTTTTATTTTTTGTGGGTTCATCTCTCAAAATGTTATCACTCTTTATTTCAATCATTTGTTTTAATACCTTAGCAACTACTTCTTGGCACAATGAACATTCAAACTCTAAATGGCTAACTATATGTAATTAGAAAAATCCTTGGAGAAGTAGGATACTGGGATCAACTTCTTCTCCTAAACATTGTAAGTTAGCCACCATGTTGTCTATGAACTTTGTTACGATCTTTTCCTTTGGGATTGAAATATTGGACCTTCCATTTTGGTCAGTTGTTATTTTTTTTGAAGTTATATCAAAAGTCATCACTTTATAAGAGCCCAAGTTTGATTGTAAGAATGCTACTTCATTTAAGGTGTTGTATTTTGTAATCATTGTTTTTAACTTTGGTTCTGCATCTATCTTGATTTGATTGTTCAATCATTTCCATGGTAACCACAACTAGTTAAAATCCATAGAAAACCATCCTCTTAGGCATTTCATCCATTCTCTACTTAGAAGTAATCTGAATGTTTCCAAAATATCAACCACATGTATATTGATGACATCTTGAATCTGGGGGTCAACTGTCAACTGTATCCAAACATCTTTCAACACCCTAATGACTTTCACCTCTATTTTATCCAACTATATCACTATTCAATTAGAGGGATGGGGAGTGACTCCCAACCTTTGAGCTATCGATAGTGGCATAACATTACAAGAAGCTCTTGAATCAATTAGACAATAATGAATATTCTTCCCATATATCTTGATGCTAAGCAAAAATGGGGGAACCTCAACCTTGTCTTTAAACATAGTTTGTATTACCTTTGAAGCATTGACTTATTGAGAAACTATCTTTTGAGGGATAGTATTCATATTATGGGGTACTTTTGTAGCATATTTTTCATGTATTATGGGGTACTTTTGTAGAAACTATCCTATTGAGAAGCTATCTTTTGAGGGATAGTATTCATAGTATTCTAATTGTCACTACAAAAAGAAAAAGCAGGCATCTCTGCAGGTTGAATGCCTAGTTCCTGACTAAAGGGAAAAGAGAATTCTTCATTGGTCAATTGTTCCACCTATATGTTCTATGTTGAATCGTAAGGTTCTAGTAACATAGTATTGAATTGTATAGGAGGGAAATTTTCATTCACTTGTAAATTATGATTCATCTCTTGGTTTCCATTGTAGCATGAATCATCATTATTAGATATATTTTGACCATCATCATACTGATTAACATTTGCATACTAGACATTGTTGTTATCATTGTCTATAGGAATGCTTCCATTGTTTGGGCGAGTGTTCCATTGTCATTTTTGTCTTTGGAATTCATTATTATGATTAGGAGGATTGAAGTTTTTTCCCCCATTATTGTTTCCTGCATTATTGTTCCCAATATTGTTGTTTCCATTGAAATTCCTATTGTAGTTCTGACCATAGTTGTTTCTATTGCAAGGACCAACATTGTTTCTTTGAAAGTTGTTATTCTATCCTTATGAAAGCCTCAAGTGAGTTAGCTCATCATTCATCTATGACATAGTCTTCTTCATTTGACCATACTTGGAGGCAAAAATATTGTCTACCTCAACGAAAGCTACAACTTTTTGCTCAAAGAAAGAAGATTTTGGAGGTTAATACCCTGGATATGTTAAATTAGGTTTTTGCAGAGTAGCTGCCTATTGTAATGGAACTAGATTCATAGGTATGAACTGGCTAGGCATCATAGGTGCTCTGATAGGATATTTTGGCATCATTATAATAGCTTGAGCTAGAAGCATAAATCCTCCTTCATTAGGATTGGCTTGCTTAGTGAAGTTAATCACTTTTGTGTAGAATTTGTCCAATGTGTCAATATTTTTTTTAAAAGATACTAGTAAGATGGTCCATAGCATTTAGATAAATCTAAATAGTAGCTTCAACTAGTATAGTGTATGGAATTTCTAATTTGCAGTATGCCATATGAAAGTGATGTTTGAAGCACGAAACCATCTCAGTTGGGTCCCTTTTGATTGATATGAATTTTTCATGTATCATTGCTAGGTTGATGAAGGTTTTGAATTGTTCTAAGAAAAATTTCTCAAAAATATCCCAATCTCCAATACATCTAGGTGGCAAATTAGTGTACCAATTAAAGGCAACTTCCCTCAAAAAGTAGGGGAATAAATGAAGAACCACATTCACATTAGCAATTAGCTTTCAGTTGTAAATTTTTTTGAATACTTTAATGTGATCTTTAGTAATTCATGTCTCTCCATATCTAAACCTTGGGAAAAACTTCTTGGGATTCTTAGGAAGGTCATTGAGTACACCTATCAAGTTGATTAGTGAGTCTACAACATTTGTAAAAAAGACCATCGAAGGATTTGGTGGAATAATGGGTGGTTGTTGTGGAGGTGGAACTGAAGAAGATGATGAAATATTGAATGGAAGTTGGAGAATCCAAGGTATTCCTTTGTAACTATGAGGCTTGCAAAAATGGCTAAGCTTGAGGAACTCATGTGCACTTAGTGAAGATCTTAAAGCTCATTGAAATGGGGATTCTGGATCAAGATCCTCTAGTCTACATCAATTCTAGAAAAAGTGCACCTCTATAGAAGTACACTTTCTCACAAAATAAGGCACGCCTTAGAATTTAGCACACTAGTGCACGTAGTAGACCTATGCACTTCAGAAGTTCAACAAATTTTTTGAGCTTGTAAAAAAAATTTGAATTTTGAAATTCTCAAAATTTTCTTCTATTTTGAATGTTAATGGGCCTCCCTTCTAGCGCCACTTATGTTGAGATGTCATTTTGCACGATGCTTAATAAAAAGAATTCTTTCAAACTCCTCTCTTGAAAAGTTGATCTGGGATCAACTCTAAGGCTCTGGGCAATCTTGCAACCTACTAGAATCTACTCACTTAAAGATAAATGTGAGTGTTCATGAGGAGTCCTTTTTTGGTTCATTAAACAATTTGTATAAGATGTAGAATCTTCTTGTTATTTCAAAAGAATAAAACATACAAAAAGAAATATATTTTTCTATTTTTCTATTTTTATGATGAATAAAATCTAACAATGCAACTGTACGAATTCCTAATTTATTCAAGGGGTTAATAAAGAAAATAATGAAGATAGGGTAACAAGAGGTTTAAGAAAATAACATGAAAGTAAAATCCTAACAAACATAAACCACAAAAACAATGCATCTACAAGTTAAACCTTTAAAAAGATTGGTGGGTAACCAATAAAAATAGGAGCAAGGCTTCCTTAATTCCACTAATGCAATCGTTGATAGGAATTTGGTAACTATAAGATGTTTCACTTTTTATCAAATCACAAGGCCATGGAAAGTGCACTGATGCAAGATGAAAAGCTATGCAGGAACAATATGGTGATCTCTTCTCAAACAAAGTATGCCAGTGGAATTTGTAGACCCGTATCAAACACCAGAATTAAATGATCACACAGCAAGAACAATGCAATAAAATAATTGGCTCAATTAAACTTCATGAACATATATTCACAAAATATAACACACAGGCAAGAATAACTACACTCCAAGTGTGAGCACCAATAACATATATTATTGCATCAAAATAATGGCAGCCTAGTGTACATATTACATTCTTGAATTTATAATAAATATTCTCCTCAATTTATGTTGAGAGTGAGAGATATCTTTATGCAAACATATGCTTCTAAAATAATAAAACAAATATATTTATGTACAAACTGACTCTCTAACTAATGCTTAGTAGGACTCTATCCATTTTTATATTATTAATTGGATGCATGAGCCTTTACATGTTTTAAAAAAAAGAAAATATGAGAAAATAAGAAAGAGAGAGACATTAGTTGATATAAGAGTGTCTAGAAGTGCCAAAAATAGAAGCTCCATCTTCACTAGGTGTCTGTAGGAGTTAAACTACTGTCAGAGTGTATTTTTGATGAATGGAAAGCTCTAATTAAAAAACTAGTGGTTAACTATTGATGCACCTCTAAATTCTTTAAAAATCTTCCAAAACACCATTGAAAAAGTGCACCTATGCACCTAATGCACTTGCAAACCTTGGAAGCAGGTTCCAAAAATTGCAAAATTTCACCTAGTGTCAAAATTGAAATTTTGGCTTCTGATTTTTTTTCTCCTTTATATTAGAGCTATGTTTGGGTATTTTCCCTTGAATTTCTTGATAATCTTAGTTACTTGAGCCGCATCTAGCAAGTCCAAGGCTTCATATTTGTCTTTTACTTTCTACCTTTAGTTGCCCACCTCGATACAGGTCACCGCAAAATCTCTAAGTTTTACATCTGATTCTAATAATGTCTCCTCTATTCTAAATTCTTGCCTTATTTCATCATCGTTAGCAACTTCCTTAAATTTTTTCTGAAACTGCTCAACTACTATCTCTACTCATATTAACTTCTCCCTAGAATCATTCTCAATAATGTCTTAAAATGCATCACTATAATGCCTCTCTACCTCCAAAATTTTTTCTTGGGTTTGATCCTTGAGCTTGAGAATCTCTATGTATAATGTCTCCATTACTTTATTGCCATCTGCAATTTTCTCTATCAATCATCTATTTTGTCTAACTCCTTAGTTGTATATACTTCCATCAACATTTGATACCTTTATTCTTTTATAGATTGTAATGTCTACAAATCTTTGCCCTAGGTATGTACTTCATTCATCAGACCAAAATCTTGATTCAAAATGGTGACTGGCCTATCCATGTTATCCTGCATATGGATCCAATTGGTCTATACCCCTATCTCTTCTCGTTATTGTTGTGTTCAAGGTTTCCTCGAGGTTTGTGGGATCTAAGGGACCAAAAACTTCACTTAGATATCCTTTTAGGATCTCATTTTGTTACTAAAGTGTTATCAATTCCACCCCATCCTGTTCCAAGCTCCTAAATACTTCTTTAATTCTTGTTGTAACCATTAGCTTAGTAGTATCAAAGGTAGGCTTCCCAAGCACGACCTCCCTGATATAATAATACCTTTTAGTCAATTCTTCAACATTTTTTTGTAGAGGTGGGATAGCCACATGATCAAATAAGTCTTTTCTTTGATCACTCATGATTAAGGATAATGCCCATGCATCCTTTGGGGGTGATTCAAGTTTCCTTAGGACTTCAATCAATTCATCCTATCCTCTTCCTCTGTGGTGAATTTCTTCTTCTTATTTCTTGTCACTTCTTTCCTTGGCCACCTTAGAATATGCTTTATTAGAGATTTACCTTTTGAAGATGAAGGAGTTTGCTTAGCTATGCCTTTCCCCTTATCTCCCTTTCTAGAGTCCTCTCCTTTTGTACAAGATATGCACTGAGAGTCTCTATGTTCGTAGAGTCCATAGTCCTTAGCTCTATGACTTGGGAATTTTGCTAAGGTTTTTACACTAATCTACCCTTCCTCTAGTAATTCTTGGGCAGATGCTTGTCATGGCTCTTCCTTTTATTCTGCCCAAAAGTATTCTCCTTCGATGCTTGGAGGAAGAGGGGTAACCGATCCCCTGTCTACACAAAATGTGCCTTACACTAGGGATGATGGAGCTACATTGGGTCCTTGTGGCTCGGGTGACAACTGACTCCAATCCTCCTATTAAGGTTGATTGGCTGGAGTACCTATGATTTTATCCCTAACTAATTTAGTAACAATGGGCATGAAATCTAAATATAACATCTAAAAGAAATCATTACCCTCAACATCCTACTCATCTATCTACTATTTTATTTCATCTTCTAATGTTGTAGTCTAAATGGGTTGCTTAGGAATCGATGGAAGTGTGATTGTGGAGCTTCTTCTCCTTTTCAACTTTGTGGCTCTTGCAAGATGAGTCCTCCTATTCAAAGGTGGATTATCCTCTTCCTCCTCACCATCCTCTTTTTCTACTTCTTCAAGAAGAGGTTTGGTGACTGATGGGAAAGGAATCACTTTCCTAGTGACCTTTTGTCTCCTCTTTACCAAAGTCTTGATCTTTCCTTTCTTAGGAGTGTAGGGGGTGGCTTGTACCTCTTGTTGGGTTGGATGCACCTCTTGAACTCCAATGTTAGCTTCTCCTTGGCCTTGTTCAGCTCGCAACACTCAAGGATTGTCTTGAGCTTGCGTAGCTTCCACATTCTCTAGCCCTTGTACATTTTTTTCTCCTTACTATGGAGATTCTTGAGTCACTTCCTCTTCTGGCTCAACCCATTGAGGTGAATTTATCTTCCTCTTTCATATAGGTCCTTTTGAGTCTGATAATACCCAACTAGTCTATCAAGTTGGTGTACCATTTCTGGTCTTACTGGTGACTAGGCTATAAATGTAGACACTGTGACCTTAACTCCTTGACCTTTAGTTGGGTGGGCTTGAGCATGGAAAACCATTTTTTGAGGAATTGGATCAAGTTCAGAAGGTCTCTTGATCCAATCCTTTTTCAATCTGATGATGTACCTCACCCTATGATTAATATCTATTTTTTCTTCCTTGTCAATCTTGGCATTCATGATAGGTCCGTCACCAATCTTGTCCCTATTGAACAATGGATTAAGAAGATCCTCTATATCTTGTTGCATGATCTTCAATGGAATATTTATCTTCAAAGCACTGTCTGATAGATATAGATTCATCCTACAATAATCCCTCATGTGGATATTGTAATCATCCACTGCATTCATCTAGTGACCCTTAGTTACATCCTCATGTTGAAATGTCTTGCTAGCTAGAATGTTACTCTCTTTTGATGTTATCAAAAGAAGGCCAAGTAGAATTATATTCTTCTAAGGGATATCAATCCCATTGAGACTCAAAATATGTAATGTCTTGTCTTCACACCACACTAAAAGGGCCTATAGTAATAGGCCATATCCAACATATTTTCGTGTTGCTTCTTGACTCTATCATATGCAAACAAGAGTTTTTGAGTGATCTCCAATAGAATAAGTCTGTCACTGGGATACCTATGGAGCTTCTTAGGGTTCATAGTTGTACTTGCTACACTCAAATATGTGATTGTTTGAAATTGGATGTAGCAGGCTCCAACTTCTGATATCTTAGTAGCTGCCTCTTCTGACATCCACTTCACATAATCCCCTTCAATGGACTGGATTATTGCAAATATAAAAGCATTATTCACAATCCTATATTCCTTTCATTACTTTGAAAGCTTATTCTTTATCAACTAAGGATATATAATATAGGGTCATGCATTTGCATCTTGCATACTACCCTTCTTATAAAGCCCTGGATAATCTATTGCCCTAGTGGCTAACAAGTATACCAAATATGATGTCATATAAAACCTCCTATTATTCTTCACCACCATCAACTTCTCACCCAAGTTCTCACTAAGAATGGAAGCCCAATCAATTGGCATATTTGTTGTCTTGATAGTCTCAATGAAATGGACCATCCATATGTTCAAGTGCCCAGATTCGAGCAAGCCCCTAACACTACTCAAGCATATGATTGAATATCCAATATCCTCTTTCATGTAACCTCTTTTCATATCCACTTTTCCTACTTTCCACCCTAGAGGAGTCTTCTCAATGAGGTATGATGAATGAATGATTTCAAAAGCTTCACCAACATGTTCATTGTACCATCTCTGAGCTTGGTGATAAGTCAATGTGATAAATTGATCTATCCTTGGAAGATGAAACACCTTCTCTATGTTTTTGGGTTGAAGATCCAAGATGATCTCTCCAGTTATGCTCTTCACAACCCTTTCTTTGAGAACATATTTCTCCACTAGTGTCATGATCAGTTCTGAGGACTGCACCAAAACTAGATGTGATGTTGTGTTAACAAGCTTAAGTAGATCAAGGTGGATATCATCAAAGACCTTTACATGGGTTTATTGCACAATGCTAGGAATGCACCCAAATCAGTGTGACCTAGTTCGGTGTCCTAGATTTTTGACTAGTCATCTTGAAAGTGTGACTTGGTCAGAACACCTTGAAACTTGACTACTGTAGACTTTGGCACCATCTTTGCTGCAAGGGAGGATGATGAAGAATCTATTGAATCTACATAAAAATGATTTCAATTAGTTCAAAGTAAGAAAAATGATTAAATCAAACCCTAATACAGACACAATCATGACCCAAAACCCTAATTACTCAAGAATGTCTTTAAAAACCTAATTTTACCCCTTTTTTTAGAAAAGGGTGTAGTTGGCACACCTAATAGGTGGCCTAGTATTCTTTTTCCCATTTAAAAATGTGGGGTGTGCAGTAGTGCACCTTATGTGTTGCACAACAGTTCACCTTATGTGTTGCATTGATGCGCACCCTATTTGAACTTAGTGCAACAAAGTTTTCTCATTTAGGGGTGCGCAATAGCACACCTAATTTAGTGTACTACTACACACCTTACATGGTGTTTTACTTTTATATTTTTTAAATCTAGTAGTCTTTTTAATGTTTTTTCAGTTTTTCCAAAGCAAAAAAATAAGGTGCATAGTTGTGCACCTAATTAAGTGCACTACTATGCACCTTATTTTTGGAGTCTAAACATTGTTTTCTATTTTTTTGTTTAGGTAGGGGAGTGGAGATGAGATGCACCTACAGAGGCTTGTTTTGTATTGTGGATCCTCAAAGAAAAAATGACAAGTAAAGAAGAGGGTGGGGTCCCTAGGGTATATAGATCCAAGACCTAGTGCGCCACTTAGTGTTATGTAGCTACGCTGCTATGCATCACCGAGTGATGATGCTTTCTAAATGATTTGGCAATGTTGGTGCACCTCTTCTTTTGCAAGAAAGTGAGTTAGTGCTCTAAAATTTGATTCTTAGAGTCTGAGTTTGCTAATTGGGACCCAATCTTGACCAAAAACAATAAATAAAACCTGAAAAAGACTTAGTCCCTAGACTAGGGTTCTAAAAAGCCAGAAATTAAAGTAGGCGGTCCCCATTTCTAGGAAAAATGGGATTTTTTTTGTGAAACCACAATAGGATCATCATGAGATTGGTCTCATTGGATCCAGCTTGGGGAGACCTTGGATTGCCATAATTTTTGGTTACTTCTGCTAGATTTTTATTTTATGTTTTGGATTCCCATTTTTCCCTTTTGGTTATGAGTTAGGGTTGTCCTATTTTATTGTTTCATTTCTATTTCTACTTTTTTTTTCATAGTTGTTTGTTAGGAGGCTAAGAACTAGTGTTCCCCTCCATTTTTGTATGCTATCTCTACCTGGTTGGGTGGGTATGAGCATTTCCTTGTTTTTCGAGATGAGGGTTTGTGATTTTGCACTATTATGTTGGTTATTTTTGTATAAAGACTCCGAACCTAGAGTTTATTAGATTTTCATGGCTTTTATGCTCTAAGACCAAATGAGTTTTATTTTTGAAGTTTTCAAGTTTTGAGGTTTTTACCTCATTTTACATACCACCCTATTTTCTTTGGTTTTCTTGGCATGATGTTAGTCATGGACCTAAATCATCCATTAGGATGCTAGTTAGATCATTTTTTCACTTTTATGTTTCATTAGGATGCAAGCCACATCTATACATCCAACTTTGTGTTTGGTTGAGTGATTTTGTACCTAGTGTTATTATTTCTTTTGGACCCTTATTATTATTTCATGGACACTAGGATTCATGTAAAATCCATACTCCTAGATTCAGGCTGGTTGAGTGAGTTCATGATGTTTGGTCTTGTTGCATCATTCGGATTCATGTATAATCTACACTCCACACTCCTAGATTGATGCAGGTTGAGTGAGTTCATGATGTATGGTTTTATTGTTCTTGAAATTCATATAGAATATGTCCTCCCAAACTATTTTTGGTTGAGTGATATTTTTCTTATGTTCTCATCCAGTCCTTGTGTTATGATCTTTGTGATGGTGGTGCACCACACACAGGCACATACACATGGATTTTTCAAGTGACTTGTGAGTCCTGATCTTCCATGGACTTTCTAGAAGTTATGATCATTTGGGGTTGGATTGGGAATATGTATGTCAATGGGCAATCATCATTGGATGAGCATGGGTATGTAGGGTAAGTTTGGTGGAGGGTCTTCTCTCACAACTATGGTGTCCTAGCCCAAGTTGGAGTTAAGGAGTTCCAATAAGTGATAACTTAATTAATTGATTCAAAACTAAATAAGATAAGAAATTTAAAGTCAGTGTCCCGAGGGTAGTACCGAGGGGAATTGTTAGTGATTCATAGTCCTTGCAATTAAGTCATGGATGCAACATGTTAGCCTCTTGAGGGAGTACCAAGAATAATGATTTGTTATCATGTTTACCAACTCTCCATTAGAGTCCCTACATAGTGACCCATAGAGTGTCTGACTAGGACTTGTAGAACTTGCATTATCTCATGATCTTGGTTTCAGTCATCATTATTGTCCAGTGTGAGTGTTAGCCATGGTCATTTTTCTTGATGTGTGTTTGTGGTTAGATCTTTATCTCCATTAGCATGGCGAGACTGGACCTACAAGTTTCACATGCTTGGGAGGTGTAGCTACCTATAGCACTATTAGGGACTAGTGCACAAAGATGGTCTATTGTCCTAGTGTGACTATTTATGGATGTTTTCACTTAGTACTTTGGGTTTTGTAGTATGATTTCTTGTGATTTATGATTTCATTGGAATTCTTGGATATCATTTTTAGATGATGCTAGTTTTATTGATGCATTCCCTTATTATGATGTTTAATATATGATTAGATGATGTGATCTACTTAGTTGAAATATCTCATGCTTTACTTTTTAGCATGTTAGATTTCCTTATTCTTATGATGTAGTAAATTTTAGTAGTTAGGTCCTCATAAGACATCTCTGGTGATCTGGTTAGTAGTTTGGGATGTTATGCATGGGGGATGGCTAGCACCTTTGAGGTCTCATGATGCTATTATGGTTGTGAGAAACTGCACATGATTTTTGGTATTCTTGTACATTGTGATGTTGCTTTTATACAGTGTGATGTTGCTTTTAGTACATTCTTTTACTACTATGTTTCAGATGGTAGGATGTAGTTTCCATCTTTCTATTATGGTATTTGACTGTTTTAGCCTTGATTTGTGTATCTAATACTCCCTAGTGTGGAGGAAATTCATTTCCTATCTTGTTACCTTTTTTCTAGTTTTTTGTTTTGTATCCTCGCATGAAATTGCACTTTTCGCATGAGAATGCAAAATCTCACGTAGTGTGTTGGATTTCTTTGCACAACTTATAGTACATCCTCATGCAAAACCCAATACTAGTTTGGGGTGCTTTGGCTGTTGGGCCAAGAAAGTCCTCACGTGATTGGGCAAATCCTTGTGATTTTTTCATACATCCTTGTAGGGAGGAGTACATACTCATGTTAAAATCTATTAGTTTTGTTTCCTCATGCAAATAATATGGGACATCTCCATTGGTTTCCAAGGAATGCAATTTGATGTTTTGAGTACCCTTTAGGTTTACTTGATTTTCCAAGCTTCAACGATTTGAGATTTTTTTTTGTTATATTCTTTGGTTTATTTCTCTATATGTGTGTATCAGTTAGGCAGTGGTGTTTGGAGATCCATTGGTTGTTAGGTTTGTTGGTAAAGTATTCCATTGTGATCTTTGTGATCCTTGTATGATGTTACCATGTGCATTCATACTAGTAAAGGAATAAAATCTTGGCTTATATTGAATCCTTGTTCCAAGGATCTATGGGTGGGCCATTACAACACAATTAGAGGAAAACTAGGAACTACAATTGGCATAGAAGTAGAATAAGTAAAATGAATAGTATGATAAGAAGGTTGTGATGTAGGAAGGAGAATAGGAGGAACACTCATAGGGATAGAGGGAACTATCAGAGTCACCAAAGGAGTATAAATAGGAACACTAGGAAGAGGAACAAAAGAACACAACCCTAGTGAGAGGAGGAAACAGCCCTAAATATTGAGCTTCTTGATCTAAAGGTTTAACATTAGAATGTGCAAGGTGTGTAATACCACATAAGATATTAACACCTTGGTCACTATCATGAAGAAATTTCTTAAGAGCCTCGATAGCTTGAATAGAATCTTGATTATGGTTTTCTTGAAGAAGCCAATTACCCATTTTATGAAGTTCATTTGAAAGTTTTTGAACATGTTCATGAGGAACTCATAAAACATCATCCTTATTATGAGATGAATGAGAATATTTTTTCTCCATATAGGAATAGAATCAAAGTCCCATACAAAATCCTATGGAAAGGAGAAGAAGACTCAGGCTCAAAGGTACCCATAAGTCTACAACTACGTCTAACCCTAAGATTAGAAGTAGGACTAGAAGTAATAATGATCATAAAGCAATGCAATGTAAATGAGCTAATCTAAGGAAACATATAGCATAAATATTTTTGTATTTTAAAAGAAATTTTGTAATATTTTTGTATTTTTGAATTAAAATGAAAGAGCATAAACAAAATCTAATATATATGCAAGAAAAGACCTAACAAATATGAAATGAAATATAAAACCATAAAACATAATAGGGAATTTAATTTCACAAAAGAAAAGAGGGTAAGCATGTTAGGTTCACCAAAATGAATAAAAATAAAATAAGTCGTATTCTCAACTCTAATTTCCAAAAGGAGTGATCCAAATTGATTAAGCACAAGAAAGTGATCAATGTAGAAATGGATCATGTAATGGAGAATATGGAGAAAAGAAGTCCTATGGTCTTTCTATTTTGAGGACTATGTGCTTAAATTCTAGAATAGATAAAAGAAAAATACTAACCTTGAATCTAGAAAGTGTTATTTTATGATGTCTATGTGTAGTTTTGGGGAATTCTACAACTAGTTCCAGATTGAAAATGTCAAAATAGAGAAAACCTAGAAATATTTTGTCCTTTTGAAGGGAGTTCAACCTTAACCCTAATAGTGGGGCACAATTGTACCCCAAAAACTTGACCTTCACCTGCACTACTCAAACAAAACTTTTGTGTCTAGATCTTGCAAGTTTGATGAAAAGGATATCTAAATATGCTCTTCATTTCATTGTTCCACAAATAAATCTACAAGAAATTTTTTTTATTTTTTTGTATGGGGGGTTTTCCTTGGTGAATACCAAACTTAGAATTAAACTTGAAATTAAATTGAAATTTCAATATGTATAAACAAATTAAATGTAATTATTCACTTTGTTTATGTTGAGATCAGGAGGATTCAAATCCTTGAATCCACAAGTATGGATGCTTCCAATGAATGTATAAATGTATGTAGGATGTCTCAAATAAATGGCATTAGATCTCTAACACCAATCTTGAATGTATCTTTGAATAAGAAAAGACTTGGATGAATATGGATGGAGAAATCTTCAATATGAGGGATCTATAGAGATTGAATCCTTCAATAACTAACAATGGATCTCCTTGATGAATCTTGAATGCTTGAATTCCTGAACACTTGAATGGTTGGTGGATATTAGATCTTCACTTCATGTAGTAGGATGCTCACATAATAATCAGATGTCAAAATAAGGGAAGAAGGCTTCTTTATATAGAGATCTAGGGATCTAACTCTTAAAAAAGGCCGACATGGGAGCATTAAAACCCATTTAACCTTATACCCTAGAAGTGGACCTAGATTAAATGTAATTTAAGAGTCTACTATTTCAAAGCCCAAAACACTTGACTCAAAAGTGGGAAAATAAACTTTCTGAATCTTGAGATCCCAAAACTTTTGAAAATTGAAAATTGAACCTAGGGTCAAGAGTGAGATCAACTCAACCCTAGGTTAGGTTCAAGGTCATCCTTGACCTAGGTCACAATCAAGGTAAACCTTGACCTAAAAGGTTATCCTTGAACTAGAAGTCAAAGTCCTCAGTTTCACAAAGCAAATTGTTAGAAATAGGCTAGAAATAAAGAGAGAGAAGAAGAATAGGGAGAAATAACTACATCCATACAAAGAGCCATTTAAGGCACTTGACATGAACCCAGACTAATTACTCAAAGGTATAAACACTCTTAACATGGAAGGGCTTCTATTTTAAGATGATACACTAAGTAACTCAGAAAATATGCAAGATAGCTATGCAACCCAAGATTTTCTTGCATCAAAGAACCTTGGTTGAAAGAAATGATTATCCTAAATCATTGAGATGTCACAACCTAAGATGAATCCAACTCATATTGAGAAATCCATGTAGCATCTTCCATAGGTTTGTTTCTCCACTTCACCAAATACTCATTGTAGTCTTTTCCTCTTGTGCTCTTACTAAATATTTGATCTACTAGTTGTTCAACTTCTTTAATTTGCTTCTTAGGATAATTATCTAATATAGAAACTTCATCATCTGACTCATGATACTTGTACAAATTAGCAACACTTAATATAGGAGATATATCCACATCATCAAATAACTCAACTTCATAAGTATTACCACTATCAAATTTCTTCAAGATCTTACAAGGTCCATCTTTCTTTCTTCAAATGAACCATTACCTCATCACAAGCTTCAAAAACATGATGTCTTCTACACTTATCATCATTCTCTTTGTACTATTGATTACTTTGTTTCAACTTTAGTTTCACTTCCTTATGCAAAAAACTCCATAAAATCAACAAATTCTTCTCTTGCTTCACTTCTCTTTTCTCACCAACAATATCTCTTAATCTAAGACTCCTCTAGGTTGCATTCCAGTAACAATCTCAAAAGTTATCTTCCCTATACTCCTATTCACAAAATTATTTTATGCAAGCTTAGCTTGTGCTAATAACATCTCCAAATTATGTGATTCATTCCCAATTAAGAATCTTAACAAATTACCCAAGCTTCTATTAACAAACTCAGTCTATCCATCTATTTGTGGATGGAAAGTAGAACTAAACTTAAACTTGATACACATCTTCTTCCACAAAGTCCTCCAAAAATAGCTAACAAACTTACTATCTCTATTAGAAATAAGACTTTTTGGTAACCCATGCAATCTCACAATCTGTTTGAAGAATATTTCAGCAACATGCTCAGCATCTAATGTCATTACAAGGTATGAAATGAGCCACCTTAAAAAATCTATCCACAACAACAAATATAGAATCATACTCATTCACTTTTTTAGGCAATCCAAGAATAAAATTCATATTGATGTCACTATAAGGTTTCTTAGAAAAGGAAATAGGTGTATACAAACTAGTATTCTGACTTACTCATTTTGCAACTTAACAAACACCACAACTCTTTACAAAATTTTGAACATCTTTGTACATCTAAGGCCAATAATATGTTTTCTTCAACAAGCTCAATATTTTATCAATTCCAAATGTCTAGTCAATCCACCATTATGCTTTTCCTTAATCAAATTCAATCTCATAGTGTTGATCTCAGATCAATTTTGAAAAGTGAGTGTGTACATAGTTTGGTCATTTACTTGTTTCATGTCAAATAAGTAGTACATGCCAAACACAACATGTATATAATAGAGCATGTTAAGTCCACAGTGAGTGCCAAGCCACTCATGTGCCAAGAAGAAAATATATTCGAAGTAATTTAGGAGCTAAGTAAGTAGTGCATTCCAAGTGACACACATGTCGAGTCAGAGTATAGAGAAAAATATATGCTAAGCATTAGAGACTTCAGATGCAGAGTAAGACAGTTTTGTTATAGTTTTTTGTAATGGCACAAACAACTATGTAAACCATTTTTGAGTCGACATAAAGATTGAATTATGATATTTGGAGATAAGGACAAATCCTAATTTGGATTCCCAATGCATTGCATGTAGCCAATCAAAAAAGAGAAGGTTTAAGTAGAAAAATGGATGAATCATAGTTGTTGATTCATATCTAACCCTAAGTCACTAAAGTCTTCTTAAGGAGGACAAACCCTAAACTATCTATGACACAAAGAAGGTGTATGAAGGAGTGAGGAGAGAAGTTTGCATGCATAAATAGAGTCTTCATGGTGGCTAAGAAGTTATGATCTAAGAATACATTGTAGAATTAGTTAAAGGAGAATAGAGTAAAGAAGATAGTAGGAAGAAAAGAGACATCTGATCAAGAAGGATCGATAATACATTAGTTTAGGGGTGATCTATCATCATTTAATCAAGTTTTAACCATAGGATCATTGTTGAGTCATTCTAACAGGTAAATCAATTAAATCTCTTAACAAAGTAGTCCTAATAGGTTGTATTGAAATCCTTTAATAGGGTACTTACTTAACTGTGAGTTGAATTCCTTTAACAAGGCACACTTCTAACAAGTTGTTGAAATCCTTTAGCAAGGTGAGCTCGAACATCCTTTGTAAGCCTTTAATAGGGCATACCTTTCATAAGATCATGCCTCATGATCAAAACATTGTGTAACCTTCATTGGATACTCTTTGTTGCTATAGTAGTGAACATTTGTGGGTATCATCCCCACCCCAGTTTTGCCTTCTTATTGAAGGGTTTCTGGGTAATCATATGTGTTTACTTGTTTACATATTTTAGATGTACATGTTTTAAATGATATTTTAGTTTACTTAGTGAATGTATGAGATGGATGTATGCTGAGAGTTTTATGGGTAGAAGTTTAAACTACTAATTCACCCCACGCTCCCCCCCCCCCTTAAAAGTTTACCTTTTCTATTGTAATTCCAACAATTGGTATTATAGCCTTGTTCTCTAAAAGAGAATCTTTGCAGCTTTGAGGAAAGATCTTGGAAATGGAAGTCTACAAGTTGGGAAAGATCATTGAGAATTAGGGAATTGAAATTAAACTAATTCTACATCAATTGGATGAAGCAAGAGAAGAACTAAAGAAATCTTTGAAGAGAAGGAAGGAAATTGCCATTGAGGAGAATGACACACAATACAAAGTGATAGAAACTACTAAGCTATTTAGTAGTGGAAACTCCAATTAATTTGATGTAGCAATTGTAGATCTAATGGAAAAGAATAGAAACCAAGCTGAGGAAATCAAAAATCTCAAGTTGGAGCAAGAATTACAATCCATACTACTATGAGAGGTGACTAAACAGAAGAACAAAGCCATGATTGAAGAGGAAAAAAGAGTTATGATCAGCTGATTGGAAGATAAATCATCAAAGCTAACCAAGATTTCCAACATGCAATTGGATACAATGAGTCAAATGATGAATGCCAACTATGAGTTGAATGTTAAGGACATTGAGATAACAACATTGAAGTTGCAGAATGAGAAATTGCAAAATGACCTAAAAAGGGAAAAGGAATTTGATAAGAGTTTCAATAAGCCCAATTAAGCCATCAAATACTTTGAAAATTATTAAGATCTCCTAGATCTAATAATGATACACTTGGACTAAGATACACAAGTACTGAAGAAAGGGAATCATCCAAAAGTGATGAAGAAAGGAACAACAAAGGTAAGAACTCTAAACCTATTTTTCATAATTGTGGTAAGAAAGGACATACTACTAATGTATGTAGGAGCAAGATTGTAAATCAAAATTTTAAGCATAAAAGCATGGTTCAATGTCATAAGTGCAACAAACAAGGTAATTAGGCACATGAATGCAGAACCAAGACCATGTGCACACAAAGATTTGAAGGATATTGTTATAACTATTAGAAGTATGGAAATAGAGCCTTTAAGTGCAGATCCAAACACATGTGGTCATCAAATAGGAAAACAAAGGTAAGGAACAATGGCAACTCTTACAACTAGGATTATAATACAAGATATAGCTATCATTATGGTCAAGAATATGGACATGTTCTTGAGAATTGTTTTAGGATACACTTTAGAGGTGACTACAAAAGGTGGTTGAGTGAAACCAAATGTTTTAGCTATTTGAAGACTAGTCACATTAGTCACTACTGTCCAACAAGGTCAAAGGCACCAAGTTGTGAATTTGATAAAGACAAAGGCAGGGTAGATGTTGCAAATGTCAGAGATGAGATGAACAAGACATGGAAGGAAAAGGTTGGTTACAGCACATCAAATGGAGAAGGGATCATTTACCCAATGGGTCAGGTGATCACACCTCATCAAACTAAGCAATCAAAAGGTATGAGGGACTAATATTCACAGGTTATATCATACATTTGTTCTGAAGGGTTTAGTACTGAAAAGACTATATAAGCATGAATAAAGATGCAAGATGTTATTAGGAATGCTAGAAAAATCTTTAAGTTTTTCATGTTACTACCAAGCATGAAATGTTTCCTATGACTATCGAGTGGAATGCTATAAAATACCAAACTAGTTAGTTGATGCCAAGCTCATAATAGTTGTTGAACAAATGGAATGGTAATGGATGCCGAGTGAGCTTGAAATTTTTTATGCTAAGCTTATAGCTGTGTAAGCACTCAACATTAATTGTAGGGTTTCAGAGGGTATTTGATCAATTTTTGACTCATTTTCATCATTTCAAAATTGAGAAAGAGCAAGGAAAGCATAAGGCAATCAAAAAAATCATCCAAAGTGATTGTAGAAGATTTTAATAGGGATTCTACATCATTTTGTCAGATCATGCAAGGTATTTATCAAGTTCCAAGTTATGTTGTTTATATTTTTGTAAACCCTAGTTTCACAAAATGGCATCTAGTTCAAAGAATGTAGAGGGAAAGAAAGTTTTGAATATTCAACTAGTCAAAAATGAAGTTAAACAACCAATATTGAAAGCCATTCCTGAAATTGCTTACAAACAAGACCGCTTTAGTGTGTTATCCATGATACCACCGAATGTTTTAATGGTGCAAGATGTTAGGAAGTGTTACAACTATAAAATTGGAAATATAGGTGATATGGATATTAGGAAAACATATCAAAAACTTTGTGAGAATACTGTATTAAGGGAAGAATACAAAATTTTAGAAAAGAAAGGGTTAACTCTTGCCCTAGATTTTTTGAATACATTCAAAAATGAATGGATTAGGATTGTGTTAAGAAGAATTCATGATAATTCACTTTGATTAGAAAATGGACCCATCAAAATAACTAATAAGATAATCCATAGGGTAACAGGGTATCCAACCCTAGATTGGCCTAAGACTCTAAGGAGTGACTCAAAAGAGGTTTTTGAGACAAATAGTGGATCTGTATGGAATAAGAGAGGAATGAAAATTGATACCATTATTGATCCTTTGATAGACTTTTCTGTAAGGGTTATTTACCAAAAGTTTTACCAATCCAATAGATTTAATAGTGTACCCTTAATAGCAGTAGATGTTGGTTATCAAATTGTCAAGAAAGATCACACGTATGATCTTGCAAAATTACAACTATAGCAACTAATTTAGAATTTAGGAATATAAGGAAGACAAAGAGTGCACAATTTAAATTTAGTTCTATTCTAATATGCATTTTATTTTATGTTCAAAATACTTTCCTACATTTGTCACAGTTACATGGAAAACTAATAGGTCAGTGGCAATATAGATTGGTGAGTTCATTGAACAAGTGGGTGAGAAATTTGAGTTAGTTATGATCAGCTATTTTGAGGAATTTAATAAATCAATGAAGAAAACATTGAGAATACCAGTATCCTTAGTGGACAAACATTATGATGATGTTTTCTTTCTAGTGGATGTTGATTACACTTTTGTTCAAGTAGCAACACCAAGGGTGAGATGGCCGAGGCCACTTGGATATGAAATCAATGTAGATGAGGCCTCTATAGCTATAATAGCTTTACTAGCAGAAAAAGTACACAAAAATGCTACTGCATTTGGAAACTATGAAATGGTTGTCTAAAATCACCATGGAACTAAAGACTGCCTTTTTTATTAAAAAGAAGGAGAAGTTGGTGAAGAAATTAAAAGCTAAATTTGGTGAAGGTAAGGAACAAGTACCACTTGAATTAACACAAAGAATAGGTGAAGATCAGCCAGAGGAGAAGACAAAAGTTGCTAAAGGTGTTGAGGGAGAAGAAACCAAGGAAGCATCTACACCCACTAATCAAAAGAAGAGGAAGGCCAAGGCACACCCTTTGACAAGGGCTAAGAAGACTATCAAACCAAGCCAAGCTAAGACTACAGCACCTACTAAAAGGGCTAGTGGATGTGTCACTACACTAAAGGCAAAAGAAAAGACAAAACCTACAAAATAGGGAGGTGAAGTGCAAAAAAGACCAAGGATAAAATACATTACACAAGCTAAATCTGATGAAGATAAAATGGAATTAGATGACAATAGCCAATTCAAGGTGGTGAGTCATAGTCCTCTATCTGACTTAGAAAATCTATGTGAAAATATTAAGAATAATGTAGATTTATCAGGATTTTCACATGTTGATTTTGATAATCTTGGTAAAGTTGAGAAAAATCAAGTGGAGGAAGCTATATATGCCATGATGAAAATTTTTAAGAAAGCCCCCCTAGAAATTGCTAACTCAATACCTAAGAGCCTATATGAGATAGTTGAGCAGAAATAGAACTATTGTTTGAACTTGGAAAGACAAATTAGGGAGACTTCACTTGCACAAGTCATGCGTAAACTTAGCAAAGCACAAATTGTTAAGGCTATGAAGAAATATGTAGTTAGGTTTGTACCTAAATATAGAGCCTTTAGCATATTGAAAAATAATAATGAAGATGTAGTTAAGAAGTCTATTCAAATATGGAAAGTGACATATGGTTTAGCAATAATAAAAGTAGGTGAATAGGAACCTATTGAGGTGAAAGATGATGAAGATGATAATGATGAAGACACTATTGAGGGAAATATAGAGATACAAATAGTCAACCAGGCAATAGCTAAGGCATAGCAACAAGAAGAATAGAATGTACAAGATACATAATTGCCTAATGTCACCCCTCAACATGTAACAAGTGCTAAAATAGTGATAGTTAAAGATGTATCTGGTGTCACGGCTTAGAAAATCAATCCCTAAAAGAAGATCTAAAGAAGATACTTGATATGTCTACATTGTAGGCCAAACTATGTGATAATCCTATATTAGTAAGTGTGGATGAATTGTAGAAACAAGTGACTAAAACTACAAGGGAAGAGGTGAATACACAAGAACTACCTACTCTCAAGTCACTAATGTATAATCTTTGGCTAAAAAAAATGAAGCTACAATTGAAAAGGTTGATACAGTTGAAGTAGATAAAGTGGAAACTTGGGCCAATACTAAAGAACAAAGTCAAATAGGTCAGATAAATTTATCTGCACCTCTAGCACAAATACAAGGTGCATCACAAGGCATTAAGGAACTAAAGGACAAGCTTGAAAAGATAGAGTTGACACCAAAGGTGAAGGAGCAAGCAGCAATTCAAGCCCTGGTAACTTTACCAGAATTTGGCACTCCTTCCAGTCACACTCTATAGAAGCCAAGCACAAATGCAACACCATTACAAATCTCAATGCCAAGTTTGAGCTCATCAAAGGTTGAAGAAGTAATACTTTATGGAGATGTGAGCCTTGATGAAGAGATTTTGTTACCAAAGTATGACTTTGACACAATGACAATTGAGCAGATGGACATATTGCAAGAAGCCCTAGCAAGGAAGAGAAGACAAGAATTGCTTGAAAAGGAACATAGGTAGAAGCAAGCATTTTAGGATATCAAAGACATCTTTTTAGATGCATTTAGCTTGCCAACTCCAGATGAAACAAAGCCACTAATTGAACAACTAACAAACATAGTGGAGAAGGTTAGTGATGCATACCTAGACACAAATGCAAAACTATTAGAATGGTCAAAAAATAAATTCCAAAGAAAAGTAAATGAGAAAATATCAAGTGGCATAACACTCACACAAGTTACATTAGCAACAAAGGTAGAAAGTGTGAAGAAGGTACTTGAGAATATATTATCACTGTACACTAAATTGTGTAGTCTAACACTCTTAACACAATAGACAAGAAGTCACATTTTGAGTTTGGAAAGTTAGATTATGCTTTAGGTGTAAAACTACCTATGACACTAACTCAAAGTGTGAAGCACTTCAAAATTTTGCTACAAATCCAGAGTTAGCTAGCTACATTGTTAGCAGATGAAGCCAATATAAGGGATAAACTAATTAGCATCCAAACAACATTGACCCCCCACATGGAAATTTTTCAAAAGGAATTAGGCTATGTTGAAACACTTATGAAGAAAGTGTTGGAATATTCAAATGGGAAGAATGCTTCTGTGAGGGGGGGTGAATTAGAAGTACTAGCCTTTAGCCTATTTTAAATCCTTAATAACATGTAAATGAAATTAACATGCATGTAAATAAACATTAAACAATCATGAGAAACAAACATGCATCACCACATAACACTTGAGATTTTGGTAACCCAGAAACCCTCCAGGAATAAGAAGGTAAAACTAGGGTGGGGATGATACCCACAAAATCACTACAGCAATAATGTTTGACCACTTCTAATGGCCTACCCTATTAAAAGCTTTACACTATGTCAATAGTGACCTGGTTAAAGGATTTACAAACACTTTACATGAAGTGTTATGCTATTAAAGGATGTAATCACCTTTTCAAAGGATCTACAAAATAGTTGTTAAGATAACCTATCAACATAGGGTTTCCTTTCTAATACAATGGCTAAAGAGTATTAGGTATAATAAACCTGATCGCTTACAATCATTGATTGCTGAATATAGGCACTTGATCTACTTTCTCTGATCTTGATCCTTTTGAGATCTGATATTTGTTCATATCCCTTGCTTTGTTCTGATCAACTAAATGTCTAACTGTTGCTCTCTTCCTCTAAGTCTTTTTACTCTTCACGCTAAACTCTTCTATATTTTTCCCCATACACTCCTTCATCCATTCATAATACAATGAGATTCCATCTTCCTTATAAAGACATTTGAAGACTTAGGGTTAGTTGTGGATCTACGATCCATATTGAATCTTTGTTTCCCGCTCATGCCTTGCACTTTTTTTATTGGTTGCATGCCATCTTCATTTTGTTTTTAATTGGTTACATGTAGTTTGCATAGGAAAAATAAAAGATTTGATCTTATCTATTTGATCCTTCTAGATCCTTCAATGTCGGCCATAAAAATAGTTTACATCTGAATTAGTGAAGTTACAAACTCATATGTGCATTTTGTATTACTTGACACTTACTAATTTTTGATGCTCAGTACATGTAACAAAACTATCTTGCTCGGCTCTTGTTTCATTTCTATTTTGCTCAACATCATCTGTGACTCGGAACTTAAATATCACTTGGTTCCTGTATCCTGTTTGGCACCTAAAGTCACTCAACACTTGATCTTCACTTAGCATCTGAAGGCTAGTGGGCACCTGAAGGTTGCTCGGCACCTGAAGATCACTCAACACTTGATGGATTTTCTGACTTGGCACATGTTGTGGCTTGGCATGCATAGTGTGCTCGGCTTCAATGTAGAAAGTGGTTAAGTGTGTTGGCACTCAAATGTAAAAATTATTCTGAGAATAACAATCTCCCCCTTTGACATGAGTGACAAAAATACTTAACTAAGCATTATTTATCTAACCTTATGAGTACATTCACTAATCTGCTTGGTATATATACAAAAGTTCTTAAAAAAAAAAACTTGATCAAAATTTTGTAAGAAACAATATATACTGCAAAATTATTGTAACTCCCCCTAAGTTGATTGTGCTATTATTTGTTCTATCTTGGTAACCAAAATTTTCTGCTAAATATGTCTCATGTTGAATGCTGATATAACATTATATCTCCCCCTTTTATCTCATCTCCCCCATTCTCTTTATCTCCTCCTTTTTGATACATATGTCAAAGGGTTCTAAGGGTTAAGACCATATTTTGCCAAAAATGTACTATTTACCTCCAGAATCATCCTGAGAGAAGCATCCCAATTACTCAAAGCAATTTCAAGAGATTTGTGCTGGATGGCAGTCTCTGCAGCAAGATGAAGAAGACCATCTAAAGTAGAAAAATTAGGGTCTTTCTTTAGAACATTTTCTGCATAGGCTTGTTCCTTATGGAGGATTTCCAAGTGTGGGGTGATGGAAGATTGAAGTTGTAGCAATTTGGCTTTGATGGTGCTCTCTTTTGTTGTCAATTCAGCCAATTCCTTCTGAGTATGAAGCATTTGAGAAAAATGCTTCTCTCTTTGAGCTAGATCCTTAGGTAGTTGCATGCTTAAAATATTCAAATTCCTCTCCAAGCTCATTATCCTCTAGCTGGTCTCTTGTGTGAAATATGAGAAGTCACACAACTTTTTGTACAATGAGAATATATTCTCAAGTACCTATTTGACCTTTCCAATTTTCTTGGCCAGTTCAACTTGTGATAGTGCTATTTCATTTGCAATTTTCTTGTTTACTTTCCCTTGAAATTTATTTTTAGACCATTCCATTAGTTTTACATTGGTCTCTCGATCTTCACTTTGTACCTGGTCCACTATATTGGCTAGTTGCCCCATTATGGGCTTTGTTTCATCAGGTACCTATAAATTGAAAGCATCTAGAAATATATCCTTGATTTCTACTAATGCTTGCCTCTATTTGTACTCATACCTAAGTACCTCTTGCTTCTTCTTCCTTTCAAGTGCCTCTTGCACTTCAGTCATTTGGGCAATGGTCATGGTGTCAAAGTCATACCTAGGAATGACTATCTCTTCATCAAGAGTAGGGTCTCCATAGTGAAGTACCCTTGTAACCTTGGTAGAACTCGAGCCTGGTACAAATATCTATAATGGTACTATAGAGCTCGGATGTTGTGAAGTTTCAGTGGGAGTTCCTGTTCTAGGCAAGTTGGCCAATCTTTGAATAGTCTGTTGCTCCTTCTCCTTAGGGCTCTCCACTTCCTTGTCTTGTTCTTTTCTTCCTTGATCAATGATAGTTATCTTAGGCAATGCACCTTGTGTTTGTGCTATAGATATAGAGGTATATTTTTGTCTTGTTTTCTCTTTAGTTGTATCCCCTACAGGTGTACTTACTAAAGTGTCAACCTTAGCAATTCTATCTTTGACTTCATGCTCTTTAGGTTGAGTAAGAGTAGCTATAGGAGGTTGTGAAGGCGGTTCTTGTGGATTCACCTTTTCCTTGGTAATTTCAGCTACTACCTTCTACAATTCATCTACACTTACCAAAACAAGGCTATTGCACAACTGTGATTGTAGTGTTGTTTGGTGAAGAATCTTCTTGAGATCCTCTGTAATGAGTGGATTGATGTTCTGACAAGAGGTGTCAGGAACATCCTTTATTTTTACAGATTCTAAAGGTGTAGTTGCAATATGTGAAGGAATAGATGGTGGCAATTGGGTGTCTTGGACACTTTGTTCTTCTTGTTGCTCCTCAGTTGTTGCCTATTCACCTTCTTGGGCATCTTTCTCCACATCTTCCTCTTTTTTACTTTCATCAATATATTCTTCTTCATTTCTCCCTTCAAAAGGGTCCTCTTCTCCCTCCTTTCTTGTATTCAATCCATAGATTACCTTCCATATTTGTGTTGACTTTTTGACAACATCTTCAATTTGATTCTATAGGATACTGAAGGCTCCGTATTTAGGGACAAATTTGCTTGCATATTTCTTGCTTGCCTTACTGATTTGACCTTTTGTAAGATCTGTCATTACATGAGCCAAAGTTGACTCTCTTATTTCATTTTCCACTTTGAGGTAGTAATGCCACGTATTCTCAATTAATGTGCTTAGCTCCTTGGGTATTGAGTCGTCAAGTTCAAGTGGAGTAGTCTTGAACTTTTCCATCATAGTGTAGATGGACTCCTCAACTGTGTTTTGTTGTTCTATAGATAACTTATTGAACTTTATGGTCTTAAGACCAAACAAATCTACATTATCTCTAATATCATTACAAATGCCTTCTAATCTGGATGAAGTGGAGTGTCTTACCATTCTAAATTTTTCTTCATTAGATTTTGTTTCTTCTTCCTCTAACTCCTGTTGTACAATAGACTTTCTTTTCTTCTGCTTTGCAAACCCACCTTGATCTATTGCCTTCTTCTTCTCTTGTTCCTTTTCTGCTTTGGCTATTCCCCTTGTATTTGCCCTTGTAGTTGGCTTTGCTGGGCTAGGTTTTGTCACAATTTTCTATGCCTTAGCCTATGCAGTTGGTTGTTTCTTTGCTTTCCTTTTCTTGCACTTAGCCTTGGGTGCATCCTTCTCTGCACTTTCCTCTTCTTCAACATCTTCACCCATGCCTTGGGTTAATGCAGGTGTTCCTTGCTCTTGCTCTTCTTCATCTCCTTCTGCTTCTTCATCTTCTTCATCCCCTTCTGATGTGCCTTCACCAAGTTTTGCCTTTAGCTTTTTAACCAGTTTATCCTTTTTCTTGAGTGTGGAGGCAGTCTTTAACTCCATATTCACCTTTGACCTTACCACATCATAAGTGCCAAAGTGTGGGGCACTCTTGTCTATCTCTTCTTCTAATAATGTAGTTATTGCTACAGATGCTTCATCTATGTTGATCTCATAACCAAGAGGTCTTAACCATCTCACTCTTGGTATGATGGCTTGTACATAGGTATAGTCAATATCTACGAGAAAACAAACATTATTTACATAAAGAAACTAGAATCCTAAATCTTTGCTTAATTAATTTCTTAAAATCTTCAAAATAACCTGTCATTAGTGTGTCAAAATTGTCTCCCATTTTTTCTATATATTCATTAATTTGATCTATGATAGTTCTATCATTTCTCCATGCAACTTTTTCAAAAGAAGGAAATTCATTCTGAACATAGAAGAATATACAAACCAAAATTGCACCAAATTTGCATTGGGCACCCTTTGTCCTTATAGCTGCTAAGTTTTCATTAATCTGTTGTAGTTGCAGCTCTTCAAGATTATAAGTATGATCCTTTTTCACCAATTTGTAGCCTACATCTACTGCAATACAAGGCACACTATTGAGTCTACTGGATTGATAAAATTTATGGGCAATAACTCTAACAACAAATTCAATGAGAGGATCTTGAATTGTGTCAATTGTCATTCCTCTTTTATTCCACTTGGCACTTGTGTTTTTCTCAATAACCTCCTTGGACTCACTTCTCAAGGTCTTGTATCGATCTAGGGTAGGATATCCAGTTACCCTATGAATGATTCTTTTCATGAACTTTATGGGAACATCTTCTAACCACAGACTACCATTATGAATTATGCTTAACAAAAGTCTAATTCATTCTATCTTAAATATGGTGGGAAAACCCAAAGCTCATGTTAAATCCTTCCTCTCAGCAATTTTATATTCATCCTTCAAAACTCCATTGACACACAACTTCTCATAGGCTTCCCTTATTTCCATATCTCCTATAGCTCCTATCTTATAGTTATAGCATCTCCTTACATCCTGAACCATTACAAATTTTGGGGGTATGCGGGAAAGGGCTTTGGCAGGATCATTCTTATATGCAACTTTAGGGATGGGACAGAAATCAAGCTTCTTAACCTCATTAGATACTAGCTGGACCTC
This sequence comes from Cupressus sempervirens, assembly GCA_028749045.1. Classification (NCBI taxonomy): domain Eukaryota; kingdom Viridiplantae; phylum Streptophyta; class Pinopsida; order Cupressales; family Cupressaceae; genus Cupressus; species Cupressus sempervirens. The sequence continues at coordinate 62,903,718 of CM053792.1, forward strand.
AGTGGACTCTTTGTCATGGGTTTTCTTAGAACTCAAAGCCATTTGTGCAAACTAGGGTTTCCTTTACAAAGAAATATGAAATTGTGTAGGTCAACACAAATGAAATACCTCAAGATCGATGAAAACATGTTGTAAGAGGTTGGAATCTACTTGGAACACTAGATTCTCTACTATGAGGTCGCTCTGCTCTCTTTCTCTTCTTTGCTTCTCATTCACGATGAAGAAAAATGATTAAAATCATGATATTATACCCTATTTCTATCGCATTAAATGCTCAACTTCCCACTTAGCTTCTAAAGGATTTTTAACATTACTCAGCTTGCACTACATTTCCACTTCACTTGGCTTCCATTGGGTTTACTCAACTCGGCATCAGCCATCATCTTTGTCACTGTTAGGAACTCGACACCCTCTAGAGTTTTACTTGGCCTCTGAGGACAACTTGACAGTTTTGTAAGAATCTTCATATTGGCATCTTTGCTTATGCTGATTTCTTCTTTTCAGTACTCCTTTGTCTTGGGACTGGTGTATGATATAACTTTGTATATCAGTCCCATGCATCTATTCATGTTTAGTTTGATGAAGTGTGATCACTTGACCCATTGGGTGAAGTGATCCCTTCACTTGATGTGTTGCACTCATCTTTCTTCTTCCAAGTCTTATTCATTTGTCCTCTTATTTTTTCAACATCAATCTTTTCCTTTCCTTTGTTGGCTTCATTTTTTGGTGCTTTTCACCTTGTAGGACAGTTTTTGCTAATATGACAAGTTTTCAAGTAGCTGAAACAAGTGGTTTGACTTAGCCACCTGCTATAATTGCTTTTGAAGTGTGTCCCTATACAATTTTCAAGGATATGTCCATATTCCTGACAATAATGATAGCTATACCTAGTGTTGTAATCCCAATTGTAATGGTTTACATAGTTATTCCTTCTTGCATGATGATTTGGTGTCCACATAGGCTTTGATCTGCATTCAAAGGCTTTATGTCCATACTTCTTGTAGTTGTAGCAGTGACCTTCAAAGCTTGGTGTCTTGATAGTCCTAGTTTTGCATTCATGTGCTTGATGTCCTTGCTTCTTGCACTTATGACAATAGCTTGCACTTTTAGGCTTATCATGCTGATGGGCAATCTTGCTTCTACATACATTAGAGGTATGTCCTTTCTTACCACAAAAATGACAGGTAGGTTTGGTGTTCTTACCTTTGTTGTTTCTTTCTTCTACAGTCTTGGATGACTCTCCTTCTTCAGTGCTAGTATATCCTAATCCTTGAGTGTCATGGCTGGACCTTGGGGATTTCACTAACTACTCAAAATACTTGATGGCCTCATTGGGTTTGTTGAAGCTCTCTAAAATTTCCTTTTCTCTTTTCAAGTCATTATGCAATTGCTCATTTTGCATTTTCAGTGTAGAGATCTCAATGTCCTTCATATTCAACTCATGATGAAGGTTCATCATTTGGGCAGGTGTATCCATCTACATATTTGAGATTCTTGTTAATTCAGTACATTTTTCTTCAAGTCTATTTGCAAGATTCCTTTTTTCATCTTCCATCATGACTCTATACTCAACTGCTCTTTTCTTTTGTTCAGTGATTTCACATAACATTATGGCCTCTGATTCATGTTCCATCTTGAGAGATCTTATCTCTTCTGCTTGAACTCTATTTTTCTCCATTAGTTCTACTATTGCTGCATCAAATTCTTTAGTGTCTCCATTGGAAAACACTGGTGTGGTATCAATCTCCCTGTAGTTTATATCATTTTCAGCTATAGCTATCTCCTTCCTTCTTTTCAAGGATTTTCTTAATTCCTCTCTAGCTTCCTCTACCTTGTGTAGAGCGAGATGCACATCTATCACTTGGTCCTTAATGATTTTTCCAAGTTTGAAAACTTCCATCTTCAGATCTTTTCCTCCAAGTTTTTAGGCATCTTTTTGAGAGAACTTTTCTCTGATACCAATTGTTGGAATATTCAAATGGGAAGAATGCTTCTAAGAGCGGGGGTGAATCAGAAGTACTAGCCTTTAGCCTATTTTAAACCCTTAATAACATGTAACTGAAATTAACATGCATGCAAATAAACATTAAACAATCATGAGAAACAAACATGCATCACCACATAACACTTGAAATTTTGGTAACCCAAAAACCCTCCAGGAATAAGAAGGTAAAACTAGGGTGGGGATGATACCCACAAAATTACTGCAGCAATAATGTTTGACCACTTCTGATGGTCTACCCTGTTAAAAGCTTTACACTATGTCAATAGTGACCTGGTTAAAGGATTTACAAAAACTTTACATGAAGTGTTACCCTATTAAAGTATTTAATCACCTTTTCAAAGGATCTACAAAATAGTTGTTAAGCTAACCTATCAACATAGGGTTTCCTTTCTAATACAATCGCTAAAGAGTATTAGGTATAATAAACCTGATAGCTTACAATCATTGATTGTTGAATATAGGCACTTGATCTACTTTCTCTGATCTTGATCTTTTTGAGATCTGATATTTGTTCATATCCCTTGCTTTGTTTTGATCAATTGAATGTCTAACTGATGCTCCCTTCCTGTAAGTCTTTTTACTCTTCATGCTGAACTCTACTATATTTTTCCCCATACACTCCTTCATCCATTCATAATACAATGAGATTATGTCTTTCTTATAAAGACATCCGAAGACTTAGGGTTAGGTGTGGATCTACGATCCATATTGAATCTTTGTTTCCCGCTCATTCCTTGCACTTTTGTTATTGGTTGCATGTACTTTGCATAGGAAAAATAAAATTTTTGATCTTATCTATTTGATCCTTCTAGATCCTTCAATGTCGGCCATAAAAATAGTTTACATCTAAATTAGTGAAGTTACAAACTCATATGTGCATTCTGTGTTACTCAGCACTTACTAATTTCTGATGCTCGGCACATGTAACAAAACTATCTCACTCGGCTCTTGTTGCATTTCTATTTTGCTCGGCATTGTTTGTGACTCGAAACTTAAATATCACTTGGCTCCTGTATCATGCTCGACACCTGAAGTCACTTGGCACTTGATCTTCACTCGGCACCTGAAGGCTGCTCGACACCTAAAGATCACTTGGCACTTGATGGATTTTCTGACTCAGCACATGTTGTGTCTTGGCATGCATAGTTTGCTCGGCTTCAATGTAGAAAGTGGTTAAGTGTGTTGGCACTCAAATGTCAAAATCATTCTAAGACTAATAGAAAGACCTAGATCTTTCAACATTAGATGGCCTAGTCCACCTTGCTACTGAGCTAGCTATCCAAATCAAGTGTTTGGATGTAGCATGTGAAAATTGGGATGTAGCTCTCAAAATTATTCTATATGTCCATAAATCTTTCTTGTACAAACACACAATAGGTGTATAAGCCCATTGACATAAGTGTCAAAAAGGGGGAGATAGATAGATTTTGGGGGAGCTATAAAATTCTGGGGAGATAAAAAAAAGGAGATGAGCAAAGGGGGAGAAATAAAAAGAGGAAGATACTGAGTAGAGAGAAAAGATAGAATAAGCTATGGGGGAGCAAGCACGAACAATATCAGTTGGGGCATATTTACTCAGTAGTAGTACAAAATTTTGAATATAGAACGAACCTATCAACTTAGAGGGAGTTATCAAATTTTGAGGTGTCACAAAATTTCAAAATTTTGAAGTTTTGTATATAAGCTGAATAAGAGATATGTTTTTGATAAGATAAACAGGCTTTGAAGGGACCCTGAAACCCTTTACAAATCAAGATTTTTCAATGAAGCCCAAACCAAACAAACTAAAGTCCTAAGGAAGAATGGGTCACAAAATAGAAGTGACCAGAGTGGCATCACAAAAAAATAGTACACATTAGCCACATAACTAGGTTTTGAAGGGTGCCTGAAACCCTATATGAGTTGACAAAGGAGAAACAAGTCACCAAACAAAAGGTGACCAAAGTGGCAAAACATGAAACAAGACAATAACAGTGGTAAAAATAGGTTTTTATTGGGCTCCTAAAACCCCAAAATTAAACACACTGCCAAGAGGAAAAGGCCAAAAGAGTTAGGGAACAACTGGCCAAAAGCCAGGTGAGTCAGACTTTCCCTTTTGAGCCTTTCTTGGTCGACCTCAGTGCCATGTCAAAAGAGGGAGTGGATGGCTTTTCCTTTTTTCCTTTTATTGTAGTCCATCCATCCTCCACCAAACCAGTAGCCTTCTGCCATAAAAAATTAGCACCCTCACAGCTAGAACCTAAAACCCTAGATGCTAGGGAAAAGGACAAAGAAGAGGAAGTGACAGTATAAACTTGAGACAGAATAGTGGCACCTAGCAAAGGTATCATAGTAGGAATTGCCTTGGAAACACTAGAAGAAAGACTAGCTACCACAACTAAGGGAGCCAAAAGTGGATCCATCGACAAGAATTCATGAGAGGGAAGATCAATACAGACAGGAGCAGAGTCCAATCTAGAAACCAAGTCTAGAGATAGACTTGTTGTCACCACTGAAGGAGCTAGAGGAGGGGATAGAAAAGAAATAGAAGTAGAATCCACCCTAGAAATAGGAGCAGCAGTAGGAAAACTAGGAGCAGGAATAGAAACTAGAGACTGGCTAGTAGTCACTACGAAAGGGGTAGAAGGAGGAACCTTCTTCAAGATGCTAGGAGAAGAAGGAATCTGAGAAGAGTTCTCAGCAGCCTTCTCATATGTATAGTGGCCATCCGAGATCCCATTCCACCAAGAAGGGGACAATTTCTATCTAGATTTACCTGAAAAGCACCTAGTAGCCAGGTGACCAATCAAGTGGCAATTCCTGCAGCAAAAGGGGATACCCTCATAGTTTAGAAGAATATTCCAAGAACCAAGAGGAGAATCCACCGAAATCATATCTGAAGTCCCTTAGAAATGTTGATCTCAACAAGAATGCGAGCAAAAGTTGATCAATACAAGCTGACAGAATCTGAATTAGATTTCATGAAGTCTCCAAGCACATTCCCCACCTCCTCTCAAAAAGGATCCAGCCAAAGAGGAAGGGGAAGGTTCAACAGCCTTACCCACATAGGGATATTATTAAAAGTTTCAGTCAAAGGGTTGAAATCCTTGTGCCAAATTTTTTCCATCAAGGGAAACTTCCCATCCCAAGAGAAATTATTGCTGAGGATGGCATTTCTATCATCTACAAAATCAAATTTCACAACAAAAAAACCCCTTGCCACAAGGTAAATCTGGGCACTCTTTGAAATGAATGGTTCCCAAACACAGGATATTCATGCATGCAAATTCGAAAGAGAGGGCGAGAAACCCTTAAAGTGAAAGATAGCAGCAAAAGCCATGAAATCCTTCAAATTAATAGAAATCTTATCAACTATAGAAGAATTTAGATGAAGCCTTTTTGGGTTACATACCACAACCGGCATAGCAGCATGGAACCTCGAAAGCACAGAATCACGAAACCCAGGCTGTACCATCTGACCACCAATACCAGCCTCAAAAGCAGCCACATCAGCATAGGAAATGGTTGAACCACCCACAACTCTAGGAACAAACCTTGCCCGATCAAAAGAAGCAGAAGCGACTGCCACAAAGCCAGACACAGTAGAAGAAGTCGAAGCAGCCATTAGAAAGAAACTAGATGTAGGAGACAGAATAGGATGGGCTGGGTGAAATGCCAGACGAGAAGCTGAATCCAGACACAGGAGTAGAACTCAGGCCCAACCCGAGCCCAGGCGTAGAGGCTGAGTCAAAAGCCAAAATCAGTCGTAGGAGCTAGGTGTAGTAGATGAAAAGAAGCCAGGGGTCGAAGTCGAAGCCGAAGCGAGATGCAGGGAGCCAGACGGGAAGAAAAAACAAAAAAAAAAGCTTAAAATAAGCAAAAAGCCAAATGCAGAAACCAAAATGAAGCCAGGGGTACAAGCTAAAGTCGAAGCCAGGTGCAGGAGCTAGGTCAAAGCCAAGGGCAAAGCCGAAGTCGAAGCTAAAGCCAAGCATAGGGAGCCAGGCAGGAAGAAAAATTTCACATGGGTTTTAATGTTAAAAGCGCCAAAACAATCAAAATTAACAATCTCCTAGCTAAATCCTTATAGTGGATCATAGTATAGATTTCAAGCATATTTGTTCAACAACAATACAAGAAGAATCCTTCTTGTAAAAAGACTGATGTAAAAGAAGAAATGAGATCCGAATAAGAGATATGTTATTCTCATGAGAATAAAGATATTAATGCATGACCAATTTTTTTTGATACTCATGTCAAAGGGGGAGATTGTTGATCTTAGATCAGTTTTGACAAGTGAGTGTCTACACACTTTAGTCATTTACTTAGTTCATGTTGAATAATTAGTACATGCCAAACACAACATGTATATAATAGAGCACATTGAGTCCATAGTGAGTGTCGAGACACTCATGTGCCAAGTCACTCAAGTGTTGAGCAAATAGTATATGTTGAGTAACTTAGGAGCTGAGTAACTAGTGCTTGTTGAGTGACATAGATGTTGAGTCAAAGTGTAGAGAACATTATATGTTGAGCATTAGAGACTTTAGATGTCGAGTAAGATAGTTTTGTTATAGTTGTTTATAATGGCACAAATAACTATGTAAACTATTTTTGAGCCAACTTAAAGATTGAATTATGATATTTGGAGATAAGGACAAATCCTAATTTAGATTCCCAATGCATTACATGTAGCCAATCAGAAAAAGGGAAGGTTTAAGAAAAAAAATGGATGAATCATAGCTGTTGATTCATACCTAATCCTAAGTCACTAAAGTCTTCTTAAGGAGGAAAAACCCTAAACTACCTATGATGTGAAGAAGGTGTATGAAGGAGTGAGGAGAGAAGGTTGAATGCACAAATAGAGCCTTCATGGTGGCTAAGGAGTTATGATCTGAGAATACATTGTAGAATCAATTAGGGGAGAATAGAGTAAAGAAGATAAGAGACATCTAATCAAGAAGGATCGAGAATACATAAGTTTAGAGGGGATCTATCATCAAGAAATAAAGTTCTAACTCTAGGATCATTGTTGAGTCATTCTAATAGGTGGATCAATTAAATCTCTTAACAAAGTAGTCCTAACAGGTTTTATTGAAATTCTTTAACAGGGTACTTACTTAATTGTGAGTTGAAGTCCTTTAACAAGGCACACTTCTAACAGGGTGTTGAATTCCTTTAGCAAGGTGAGACCTAACATTCTTTGTAAACTTTTAACAAGGCAGACCTTTCACAGGGTAGATTATGCCTCTTGATCAAAACATTGTAACCTTAATTGGATACACTTTACTGCAGTAATGAAGATTTACCCTAATTTTACCTTCTCATTGGAGGGTTTCTAGGTAATCATATCTAGTGTCATATGTGATTACTTGTTTACATGTTTTATATGTACATGCTTTACATAATATTTTAGTTTACTTAGTGAATGTATGAGATGGATGTGTGGTGAAAGTTTTATTGGTAGAAATTTACACTATTGATTCACCCCCCTCTTAGAAGTTTAACTTTCCTACTGTAATTCCAACAATATAACTCTAAGGAATACACAATTGAATACCCTTAAACAACAACCTTCTTAAATAAATTATTCATCAAACTTACTTGGTTTTCTATAAACTAGGTGCTCTACACTCTCTCAGCATCTCAATAAAATTAGGATCAATATCATACAACTCCATCTCATCAAAACCAAGAACTTCAACCTTCATCTCAGTCAACAAAGAACATCTTCTACTCAATGCATCAACAACTTAGTTCATGACTCTACTCTTATGCTTAATCAAAAATTTAAAACTTTGAAAATACTAAACCCACTTCATATGTCTCTATTTCAACTTATGTTGACTTCCCAAGTACTATAAAGCTTTATGATCATTATACAACACAAACTCCTTATGAATAAAATAATGTCTCCACTTCTTCAACGCTTGGACAAAAGCATAAAACTCTTGATCATACATAGAATAATTTCATTTAGCATCATTCAAATTCTCACTAAAGAAAGCAATAGGTTTACATTCTTGACTCAATACAGGTCCTATTGCACTACCACTTGCATCACATTCAACATAAAATACCTTATTGAAATTAGGGAAAAGCTAATATAGGTAACTCAATAACCTTTTGTTTCTATTGGTGTAAATAAGTATTCACTTATTACACTTTACTTAAGTTTACTTAGGTTAATGCATTATTTTATTATTTTGCATTAATTTATTATTTCTTAGGTGAGACACTTAGGAGTTTGCATACTCTTATGAGTTTTCATGTTGACAATACTGGAGTAAGAAACTCTAATTCAGCATGTGGTGTCTACAATACTGGAGTTTGCATAATTAATTGAGTTGTCATGTAGACAACACAGTTATTCACACTCTTAATTTAGCACATGGTGTCTACAACATAATTTTACATGCTACACCTTTGTAGCCTTATCCTCTCATCATCACACTTACTCATGTGCTTAATGGATGATAATCCACTTCTGGTTGACATGTGCTTGGTCGTATGACTTATCAGTATGCTAATTTCTAGACATTCTAGAAATATTCTAGAAGACTTTATATATAGGCACTCCTAGAGTACTTTCATATCAATTCATATCAATGACAATAAATTGAATATCATATCATTATTCTGATCATACTCTTTTGGTCTACTGTTGTGCTTGTGCTTGAGTTCCTTGGTCTTGGGTGAATTTTTCTTAAGAAAAATTCTTACATGGTATTAGAGCTATACCAAATTCTTACATGGTATCAGAGTTGAGGGAGATTCTCTTCACGTAGCCATTCAAGACCATTCTCACTTCAGCACCTTGACCCAGATCTCATAGTTCCTCCTTTTCCAGATGACATTCTATCTTTAGTAGCTTTAGTATGGGTTCCTCCAACTCTAGATGAGATCCCACCTCCTGATACTCTTGTTAATACTACTAATCTAGTTCTAGTTGTAGATGCTCCTAATTCAGTGCAGCGAGGTATACCATGTCTTCCTACTTTAGCTTCATGGGACAACTCTCTTCTAGATATTGTAGGTGTGTTCATGGAGTCTCACACTGAAGATGTGAGAAACATCATTGATGATATTTGGCTTCTCTTTGTTGAGGAGACTACTTCATGCATTGTGGAAACTGACCATGACAAGAGCAATAGTACTTGAATAGATTTAGATATGTGGGATCCTATTAACAGATACATGGAGAGGTCATAGCATTAGCAAATTCCACATGCACATATTGCCATAGTGATAGGTCTAGCACAGCAGGGTACACCTTGTCTTCCAACTCCAGCATCATTGGATGACTTCTTGACAGATATTTCAAGTTTTTTCATGGAGTCACACATAACAGATTTGGGAGACACCGTTGATGATATATATCTTCCCTTTGCTGAAGAAGATCCTTCTCTACTTGTTACAAGGGCTCACTCTAACCCTCTTTTCCATTCTCTACATGATCAATCTTTACAAGTTGATGTGATTGTGGATCTTTATGTATAGTAGTTGTAGGAGGTCTCTTTATCATTTGAGGAGATAGATGGTTCTTTGGGATAGGTTCTACATCCATCCTTGCTAGATCTAACATTGTTCTTTTCAGTAGTATTGGAAGAGGTTCCTATCTGCATCAACACAAGGACAGTTGAGCAGGTTTCAAAGATACCATACATCATCAGGATTCTTTCTTTACATAGAGAAAGAATCTCAGCAGTACATCTACCATTGTTTCTTCCAAAGGGGAGGAACATCATTCAGTGGTAATGAATCAGCTTCTACATTGGAGTAGCTATCATTGATCAACACTCTACATTTAGGGGGGGGGGGGGGGGGGCTACCTTGTCTCCTTCTCTTTTATGAGGAGGACTTTTTCCTCTTATGGGGTTTTGTCCTTCTTCTCTTTTGTATATACTTGATGTATGTCATAATGGGGGGGTCTTGATTACTCCATCCATCCATTCATCTTGTCTTTTCATCTCTCTTTTTGGAGGAGGGTTTTTCCCATGAGATTTTCCCTCTTTCTCTTCTTTATGAGAGATTGCATTGCCTAATGTACATGGGTATCTAACATGGCCTAGTCATCGGGACCCATTATGCATTTCATCCTAACTTTCATAACCTTAAGTGCATTCCCCTAAGTTGCACTTAAGGGGGGGGGGGTGTTGGTGTAAGTAAGTATTTACTTATAACACTTTACTTAAGTTTACTTAGGTTAATGCATTATTTTATTATTTTACATTAATTTATTATTTCTTAGGTGAGACACTTAGAAGTTTGCGTACTTGTATGAGTTGTCATGTTGACAACACTGGAATAAGAAACTCTAATTTAGCACATGGTGTCTACAGTATTGGAGTTTGCATAATTAATTGAGTTTTCATATAGACAACATAGTTATTCGCACTCTTAATTTAGCACATGGTATCTACAACATAATTTTCTTATCCTATCACCATAATTTGGTGTCTACAACATAATTTTGTGTGCTACACCTTTGTAGGCTTATCCTCTCATCATTGCACTTACTCATGTGCTTAATCAAGGATAATCCACTTCTAGTGGACATGTGCTTGGTTGTATGACTTATCAGCATGCTGATTTCTAGGCATTCTAGAAGCATTCTAGAGGCCTTTATATATAGGAACTCCTAGTGTACTTTCATATCAATTCATATCAATGATAATGAATATCATATCATATCATTATTCTGATCATACTCTTTTAGTCTATTGGTGTGCTTCTGCTTGAGTTCTTTGGTCTTGGGTGAATTTTTCCCTAAGGCAAATTCTTACATGGTATCACAGCTATACCAAATTCTTACAGTTTCAAAGTCTCAAAACTATTATCAGCTTCATGTGTCAACTTGAATTCCCTTTTATCTCCTCTCATTATCTCATTCATAGCATTACAAACGAAACTAAAATTCCTTATAAGCCTCCTATAAAAACTAGGAAAACCATGAAATGATCTTACCTTACCCACATTCTCAAGTTCAGGCCACTCCAAAATTGCTTTAACCTTCTCAAGATCCATCTTCAAACCATTAACTAAAATTGTAAGTCCCAAATATGCAATCTCCTCTTGCATAAAAGAACACATTTTTAGATTAATCATCAACTTCTCCTCTTTCAATCTCTACAATACTTACCTAACATGCTCAAGATGTTCTTCCTTAGTCTTATTGAATATCAAAATATCATAAAAATAAACAATCACAAACTTACCTAGAAATATTTTTAGAACTTCATTCATCAACCTCATGAAAGAAATAGGTGCTTTAGTCAAACCAAATTGCTTTACCAAGCATTCATACAAACCATTTTTTGTCTTGAAAGAAGTCTTCCATTCATCACCTTCTCTGATTTGGATATGATGATAGCCACTCTTTAAACCAATCCTAGTAAAATACTTTGCTCCACTCAAATAATTCATTATATCATCCATCCTCGACATAGGAAACCTATATTTCACTGTGATCTTGTTAATAGCTCTAGAATTAGTTTACATTCTCAATTCTTCTTAGGTGCTAATATGAAAGGTACAACACATGGACTCAAACTTTCTCTGATCAAACCTTTTTTTAACAACTCATGCACTTGTCTATTAAGTTCTTCATTCTCAATAGGTTTCAATCTATATGGTGTTTTTATTTAAAAAACTAGCTCTAGGAATTAGATCCATACAATGACTTATAGTTCTGATTGGTGGTAAACCATTAGGTATATACTCTACAACAAATTCCTTATATTCATTTAGTAATTTTGCAATTTCCACTAGCACTTGGTCAACACTACTAGTTTATGTTGTCCCTCAGTCACCACTAAGTGGCACTTGGTTAGCATTTTTTTATGATGCTCGATTGCTATTGGTACAACTCAGTCTCCTAGGGATTATGGCAATATAGATTTGATTCTTCTTCATTTCCTTTTCAAATTGCTTTCCATTAACCATGAAAATTCTCACAGTAGTACATTTAACCTCATATGGACTTTCAATCAAAGGTAGAAATATTTTCTTCTTTCCATTCACCCAAAGAGTATATTGATTCAATATTCTATCATGTATAGCATATCTATCATATTTCTAAGGTCTACCCAACAAAATATGACAATAGGCATAATATCAAATAGAACCTCATCAAAGTAATGTCCAATCTTGAATTTCACAATGCATTGTTCACTTACCAATATCTTATGCTCATCTTTGATCCATGATACATGATAAGGTTTATGATGCTCCAACCTCTGCAACTGTAACTTTGTAACTAATTTATCTAATGTGAAATTTATAGAACTTCCACTATCAATGATCACATTGCAACATTTTTCATCAATCTTACATTTGGTCTTGAAAAGACTTCTCCTTAGGATAGGTTTATCACCATTTCCCTTATCACATAAGGTTCTTCTCACCATCAAATTTTCTCCAGCCATCGGTCCACTCGATGAACCCTCAGTGTCTCCTTGTACCACAACATTTCTGTTGCCTTGTCCACTTTCAGAGGATCTACATTCAAAAGATCTATGCCCTTCTTTACCACATTTGAAACAATTACCATGAAATCCACCTCTAGAATAAGAATTACCTCTTCCTTTTTAAGAACTAGTACCTCCTTGGTAGGAATCACAACCTTTCCACTCGGTCTCTCCTTTGTGATCACTCTTCCATTTAGATTTTCCCTTATCTTGCATAGAACTATTAGATTCACCACCTCCATAAGATCTACCTCTACCTCTCTAGAATCTACCACCTTTACCTATTTGTCTTTGTTGATGTTTCTTTGTTAGGATCTCCTTAGCTTTCAAGGCATATTGATATGCTTCCTCTACACTTTCTAATTTCACAAAACTTATCTAATTCTGAGTTCCACATCTCATGTGTCTATTGACATGAAAGTTTGTACCCTTTTCCTAAAGTTTCAACCTAAATCAAACCTTGTGTAACATGGAAATAATCTCCAAAGAGTGGGACTTTGTGATTAGAGATTGATTCTCCAAAGATGGTTGGCTTCCTTACTATCAGGGTGCACCTAACTATTTCTTGAAAGGAAAAGGGATAAATAATGCATAAAAGAAAACTACCTACTCTAATTTTGTTACACCCTTAATATTGGTGTATATAGGGTTATGAATAGTAAACTTGTGGCTATCTTAATCCTTAATTAAGTCATGTTATCATTATCATATTATTATTTAGGTAGGTAGGTCAGCCTAGGTGTTATGTAGGGTTGTCTCTATTCAACCTAAGCATAATTAGGTATATATATGAGGTTGTGAGTCTTCTTTCAAGATCATATTGTGAAGTGTGTTATCATTGGAGATATCTGGAGGTTTCCCCCTCAAATTTTCCTATTGCTCTCAATTATTATCAAGTATTTATATAATATTTCATATTATTTGTTCTATCATGCAAGTTATTTCATTACAAGTGGTATTAGAGCATGATCTTGGCACCATAGAGGCAATATTTTTTCTCAACATTGGGGCAATTTTGGGAAAAGTATAATTTTCAAATTTTAGTGAATTTTCCAAAGATTTTTAAGTGGTTTTTGAAGACCATATTAAAGAATCCATAATCCAAAATTTAGAGTAATTGGAACAAATTTGAGAAAATTATTGTAGAATTACTATTTCTGCACAATTTATTGAGATCTTCATATCTCTCACATCTTATCAAATTGGAGTATAACTTGTATTGGCTTTTTGAATACATAGTAGAGGAGCCTAAATTTCAAAACTTGGAGAAATTGAAAAAAAAAATATTAATAAGCAAGATATTGCAAAATTAGGAAAATTCTCTCTCAAGGTAGCAAATTTGCTCTCTTTTTTGGGATCTTTTCTGAGGAAGGGTATCTTGGCCCTAGTAAGTTATAGTAAAAACTAAATAAATAAATCTAAAAATTTACATTTCATTTCTGTGAAATATTGGTTTCCATCATGACAAGGCCTTCAACAAGAGGTAAAAATAATGCTACCACACTAAGGAAATCCTTTGATCAAGATTGGGAAGGAATAGAGGATAGTAATCCCAATAAGGAACTTAGTAAGTTCAAGGAAGAAGTTAAGAGGGATATGTGTGACCTATGAGGAGATATATCAGATATACGAAGCATGTTAAGAACCTATATGAATGAAACAAGAAAGGAGCTCTCAATAAATCAAGGTGAAACCTTCAAGTCAACTAATAATGACAAATTTTATTAATCCTAAGGGATCTAGAAAAAACTTTCCAAAGGTGGATATGTGAAAATTTGATTGTAAGGATCCTTAACATGGATAAATCAAATGGAGAATTTTTTTGAAGTACATCAAATCCCATATGGAAAAAAGGTCACAATGGCTTCCTAATATCTAGAACCAGATCAATTCATTTGGTATTGTTGGCTTTGTACTCGTAGGAGGAAAAAGGGTTTCATTATATCATGGTCAATTTTTACAAAAGAACTCCAAGCACAATATAGCAATAGTGTGATAGAAAACTTCTTTAGCCAACTTGCTAAGCTTCAACAAATAGCATCAATTAAAGATTATTTTTTGTCCTAGCTCAGTAAATGAGTCTTTTATATTGGCATGCAAGGTAGAGGAGAAGTTCTTGATTCCTAGAATTCAAGGGGCTAATGTGACAAGAGAAAAAGGATATTCAACACCTTCTCTTCCTAAACCTACTAGGTTGACTCCACAACAAATTGAGGATAAAAGAGCAAAAGGGTTGTGTTTCAATTGTGATAGAAAATATAGTCAAGGACATAAATGTAGTGAAAAGAAATTGTTCTATATTGAACATCCAAGTGAGGAAGAAGAGGATGAGCCCATATCAAAGGAGGATAGGGAGTTAGGTGAGGAATCACATAATTCTCAACTAATCATTTCTTGTCATGCATTTTAAGGATTCAATGCACCATAAACTCTCAAGGTAGTGGGTTTCTTAAAGAATTAGCAAGTAAAAGTGTTGACCGACTCAGGTAGTACTCATAATTTCACCAACAAAAAGTTGGCAACTCTTCTAAATTGTTTTATATATCTAGCCCCAGAGTTTCAGGTTTTGATTGTAGATGGGGGCACAGTTAGTTCTTCAGGGAAGTGTCATAGCATCAAATTATCCATGGGAGATTATCAACTTGATACCCCAATGTATGTGATATCCATGGGTGCAATAGATATTGTTTTGGGAGCACAGTAACTTACTACATTGGGAACAATTGAGATGAACTTCCAAGAACTATTCATGTGATTTCAATCAAAAGGAAAGGTAGTGGAGCTAAGGGGATTACAGGAAAAATCCCTAAAGATGTTAAGCTCTCATGAAATACAAAAGTTTCTTAAGAAAGGTGCAGATGGATTTGTGACCTAACTATGTTCATTAGAAATCTCTTAATCTAATGCTCTTATTCATCAACATTTACAAGCAATAATTGATCATCATTTAGTGATTCTTGGAGATGTGCCTAAAGGACTTCCTCCTAAGAGGGATCATGACCATGACATACAACTAGTTATAGGGATCCAATCACCAAACATAAGGCTTTATAGGTACCCACACATACAAAAAGTGAGATAGGAAAAATTCTTGAGGAAATGCTAGAGGCAGGAATTATCAGGCATAGCCAAAGTGCTTACTGCTCACCTGTTGTGATGGTGCATAAGAAGGATGAAACTTGGTGCACGTGTCCAGATTATAGAGTGCTCAACAAGTACACCATTAAAGATAAATTTCCTATTTCAGTCATCGATGATCTTGTAGATGAATTAAATGGAGCTATGTATTTTACCAAGTTAGATCTTAGATCGGGTTATCACCAAATTTGGATTAAGGAGGAAGATATTTGTAAGACAACATTTTGAACTCATGAGGGTCATTATGAATTTTTGGTGATGTCATCCGGTCTTACCAATGCACCATTTACATTCCAAAGTTTGATAAATTCCATTTTTAAGAAGTTCTTGAGAAAGTTTGTGTTAGTGTTTTTCAATGATATATTAATATATAGCACGACTTGGGAAGAACATTTGCAGCATGTAGATCAAGCATTACAATTATGCAAAGATCATCAATTGTATGCTAAGCCATTCAAGTCTGATTTTGGTCTTAAGGAGGTGGAGTATTTGGGACACAGTGTTTTAGATGAAGAAGTAAAGGCGGACCCTAACAAAATTAAGGCTATCATGGAATGGCCTATTCCAAAAATTATTAAGAAGCTGAGGGGTTTCTTGGGATTGATAGGATACTATAGAAGATTTGTGAACAATTATGGTTGTATAACAACAACCCTTACCACTCTATCAAAGAAGGTTTATTTTCATTGGAATGAATCTAGAAATGTATCATTTGAGCAATTGAAGAAGGATATGTGTACAACTCTAGTGCTTTCCACTCCAGACTTCACCAAGGAATTCAATATAGAATGTGATGATTCTAGAAATGGGATAGGAGCAATTCTCACGCAAGAAGGTTGACCAATTGCTTTTGAGAGTCATCAATTAAAAGGTAAAAATCAACTCAAACCTATTTACGAGAAGGAAATGCTAGCAATCCTTCATGTAGTTAAAAAATGGAGGCCTTATTTAATGGGTCAAAACTTCATGGTTAAGAAAAATCATGATAGCCTAAAATAGTTTTTAGAAAAAAGACTATCATCAAAAGAGCAACAAAAATGGGTCACTAAGATGTTGGGATATGAATTTTAAATTGTATACAAGAAAGGGAAGGAAAATGTTGTGGCTAATGCACTTTCTAGGAAGGATGAAAAAGATGAAGCCTTATTGTGTGACCTTTCAATATTACAAGAAAATTGGGTGGTAGAAGCCAAAGAAGAGTGGCAAAACGATGTTGCAACAAGTAATCTCATCCAACAAATAAAAAGTGACCCTAATAGTTTAGATAAGTTTTGTTTAAATGGGTATATCCTTTGGTATAAAAAGCACTTGTATCTTTGCAAGAATTCCACTATTGAACACAAGATTCTCAAAGAACTACAGAAGTCCTCAGTTAGTGGTCATTTAGGATTTTTGAATACATATCATCGGGTCAAGCAAGAGTTTTTTTGGTCAGGGCTAAAAGGAGATGTTAAAAAATTTGTGGTTGAATGTTTGGTTTGTCAAAGAAATAAAGGGGAAACAATTAAGACACCAAGTCTCTTATAGCCTTTATCTATTCCTAGCCAACATTGGGAAGATGTATCCATGGACTTCATCATAGAGCTTCCCAAATCTAAAGGTCATAATGTCATCATGGTAGTAGTTAATTGCCTCACTAAATATGCACATTTCATTGCATTATCACATCCTTCTACAACAAGTATAGTGGCAAAAGTTTTCTTGGAGAATATCCAAAAGCTACATGGTACACCTAAGGTTATTGTTAGTGATCATGATCCTATATTTACTAGTCACTTTTGGAAAGATTTATTCTCATGTTTTGATACTCAATTGGCACATAGTTCTTCATACCATCCTCAATCATATGGGAAAATTGAGGTTGTTAATAAATGTTCAGAAGGATATCTATGTTGTTTCACTTTAGAAAAACTATCTCAATGGGTAGATTGGCTACCTCTTGTAGAATGGTGTTACAATAGCTCATAAAAAATATCTCCATTTTTGGCACTTTATGGATATCATCCTTCTTCCATCACATCATCATTAAACGTGACACCAAGAGTTTAGGAAGTAGAGGACTACTTGCTTCATCAACAACATGTACTTTCAAGACTAAAGGAGAATTTAGCTATGGCACAAAATTGACTCAAACAACAAGTGGACTAACATCATAGTGAAAGAAATTTTGAAGTTAGGGACCGGGTCTTCTTGAGATTGCAACCTTATAAACAAATTTCAATGAAGCAAAAAAAAATGAATAATAAGTTTTCTCCAAGATATTATGGGCCATACCAAATCATGCAAAATATTGGTAGTGTTGCCTACAAGCTTGAGTTGCCACCAACAATAAAGATACATCCAATTTTTTATGTTTCTTATTTGAAGAAGGTAATTGGGTAGAATATTCCTACTCAAACAGTACTACGAAAACTTGATGAAGAAGGAAGAGTAATTTTGGAACTAGAGTGCATTCTTCAAACATGGTGAAGAAACTGAGGAACAAAACCCCAACTCAGTATTGCAACCAATGGAAGAACTTACTAGCTGAAGAGGCCACAAGGGAGGATGAAGAGTTCATTCAAAAGAATCCACACTTGGTTAGCATTGAGGAAAATGTTTCTTTCAAGAGAGGGGGCATGCTACACCCTTAATATTGGTGTATATAGGGTTATGAATAGTCAACTTGTGGCTATATTAATCCCTAAATAAGTCATGTTATCATTATTATATTATTATTTAGGTAGGTAGGTCAGCCTAGGTGTTATGTAGGGTTGTGTCTATTCAACCTAAGCATAATTAGGTATATATAGGAGGTTGTGAGTCTTATTTTAAGATCATATTGTGAAGTGTGTTCTCATTGGAAATATTTGGAGGTTGCCCCCTTGAAGTGGCTATTACTTTATATAATATTTCATATTATTTCTTCTATAATGCAAGTTATTTCATTACAAATTTAGAGGGGGGTGATACACCAAATAGTATGTTCAGTCTTATCCCTGCCTAGAGATGCACAATTCATCAATATAATCTCAATGTACACAGATTCAACCCTCACTTAACTCAACAATCACATGAAGATCAAAGACCAATGAATATCTATAAGGAAGGAACTTCACTCTATATCATTCAAAGCTAGATAGATACAATTATACAATTGAAGGATGTAGGCAATATATTAACAAAAGGAAAGAAGATTTTGCACATGTATTAATGGAAGAATGAGGCACAATAGAGAAATTATATTCATTCAATGGTAAAAGGAAATTACAGTAGCAAAGCATATAATAAAACTACTATAGAATAAGAGAAAGAACGACCCCTGGAAGGGTTACAAAACTTTCTTTTATAGTTCAAGCATCACTGAGAAAACTTTTGCTGAAATCCAAAACTCAACCACCTCTGGCTACTATAGAGAAAAATCATTGTAGATCTGGGAAGATTGGATCGAGTGAACATCCATATACATGAAATATGATCCTCGTGTGCACATTTAACCTTGAAAAGATAGAAATGGTGGCTACAACTGCCCTAATTGGTTAGATAGATAAGCCAAAATGACAGAAAGAAAAAACCACATTCATCAAGCATGGAGAACACTCAAAAGGTGGTTGTAGATGATCAAGGACATGTTCATCATTAAAAAAAAATTTAATAGCATGTTTTTGACCATGTCATTTTAGTTGTGTCATCATTTGAATGGTCAACCTCACCACTTGGCCTCATATCATTGAAGCTTATCGCCAAATCATCTTGTCTTCAAGTAGTATGTTGACATGAGCCTTTGCCTCTATTCACGACTTCATAGCCTATTTTCTTATTTAGTTGTTTAGTCTTGTGAAACTATGACAGCCACAACTCATGTTTGATCACACTTTGCAACTTGAAAACACTTTAATCCCTTAACTGTTGAAACCCTATGACATCATAAAACTACCTTCTTTGTATCCTCATAATTGTCAAGGATATAAAAAAAAAATTTCTTGTGATGCCTTAATGTCTACCTTTGTCTCTCTTTTGCGGCTACCAAATATGAATAGTATTTTAACTTTATGATGTTGCAATTGAGGCTCTCATGAGGATTAGGCTCACCCAAACACATGTCCACTTCTTTCATTATTGCATTGGCTAAACTTTGTGCATCTTCAGAAAGCACGAATACACCAGCCATTGATCTAATAAGATCTTATAGTCATGAAAAATTGTGGGCCCTCTAAGGTTTTCTTAAGGAAAAACTTGACCCATGACCATGTGACTAACTACTTCCATGCCTTTACAAATCAAACTAGATGCTAGTGTTAACAGTTATGAAACTACGCTAACTGTGGATTTAACTGTATCGCACCTTTGCGACCCATCTTACGATTAAGACACAAACTAGAGTGAATGAGTGATGAAAGGAAGTCACATGATTGTGAATTGAAATATTCATAAGGATATACCATACAATATGAGGAAAATGGTTAAGACTTAGGGATATAAGAGAAAGTCAAAGTTTTACATATCCCTAAATGGTTTGCATGGAAATCAATGAACAAGTCAAAGAATGTAGACATGGCTACCACCCTGGATATTCAAATTTTAGGAAGGGGCAAGGGGAAAAATGGCTAACATTTCTGGCAACTTAGAGGGGATGCATGTCTATTAAGCATGAACTAGTGGACTTAATAAATCCATTAGGCTATGGAGTCACAAAAATGAACCTTGTATTCTATATTTATCTTCACAAACCTTGCCTCTCCTACAACTTCAAAACTTGACGTCTCACAAAGATTTCTTGTTCTCATGCACTTATTGAAAACATGAAACTACTCTACTATATACTAGAAACCTTAACCTTCTTCAGAAGCAAAGCTTAAGGTGAATTCCATTAATTGGAATTGGCAGGGTATCACCATCATGTATGGATAGCTAAAAAGAATTGACCTTCTTACAACTAGTGATAACATATGGGCCACTCCACATAGAATCAAATTTGGAGTGTTTACCTAGTTTACCTCTATCTGCATCCCACTTGAGAACAAGGTCTCCTTTGAAAACTTCAGTTGTAGCTTTTTTGTCAAAACTTCTTCTAACCTATTATTGATGTGTCTCAGGTGTCTACATAGCTTGTTTCTTTTCTTTTAGTTCAATCAATTTTTCCATCTTGACTATCATGGCATCATCCTCAACTAGATCCAACTGATGAGTTAATTCAAGATAGGGAAACTCAAGTAAAATAGAAAGTCTTGCTTCCCTTCCATATACTATCATGAAGAGAAAGTTCCCAATTTCTCTCTTAGGTGTGATCCTATTAGCCCAAAGAGTTATTCTTAGCTTTGAATGCCAACACATTTGATTGTCCTCAATTGTAATCTTGATAATCCTAACTAGGTTCTTGTTGGAAGACTTAGCCAAGCCATTACATTGGGGATAATAATTTGAGGAAGTTCTTAAATAGATACCATGATCAATTGCCCAAGAGAAAATGTGAGGCCCAACAAAGGATTTGGATTTTTCTGATGTTATCGTTGAAGAGACACCAAACCTAGTAACAATTCTATCAAGGAATTCCACTACTAAAGCCTCTGTAAAATCCTTCAAAGCTATTGCTTATGTCCACCTTGTAATGTAAACTATTGCAGCTAAGATCCACTTGTGACTAGAGCTAGAAGGTGGATTGATTGGACCAATAAAATCTAGCCTCCACTGGGAAAATGGTTGATCAACCTAAATAGGATGAAGAGGAAGAGTTGCTAATCTTTGTTTACCTGAAAATAAAACACACTTCTCACATATTTATGACAGTCATTAAATTGAGTTGGCAAATAATAGCCAACTCTCATGATCTTCATGGCTATTGTTCTAGCTGAGAAGTGACCATCATCAGGGACATCATGAAACTCTTTGATCATTCTATTTATTTGATCAAGATTAATGCACCTTAACAGGGATCCATTGAGATATCTTTTGAAAATAATCCTAGCCACTAGGACAAAATTAATAGACTGCAATCCAAATTGTCTTCTCTTGGCATTGTCTAAGCCTTGGGGATAACTTCCTTCCACCAAGAAAGTACTCATGTCATGCCACTAATCATTTTGATTCTCATTTTATGTTGGTTTCTCACCTTGTATTAAGAGGGTAGCCTCTTCAGGTGTCTCAAATGATGAGGTCATTTTCTCACACAATCCCTTGCCTCTTACAAGCTTGGTGATTTTGATATCAATGTCATACTCCATGACTTTGGTAATACATCCAGCTCTTCTTTCATTTATATGCTTAATCAGGAGGAGCTTTTTTAGACTTGCATGTGTGACTAAGAGTTGGACCTTGTTATGAGATAGAAGGTATCTAAAAAAATTTAGAGCCCTTACAATAGCAAGGACCTATTTCTCTACATAGTTATATTTGCCCTCATAATCTTAAAGCCCTTCACGAAAGAAAGCAATGGGATGTTCCAAATTTTCATCATTTAACTATGTTAGAATAGTCAATATACCTAACTCTCCTCCAAGAGAATAAAGGATGAAATATCTATCAAAATAGCGGTTGACGAGAGTGGGAGCCGATGCAATTGATTTCTTGATCTCCTCAAAACTAGCCTTCCCTTCCTTAGTCCAAGTGAACATCAAATTCTTCTTCAACATAGTTGTGAGAGGCTTGACCATGGTAGAAATATTAGGAATGAATCTTCTTACAAATTTGATTCTATCAAGGAAGCTTTGCAGCCCTTTCTTATGACTAGGAAGTGGGAGGGCAAGGATTGCCTTTTTTCTCTCTAGATCAATGATTAAACCATCTTTAGACACAATATGTCCTAACAACTTTCCTTGATTGGTGGCAAACACACACTTTCTTGGATTCAAGGACACACCATATTCTTTGCACTTGATGAACACTTGCCTTAGGTGACCAAAGTGGTCTGCCACATTCCTTGAGTAGACTATTATGTCATCAAGGTAAACCAACACAAACTTCTCAATCATGTTCTTGAAAGATATCTCCATTTATTTTTGGAAGGTAGCACCTATATTGGTTTTAAAATGCATTTTGATATAGGCATAAGTTCCCCATTTAGTAGTGAAAGAAGTCTTGTATATATCAGACTCTTGGACTTACACTTGGTTGTAACCTAAAAACCCATCTAAGAAGAATCTTTCAAAGCCACTGACCTTGGACAAGATCTATTCCATAGGATGAAGGGAATGGTGATCCTTAAGAAAATCCTTACTAAGGTCCCTAAAATCTACACATAATATGATTTACCCATTCTTCTTCCTAACCAAGACAAGGTTAGCTACTCAAGAGGAATGCTTAATAGGAAAAATAATATTAGCCTCTATCAGCTTGGATAGCTCTTTTTTCATCATAGGCTCAATCTTAGGGTTGACTGGTCTTTTCTTTTGCCTAACAGGCTTTGCATCGCTATTTAAATCTATGGTACATTGAAACAAACCTAGGTCAAAACCCTTTAAATCTTCATATAACCATGCAAATAAATCATTGAATTCTTGACATAATTGAACAAATTGTTCAGCTTTAGAGAATATCTTCCCAAATTGAGAACCTTTCCATCAACAATGACAACTAGTATGTGATCATCCTTATTTTGAGATAAGTTCATATTTTTGTTCATTGCTTGATCATTAGGATTGAAGATACTCTCTAAGGTGATTAGACTTTTAGGAAACTTGTTGGATTGATTCCTCTCGGAGAATTCTGCCTCATTTTGTCGAAAGTTGACAATTTGTACATCAGAGGCAAACACCTGCCAATTAGCATGGTTATCTAGAACTACAGGTCTTATAACCAGTCTGATTTGTTGATCTCTTTTGTCCTCAACATTCTCTAGCACATCATAATGAGCACCTATTATTGCAAGTCTGTCAACATGTTTGTTATTTTTCCTAGGGACACTCTAAATGTTGAATGCTTAAAAGCCCTCAAGAAGATCCCAAACTCTATATTTGTATGATGAGCAAGTTATTCTTGGTGATGTTCTAGATCCTTACTTGGCTAACAACCAGCTCACTATCTCCAGAGACCTTTAAAGGTTTGATTCCCCTCTTGTGTGCAAGTTACAAGCCTTGAATCAATGTTTCATATCTTGCTATGTTGTTGGTGAAACTAAATTGGATTCTATAATATAAGTAAAACTTCTCCAAATTAGGAGAGACCAACATTACACTAGCTCCTACACCATTCTTGTTTCTTGAGCCATCAAAGAACATGCTCCATAATCCATCAATGTCCTCTTTTATTTTCATGAGACTATGGATAGGAGTACCCTTCTCCAATATGAAATATGTGCCAAGGCTTGTTTCTAGAGCTTCCTATATTGGATCAAATTGATAAGCAGTGACCCACTCATCCAAAAGATAACCAGGCACCTCTGCTAGAGAAGTGGTAGGTTCATGTATTATGTCTTGTTCATCTATCTCATGAATTGTACAATTCATGTTTATGGGACTAGGCATATAGGTCTCTATGTGATTGAGGGCCAGAGGCTCTACCCTTATAGAAGATTTTTTCCCATATCTTGTTCTAAAAAAAATGTAGGACCAGTTAGATGCAATATAGCCACCTATTTGTGTAGAGAAGTCCCTAAAAAGATGGATGGAAAAATGTGGCTTGACCTAAGCTACTGATATGTCTTGTGTGATAGTACAACTAGAACATGCATGTAATGCCATCTCCACATTTTTAGAGATTCCTACTATTTTGATAGAGGGGTAAAAGCACAAACCTGTGTCACCTTTTATAAAGGAGAAGTGATATCAAAATTTAAAGTCTTCAACTTTAACGAAATAAAAGTGGCATTTGTGCTTAGAATTTGAAGATGATGTAAAGTAATGAAATGTGTAAAATTGGATGAAGTTTATGTCTATAATTTCTTTTTGAAAAATTGAGTGAAAATTTTATTTATTTTTGTATTTTTAAAGTGTATTTTTTAGTTTTTTAAAAATACTAAATTATAGAGTTTTTTTCCCGTCAAACAAATGTATGCAAATTTTCATATTTTAGTTTAATTTTGGAATATGTTAGAGTTAACATGTATACCTAGTGCACCAAAAAAGAAAAATTGAAATTCGGCTAATATTTTTGAATTTATAATTGGTTAAAGTCAAAGTTATCAAAAATTGACATTTTTTTCTCCTGTCAAATTTTTTCCATCAAATCTACATATTTTTTTTTTTAAATTACATATTCTTGAAGAAGACTCTCTCCTCTAGTGCAACATAAAAAAAAATTAATTTTTTAACATGATTTACTATTTTTTTCTTATTTTTGAATAGACATCTTCCTGAATCTTAAGATACCTACTTGTAATATTTTCAAATTATAACATATTATTCATAATCAAAATTTTAAAAAAATTATATGATCATAATCGTGACTCCGAGAACTACAAAAGTATATTTTTAGTTATAAAAAAAACTTCAATTTAGTGGGTCAAATTGGCCTTCAAAGTGAGATGTTTACAGAAGTTCTGATTTTTGCTTGTTTGGCTGCCACATAGGATGCTGCATAGACAGTTTCGGTCGGAACAGTTTCGGTTGAAACCCCTGTCGGCAAAATAAACCGCCAGCGGTTAATGTTATTGTTTGATATAAAAAATTTGTTTTTTCTTTTTTTTTAAAATTAAATATACAGTGACAGCGAAAATCGGAAGAGGGTTTTCAATAGACAATTAATTTTGAAGCAATTTTCAACAACTGTTCTGCGGATTTAATCAATATTGCAAATGATCGAATATTTTGAAGGTTCTTTTTTTCTCGTCTAATTATTTTTATTTTTATGTATTATACATTGAACCATTAGCTGATATTTAATGAAATCTAAATTTATTTATTTTTGTTTCTATAGATTGAAATATTCAATGGGTAGTAAAAGGAAAAGATCAAGGAAATATGATAGAAAAAGAGATGACAAAATGAAAGGCCATACAAAACATAATCAAAACCAACCTACTGAAATTCCTGAACAGGATGAGATTCATGAAGAAAATGAAAGTAATGAAGAGGAAGAAATTGGCAGTTCTATTGATAGAGACAAATTAGAAAGCATAAAAAATTTGATGGATTTGGATGAAGAACTACTTTTTAACCAAATTCCATCTAAAGATATGATAAATGATAACACTATTAGAAAGCATTGTTAGAACATGTGGGATGAGTATTTCAAGGATAAAAGTATATTTGGACAGGCACAATTATTCGTCAAATTATTTAGGAGAAAAGATATGAGACCTATTTTAGAGTTGTTGGGTGTTGATAATAGGAAAAGCCATGCCCAAAATATTAATAAAACAATAGTTGAAAACTTGCAAAATGCTTATAAAAAAATTGACAACACAACTCGAGGAGGTGATTTGAGTAATGCATGCAAAGCATTGATGACTACTATATCTAGTAGAAATTTGACACATAGAAAACAGGTACGTGCAATTTCTAATGTACTACATATATCTAGAAGAACTGTCCAGAGATACATCAAGAGGAGAAATATGCTAGATGATAACATTGAGAATAACTGGGTGAATATTTGTAGAGTTCCTCGAAAAGATAGGGTTTCTGAAGAAGTAAAAAGACAAGTTATTGAATTTTGGACCACACATTCTCGTGTTTCTTCCAACAGGCGTGATACTATACAAATTAAAGATCAAGAAATAGGGGCCAAAATTGAACATCCAAAACATTTCATAGATATAACTCAAAGTGAATTATTTGAAGCATTCAAACAAGAATTTTCAAATGTCAAAATATGTCAGAGAATGTTTGAGAGTTTACGTCCTTCCTTTGTACGCATAAATAGGATGCGTTAAACTTGTTGTAGAAATCATGTTGAATTTGGTCTACACTTGCAATCATTTAAAAAATTTATTGCAGTACTTGATCCTAATTTGGTCATCCCTAGTAGTACAAAACAATTTGTGAGGTCCATATTATGTGATAAATTAGAAGATTCAGATGAATTCAAAGTGCAATGCATCAAAAACCAATGTGAAGATTGTGCAGATTTACACAAATTTTTTGAAATTATGCAAGTTGAGAATATTAATGAATCCACACCAGTTTCATGGATGAGATATGAATATGAGACATACCAAAATAATAGAGGAGATGAATCCAAAAAAATTGTATTGAAGAAGAGTGAATTGCATTATGATGAGTTCATGGCCAAGTTTCGTCCATTGATATATCCACATATCCAACATTGTCATGGTGGACGATGGCAAGCTAAACAGTTTCATGATTCCAAAAATTGTTTTCCACCTAGTTGTATACTTTCAGTTGTAGATTTTTCTAAGAATTATACATTTGCACCTCATACAGAGCTCCAAAGCCAATATTATCATTCTAAACAAGTTGCAATATTTGTGCAAGTGACCTGTAGACATGCACAATTTGAGGTGGATCAAATAGAAAGATTGGATGAAAATGAACACATCATCATCAAAGAGGTTCATTTCTATATTAGTGATGATAGAGTTCATGACAAGAGTTATGTGGCTCATTGTTTTGCAATATTCTCTGAAGATCTCAGAAATCATGGAATAAATGTTTCAGAGCACTGGATTTGGTCTGATGGATGTGCAGGTTAGTATACACGAAATAGTTACACATTTATTTAACTTTATTTTAACTTATATTTATTTGGACATGTCTATTTATATTTGATATATGTACACGGATAATTGTAGATACTTATCATGTTTCATGTTCATAGGACAATTCAAATCTACAAAAGCATTTAATTGGTTAGCAATGCAACATGCTAGAACCAATATTAGGTTTTTATGGAATCTCTTTGAAAGTGGACATGAAAAAGGGGAGCATGATGGAGCAGGAGCATGTATGAAACGTGCACTTCGACAATATGAACTTGCAGGTAAATATATGCATTTTTAAAATGTGCATGTTTAATACTCTAGTAGCATATATTTTAAATTTTATATATACATTCATATTGTAAGTATATACAAGGAATAGGATAGAAAGTGCAAATCAAATTATTGAATGGTGCAAAGTTCATTTTGCTACTCGAGATACTGAATACAATAAGCTTTACTTTTGGGAGGTGAAAGGTGAACTAAGTTATATTTATTTTTAATGTATTTTTCAAATCAAGTTGAATTCTTAATTAAATATTTATTTTGAAATATGACAATTACTTTTTTTATTTGTAACAAATATAGATCGATCTAATCCTTACAATTGTCAAACAATTCCTGAAATTAGAAGTTTACATCAAGTGATGACTACAGGAAACCATAAACCTCCAGTAATAAAAGTAAGAGAGAAAACATGTTTTTGTGATGACTGCATTAAGGAAAATCTAGTGAGTGCATGTGAAAATATTGGGAATGGATATGTTTCACATTGGGATTTGAAGGAGATAGTTAGAAAGCCTCCTTTTGAAGATGTTGACATTGACATTGACATTCATGATCCTGTATATTCAGCTGATTATGAGCACATTTTTTATTTAGTTATGGCAGGTTTGTGTGCATATATACATATATATAAATTAATATACATGTATATTTGTTTCGAAATTAATTTATATTTATCTATATTTTAATATACATGCAGGAGATATTTTTGCAATTCAAGCCTTACCAGATAATGCGGAAAATGTGGACTATTATCTTTTAAGATGCACAAAAGCAAAACAAAAGTTGCTAGAAGGAACTATAGATGCTAATCAACAATCATATCCAATTGGATTAGTTGTTATTGAAGGAACATATTATCAACAAACAAGGGTAATTGATAGTGGTATTGAATTTATTGAATACAAGCCTAGAGAAAAGGTTTTACACTACAATAACCATGTTATAGCAACCAAATTACAATTTGAAGCAGTACAAAGAAAAGGACATCGTGGAAATCAAAAGTGGAAATTGCCTATTGAAGAACATGAAAAACTTCTAGAGATAATAAAAAGTAGAGAGGATCCTAACAATACATTGTTTGTGGAGCTCTAGTTTACCTATGTACTTATTGTGGAGCTCTAGTTGAGTTATGCTTGTATAGCTTTTATACTTTCATATTTAATATTGACAGGATATTTGTTTTATAAATTTTTGTACATTGGATCATTTATCTTGGATATGCAAAATTAGACATGTATTGTTATTTTTATTTAAATTCGACATGGATATCTCATTTAAGACCAGGTCTCTTAGGACCTCCCCTTAAGACAACCCCTTTAGTATTTGTATGTATTTATATGTACATTGTTTATGTTTTCTTACATATGATTGTTAATGTTGTTATGTATTTATGTACATATAATCTTTATATGTTCTTATATGATACATTCTTTATGTTTGTATATAACCGTTATGTTCTTGCATGTATTAACTTTTACTAATTAAATGTTGTAACATGCATTCTTTAGGTCATACTCTTTATATGTTCTTACATGTATATGTTATATGAACTATGTTACATATTACATACATTATATTTTGTTAATTAAATGTTGTTAATTATAGTTAATTAAGAATGTATGTCATTAAATATAGTTAATTATAGTTAGATTAAATATAGTTAATTATAGTTAATTAAGGCATGTCATTAAATATAGTTAATACATGATCTACATTAAATATAATTAGACTAAATATAGTTAATTATACTTAGATTAAATATATAGAACTTAATTATACTTATATTAAGACATGTCATTAAGTATAGTTAATTAAACTTAAATTAAGGCATTAAAAATAGTAACATGTATGTATAAACATGAATATTGAAAACATATACATATGTCTATTAACTTTTATTAATTAAATGTTATAGTTCATGCATTCTTTCTAGGTGATCATAGTCTTTATATGTTCTTATGTACATGTATATGTTATATTCTTATGTACATCGACCATTAAAATTATATAGTTAATTACACTTAGATTAAGGCATTAAGATGAATAACTATACATATACATGTAAACTTGAATATTGAAAACATGAATAACATATAGAAACATGTGCATAACACATACATAAGTTACATAAAAGATGAAGACATCAAAAGATCAATAAAATAGATGACGTGTACATTAAAAGATCAATAACATACATGTGCATATATCTGGAGAATATAATGTACCCATATCAAATGTATAAAAATAGATCATGTATCAAATGTCTAGAAATAACATATATAAAACATCAAAATCTCCATATAAACATGTATCTGGAAATAACATATAAAACATCATTTAGTGTCCATGATATAAACACGTATCTAGAAATAACATATAAAACATCAAAGTGTCCATATAAACCATGTATCTGAAAATAACATATAAGACATCAAAGTGTCTAGATATAAAATGTATGCATATGGAAATAACATATAAAACATCAAACTGTCCATATAAATATCTATCTAGACATAACATGTGTGTAATAAAATAAAAGGCCACATATGATCTAATCAGCTACATCCCCCCTCCTGATCCTGGGCCTTGTCCCCAAAAGGGTCTATCAGCTGCATCTGAACCCTGTGTCGAATGATAACTTGAACCATTTAATTATGTGTATAGACAAATTATATCAAGATCTACATGTATATAAATCAAATATATATATATATATTTAAATTGTAACATACCTGGGACTCACAACATGTAGGATCTGTCGATGTCTGCAGATCAACAAAACGTAACATACTATCACTCAAACCCTATAACACATACACAAACACACACATATACATTAATTTAAACATACAGACATATTATTTACTATAATAAAAATAAATCTAAACATATAAAGATACTTACCATAGCATTATGTAATGCTCTACCGATCTGACTGATATCTAAATCATGTAATGAAAAAATAGTATTAGCATCCAAGTCAATAGTGTGGCCCTAATCTGAAAGCATGGAAGTAAATAGACTAGGTTGTCTGGCACTGAGATCCTAAGTAGGGGGGGTGTTGTAGGGTCCTGAGTAGTTGGGGCTGGTGTTGTAGCCTGGGCCTGTGTAGCAGTAGGAGCAGTAGAAGGTGCAGGAATGTCCTCCTGCCTCTATGAATCCTCTGGAACTGTTGTACATGAAAAAATATGTCTAATTTGAGAGCTCATGTCATGAAGTGGAATCCCTGAGAGTGTAGATAATGCTCGATATGCATCTAAAAGATCAGATGCTAAATATGATGCCAAATGATGCAATGCATCCACCTCTAAGACTGCAAAAATGTCTACAGGAGAAGGTATGTCTGCAACTCCATAATCATCATCAACAGGTGTGCTAGATGATGCAGCTGTGGGAGCGGTACCTCGAGATCGTAGCATATATCTACCACATCGATCAAAAGAAATCTCGTGTAATTGTGTGGTGACGGTGGCGATGCTCAAAAAAATCTGTGTCCTAATTGTGTCATCACGAACACTCTCACCTGCAATAGCCATCTGTGGACCTCTCGGCATAACCAAAAGGTTTGGACCCACCATTGCCCATTTTTTAATAGGTGCAAGAGTGTCCGCAGGTCTAAATCTATTAGAAAGTCTCCCCTGACCCTGCCCAACATGCCCTGGATAATTTTTATAGTCAACATCATAGTGTAAATGAAATTCTGCAAACAATTGTTTGCAAAAATATAGAGAGAACTCATCCTTCTGTGGCCATCTATGATGAGTATCCAGCCAACGAGGATACATCAATGGTGCAATAAGTGGATCAGTACACTTCGTTGCAGAGTAGCCTCCAACTCTATGATGATTTGTATAAGATAGAAACATGGATTTCACTATGCCAGTGGAAACCTCAGTGTCAATCTGTGTGTACTTCACAGTGCCAATGACATTGTGAGATAAAGAAGAATAAAATGTCTCAATGCTCATATCATCAAAAGGGTTGTATGATTCAACTGTCTAAATCATACGAAATAACTCCTCTCACATCGTTGTGACCTTCTCCCTATTAGGGAGGGTGGTAGAAGAGAAAAGTGAGGTATCCAAAACCTACATAGCACGAGATAATCTCACAACTGTATCTCTAAATAACTATTGTCTATCATGAGTGGAGGAGGTCGATCTACGTGCTGTACCAGACTTAGCACTCTGACCCCCACCATGAACATTGGCATCCCCTGAGGATGCAGAAGCATGATCCCCAAGACCAGATGCCATAATGTATATATGAAAATAAATATGAGGATATGAATGTGAAGCTACAAGAGTGATAAATATCTAGAGATCTACACATGCATATATATACAAATATAAACATACAAGTGATTTAAATTAAAATAATTAAAAGTTAAATTTAATTTGAAACACATGTACATATAAATACATAACATTAAATGTATGGTGCTAAATTCAATCATGTAACATACATATGCATTTTAAAACGAATTATCTTAGAGACTATATCTAATGTACATTGTAACGTGCTCATGCAAATGTGAAAAATAAATATTCATACATGTACGTGTATATGCAATAAAAATAAAATAAAATTTCTTGATTAAATGATAACTAAATGTACACATTTATACATGCAATAAAAAAATATAATTCTTGACTAAATTCTAGATTTTGATGTAAATGCTTTGATGATTATGGGGAGTGTAGATGAGAGTTAGGACATAGGGATAGAAAAAAATGTTACTAGATAAGTAAATGAGTTTAGTTAGCAAATGTTAGTTTACAATTTAGAACTCATGACTTAATTTAGTAGTTTGAATTAGAGTTAAGAATGTTAATAAAGTAAATGGGATATAGTTTTATTAAGGTTGATAGTAAGGTCAGTCTATTATGTGCTAGTAAACATATGAATACCTATTACAACCTATAACAGACATAATGACCTAGTAGGATTCCCTAGGTCCCCTTAACATTTATATGGATAAAAATACCAAGAAATGTATCATAAGAGGTTGTTATGTGTCATTTGGTAATGTACAAATCATCATTACCTAATAAGACCTATTATATCCTAATAATACATATTAAGACTTATTAGAACCTATAAAAAATAGTATGACCTATTACGACTCCTATGTCCCCTTAAGACACACATGTATGGATAACGTACTGAAAAACGCAGTTGACATAAGTGATCTTAATGTGTTGTTTGGTAATGTAAGACTCATTATTACCTAACAATACCTATTATGTGCTAGTAAACATATGAATACCTATTAGAACCTATAAGAGACGTAATGACCTAGTAGGAGTCCCTAGGTCCCCTTAACATATATATATGGATAAAAATACCTAGAAATGTATCATGAGGTCGTTATGTGTCATTTGGTAATGTAAGAATCATCATTACCTAATGAGACCTATTATATCCTAATAATATATATTAAGACTTATTAGAACCTATAAAAAATAGTATGACCTATTACGACTCCTCTGTCCCCTTAAGACATAGATGCATGGATATCGTACCTAAAAACGTATCATTTAACTAATCTTAATGTGTTGTTTGGTAATGTAAGACTCATTATTACCTAACAATAACTAGTTGTTAAAAATGAACATCATCAATATCTAAGTGTGGTTCATTCGGTTAGTAGAGGGCCTATGTTATGGTTAGAATGTGGTATGGGTTATGATTGTAGTTAATATAGGGTTATGTTAGAAGGTGTATTTAATGTCAAAATTAATTTCACCATAAGATATTATTGCTTCACCTCTAGATCCATTAGGTTATGTTAGAAACTGAACAATGTCCCCTAAAGGTTTGCTACATTTTTTACTAATGTTTTTCTACATGTTTACCTCATGTTTTTCTATATTTTTTAACTAATTTTTTTGAAATTTTAACCTAATGTTTTTCTATATTTTAACCTAATTTTTTTCTATATTTTAACCTAATATTTTTCTATACTTTTACCTAATGTTTTTTTACGTTTTTATCTCATGTTTAACTACATTTTTGCTAACAAATTAATTTAAATACCATTCTAAAACAATCTAAAATAATTTAAATAATTTAAACATATTAAAAAATAAACAATTTTAAGTATTTCACTCACAAAATAGGTAAAAAATAACTACTTTAAGTACAATTAACATCTATTAATCAAAAAACACGTTAAAAAACTATTAAAAATTGGGGAGGAAAAAGCCACTAACTAGTTACGGCCGAAACACTTGACCCGCTCTCCAAAAATCTAGGAACCACAACAATGAAAATGATAGCCGCAAGAGGTTTACGGCGGTTTTATTGCGGCTTGGGGTTTCGGCGGTAACAGGTCCGGCCAAATGGGTTTCGACCAAAACAGTATGAGCCACGTAGGTGCACAGAACTACCACGTAGGTTCAGTCGAAACAGTTACAGCTGAAATAGTTCTAGCCAAAAGACTTATGGCCGAAATGCCAAATGATATCACAAAGGGTGACATAGTTTTGTGCTTTTACCCAAAGCTACCATCTAATTGGAGCACATCCCTAACTATTGGCTCATATTTAATATACAGCTAGGCATTTTAGAACTACTAGCCCTTGAATCAATCATGCAATTATGAACTAGTTTTTTCCCTATTATGAAAGAGACATAAAAGGGAGGAGTTATGTTTTTCTTACTTTTTCTCCTTCTTTTATTGGTTGCACCAGGCTTGTTGCACCCTCCTCTCTAATTGACTAATTTGTCATCTTTATACTCTCTAAACCCTATTGCAGTAGCTCCAACTATGATGGAATAGTCGCAAAAACATCCCATATAGGAACACTGACATTGGTCCTCTTCATTCGATCTATAATGTTGAGAGAAATGCCCACTATCTTGGCTGAAGACTTGGGAGCTATAGGGATTAGTGAATGACATTGAGTAGTATGAGATTCAGTAGGCTTCTTGTTGCTCATATCTTGCTTATGTTGGGGAGAAACCTTTGGCTGTGCACCTATAACTAGAGAAGAAAAGGCAACAATTGAAGTTGAAGCTTGGTTCAATGGAGAAGGTGTATCATTTGCGATACCTCTCCTTTTGCTTCTCATGTTATGATTAATGGCATCATAGCTATCATGATTAGTATGGCAGTGTTCCTCTATCTAATGGTTCATAGAAGAACAATCACCCTACTTTTGTAGATGAGAAACATTAGTAGGTTGGATGACATCACATTGTTGTCCTACTGCTTGATCTTGTGTGGTTAGTGTTTGAGATGATTTTTCCCTATGGCACATACAATACCCATAAGAATAGTTGCAAGAAGGAAAAAACTCCTTCTCTTAAGAAAGGTTATTTTGAGGAACTAATGCCCTTGTCGTATTTTTGCTTGTATTCACACTAGAAGCATTTCCCATAGGTCTATTTTGGTTGTGTGGAACATGTCCCTGACCTTGATTTGGTGGCCTATATGTGGGGGTTTTAAAATGAGATTGGAAAGGCCTACTATTTTGAGCTTGTTGCCTTTCTAAGGCCAGCACCTTGTTGCTCATCTTTTGCACCACTAAGAAGTTTTCATCCAGCTTCTTTTCCTGACCTTGCAACTTCTTATCTACATTTTGCATCAAGCCCTGCATCATGTTCTTCAACTCTCCCAACTCATTGGAGGAAGTAGAGGCTATTGGGGCTATACCAAGAGGTTGACCTATTGAAGTGGTAGGAATAGGGCTACTGTTGACTTATTAGTAGGCATGTTTGTGAAGAAAGGCATTGGAGGCCTTGGAGCTAATTTCCCTCCTTGTATCAAGATGTTTTCTACCCTTATGGAAATTTCATATGCAATAGGTAAGGTGTCTCCTCCCATGGTTTGCACTGTGGTAGAAATGTCACTATTAAAAGCTCTAAGGTAATGCAAGGTGGTGTTACCAAGAGTAGGATTCACTGCAGTAGATATTCTATCCCATGTTTTTTGAAATCTATAATTGAAGTCTGTCATATATTCATTGGGTGTCCTTTTAATGTTAGTTAGATGCTCCAAAAGTGATAAATGATCACTCTTATCTTTGAAGTGATTACAAAGCCTTTCTCCTAGCTCATCCTAGTTAGTGATAAAATTATGTGGCAATCCCCTATACCACTGTAAGGCTTTTCCTTTTAAAGATGAAGCTAGAAGTCTAAAAACAATATCATCTTCTATAATACATGTTTATTATAGATATTTGAGACTTCTTGAATGTGCTCTATAGGAGAAATGGAGGTTTGACTAGTAAAATCAAGTAGGATTTTAAGAGTAGCTACTGGGATATCATGTTTTTGGGCTAGGAAAAGAGGACTTCCACCATTGAAGGTAGAAAAAACATGATTTCTAGGGAGATTCATATGGATTAACGATCTATTCAAATGGAGAGATGGTGCCCTAGGCTATGATCTATCTACAGTAGGAGTAGAAAGAGATCTTGTAGGTGTATGTGCTATTGTTGAACTCTTAACTGATGATAGAGAGAGAGTCTAGTTCTCTTTCCTCTAGAATTTGAAAATTAAATCTCAGTATATTGAAAAGTACCTCTAGAAGATGCCCTTGTGTGAGATTTGGGCATGAATCATAACAATTCTGGTCTAAAACCAAGATGTAGAAGTAGAATCACTAAGTGCTTTGGATGTGAACCTCTTGAAGGCTTGGAATGTTGAGAGTAGCACTATCAACTCAACATTGAATTGAAGATCTTTTCTTGAAACCAATGAACTAGTAGACTTAAGAAATGCTTCAATGTCTATCCCACTAGGCGTGCCAAAAAATATTGATACAAAAGTTTGCACCCTTGTCTAAAGTTTCAACCTAAAGAAAACCTTGTGTAACATGGAAACAATCTCCAAAGTGTGGGACTTTGCGATTAGAGATTGAGTCTCCAAACAAGGTCAACTTCCTTACTATTAGGGTACATCTAATTATTTATTGAAAGGAAAAGGGAGAAAGAATGCATAAAATAAAACTACCTAATCTAATCTAGAGGGGGCTGATACACCAAATAATATGTTCAGTCTTATCCCTTCCTAGAGATGCATAATTCATCAATATAATCTCAAAGTAAATATATTCAACCCTCTCTTAACTTAACAATCACATGCAAATCAAAGACTAATGAAATGTTATAAGGAAGGAACTTCACTCTATATTATTCAAGGCCAGATAGATACAATCATACAATTGAAGAATGTAGGCAATATACTAACAAAATGCAAGAAGGTTTTTCACATATATTAATGGAAGAATGAGGCACAATAGAGAAATTGCATTCATTCAAAGGAAAATGGAAATTACAATAGCAGAGCATATAATACAACTGCTATAGAATCAGAGAAAGACTAACCCTTGGAAGGGTTACAAAACTTTCTTTTATAGCTCAAGCATAACTGGGAAAACTTCTACTGAAAGCCAAAATGCAACCACCCTCTACTACTGTAGAGAACAATTATTGTAGATCTGGGAAGATTGGATCGGGTGCACGTCCATATGTAGGAAATTTGATCCTTGTGTGCACATTATACCTTGAAAAGATAGAAATGGTGGCTACAATTGCCTTGATTGGGTAGGTAAATAAGCCAAAATGGCAGAAAGACAAACCACATTCATTAGGCATGGAGAACACTCAAAAGGTGGTTGCAGATGATTGAGGACATGTTCGCCATTAAAGAGCTACTTAATAGCATGTTTGCGACCATGCCAAGTTAGTTGTTTCATCATTTGAATGGTTAACCTCACCACTTGGCCTCATATCATTGAAGCTTATCGACAAATCATCCTATCTTCAAGTAGTATGTCAACCTATGCCTTTACCTCTATTTGTAGCTTCACAATCTATTTTCTTATTTAGCTCTTTAGTCTTGTGAAACTGCAACTACCACAACTCATGCTTGATCGCTTCTTTAGAGCTTGAAAACACTTTAGCCCCTTGACTGTTGCAACCCTATGACATCATAAAATTTCCTTCTTCACATCCTTGCAACTGTCAAGGATCTAACATTTATTTTCCCTATGATGTTGTGATGCCTGAATTTCTACCTTTGTCGCTCTTTCACGACTTCCAAATATGAATACTATTTAATTGTATGACGTTGTGATTGAGGGTCTCATGAGGATTGGGCCAACCTGGACACGTGTCCACTTCTCATATTCTTGCATTGGCTAAACTTTGTGCATCTTCAGAAAGTGTGAATTCACCAACCATCAATCTAACAAGATCTGATGGTCATGAAAAATTGTGGGCCCTCTGAGGTTTTCTTAAGGAAAAACTTGACCTGTGACCATGTGACTAATTGCTTCCATGTCTTCACAACATCAAATTGGATGCTAGCATCAACAACCACAAAATTGAGATAAATGTGGATTTAACTGTATCGCACCTTTGTGGCCCATCTGATGGTTAAGACACAAACTAGAGCAACTGGGTGATGAAAGGAAATCACATGATCATAACTTGAAATATTCATAAGGACATACCATGCAATATGAGGAAAATGGTTAAGACTTAGGGATATAAGAGAAATTCAAAGTTTTATGTATCCCTAATGGGTTTGCATGGCAATCAATGAACAAGTCAAAGAATGTAGGCATGGCTACCACCCTAGATATTCAAATTTTAGGAAGGGGGGGGGAATGGCTAAAAGTACCTTGCAATTTTCTCAACATCATCATCCACATGTCTAGATCTGATGTCCAATCTATAGAATTCTTCAGTATACTCTTTCACAATCACATGTCTTTGTCTCAAATTTTGCATCTTTCTTAACAAACTAACTTGATAATCAGAAAGAAGGAACTTGTTCTTTACCTTGTTCACCATCTTTTCCCAAGTCTTGATCTTTTCCTCTCCTCTCCTTTGTATATTAGTTTTCAAATGCTCCCACCATAGCAAGGCATGTCCTTTCAACCTTGTAACTACAATCTTCACCATCCTATTATCGAGAGTGTTTTCATAGTCAAAGAACTTCTCCATTTCAGAGATCCAATCCAACACAATATCAGTATCCAAATTTTCATTATAAGGAACAACTTCAAAAATAGGTTTTGAAGTTTTCCTAGACAATACTCTAAAAAACCTTGCCTCATCTTGATCATATTTATGTTTTGGATTAGGGTTTGGTGTTGTTGCTTCATCATCATTCACATCATCAAGATGTGCTCCTCTTCTATGGGTTGTCTCTATAGCATCTAACCTAGCTGCAATTTGTCTCAATGTATCCAACATGACATTATTAACATTTCCTCTACCTTGAACCATCTTCATAATCAGTTTCCTACAAGATCGTAACCCTCTATAAGTTATAGGTCAAATCCGCAGATCTGCAACCCTACAACCCAAATTCACTTAGGGTTCTACACGATCCTATCTCCATAATGACAAACCTTAGCTCTGATACCACCTGACACAAGGAGAGATGAGATAACTAGGGCCAAAGGAACACCCATCTATTCAACTGCCTACAAAAGTAAACACAATGAAAAACAAACACCAAATTCAATAACAAACTCGAGAGATAGAGGAACAAATGCTTTCATATATTCATCAAAGATATCAGATACATGCCCAGTTGTAAGGTCTTTTGGGTTTCGACCACATTACAATCAAATTCTAACTTTAATGACCAAACTTCACATTTTAGCTTGCTTCTTCTCCGCCTACGCTTCTATTTTTTTTCCCCAAATATGTTTAAGACTCTACCAAAGACCTTCTTAAATACATGCATGACCACAAGTCAACCTATTGCAATTACATTAGAATAAACTCTCATATTAAATTCTAGAATAAGCCACAAGTCAGATCACAAAAGATACCTATCACTAAATTAAATGCAAAGGTCGACCTCAATAGGAAACCGTACATAGACAACTCAGCAAACGAAGAAACCAACAAATGTTGCAACTCGGTGAACTCAGCAACACTTGAAACCATAGGAACTTGGTGACCAAAGGATGACTCGGCAACCAAAGAAATCTCAGCATCCAGAGAATGACTCGGCAACAACTGTGAACTCAACACCAACTACGAACTCGGCAACAACTAAGAAACTCAATAATGCAAGACATTGCAACTCGACAAAAACTAAGCAACTCAGAAAATATGTAGGATAACTATGCAACCTAGGATGCTCCTGCATCAATCTTGCACTCTCTTGAAATCATTCCAATTCTTTTCTCTTTGCAAAGAAGGAAAATGTTCATATATAGGCATGTTATTTACCCAAATGGTATGAGGAAGTCCGATCCATTCTTTACAACATGCCACAACATAAAACAAGTAAGAACTCATATAAAAACTAGACACTCCAGATGCTTGGGAAAGCTCTTCATGTAATCTATCGATTATGATTTTTGACTAGTCAATGTGTTTGTTTTTATCACTTGGGATGGTTTGGAAAATGAAATACATCTAGTTCTCCTAGTGAAAAGCATGTTGATTCCCTTCGACCTTGTTCAAGAGAGTAATCACATCTTTGATATCAGGAATCATGTCTTCTCTTATCAACAAGTGAGGAAGATGAGAAAACCGTTTCTTTGGTTTAACTAGTTCTTGGCAATAGAATTATTCAATGTGTTAGGGTATGCCGAAAACTTAATATCTGAGAGACCAATCATCTAGGCTTCATATTCTTCATTTGGCAGAATCCTTAATGCACCCATGCTTGTAACCCTGTTTATATAGAAAAGAAGTTCTCTAAGATATGTCCTAATGTATCTTTGGGTAACATCATATCTATTTCTTCATTCTAAAACTAGTTTTGGGAAGAGTATTGATTCTAGAAAACCAGTAGCTTGCAGCAATCCACTATTAGCTATCTTTTCAGTAATGGAACTAGGGTTTGGTTTGGAGAACCTAGACAACAACTTGTTTATGTCCTCATCAGCAAGCAAGGTATCCTTTAGTGTGGGCAAGAAATTGGTAAGGGAAGTGACATTCTTTTCTGTTGGTAACTTAGGGCGAGAACTAGCCATGGAAACAAAACTCAACAATCTTTTTTAAAAATAATTAATAGAAAATGAAAATGGAGGAGGTTAATAGAGTTTCTCACTTAACTGAAAGAAGAAACAGTAACCATTGAGGAGGTAAAAGAAACTCACCATGTTGGAGAAATAACAATGTACTTCCATGAATATTTTTTTTGCAGAACGCCTATGACTCCATACAAGGGTGATTATTTAACTTACTGTTGGTATCATAATGAAAAAGAAAACAACTTAGAAAAGCCTTTAAATGGATACTTGCATCATGAATTGATATGGGAAGTATCAATTTGACAGGAGCACTAAATCAATTGATGAGAGTATTTGCCTTCGCACATAACAAATCTTTCCACCACACTTTGTACCAATCATTTATCACAAGGTGTCACTTCAGCCTTTTAGAAAGATTCAGACACATCTTTGTACTGCCACTTGCTAGTCTCCATGAATGTTCTAGGCTTGTGAACTAAAACCTTGAACTATTCAGAATTTAAAATTTCAAGTTCAAAGCCAATGATTATAGAAATTTAGGTGCATGAAACCATCATCAAATTCATCAAAACGACATGAATGACAAACCATTAAGTTTAAAAGAAAATGATTGTTCGAAGTTCACTTTCAAAAGTGTCCAATATTCAATAAATTTTATGTTAACACCGAGCCTAAACAACCATCTGGACGAGCCAGTTGAACTTTGAACTTTGAACTTACTTAGTTTAGAGTTCAACTTCAAGGAAAAGAAAGAGATTTGCATTTATAGACTCGACAGAAAAATAAGCTAGTGAACTTGAACATTGAACTCAATTGAGTTCCAGGTTCAAAGTTCAAAATTCAAGCTAAAAAGGGAGTCATTGAAAATCATTGAACAAAATTATATGGGTCTTTTACACGAGTAACAATTGGCTCTAACTGGGGATTCGAACTGTTAGGGGCTAAAAATGAATTCAGCATCTCTAGTTTCGCAAAAAGGCAACAAATAAAACAAGAATGAAAAACAAACAAAAACGAGAAACAATACAAACTGATGAACCCTATCTCCCATAAATCTCTCCACATGATAAGTTTTGTCCTCACCACTTGATCCAACAACCTCAAAGTATGCAACATATTCCTCCTAACCATCTTCAGTACCTGCATGCTAAGGTACACCACTTATAATACTTATGATTTCAACAATCATCTCACTCTTCATCAACACCATCTCAAATCTAAATTATGCTTTAATCTTCTCTAAAATCCTTGCTTCCACAACATCAAAAAGATCTTCAATCACTCTAGGGTCCAATTGTCTTGGAGGCATATTCTAATATTTTCATAAACCTTCCACAAAAAATCAACCAAATCCAACCTTCAATTAAATATCTTCACCCTAGGTCCTAGTACAAACTACCTAAGCTTCGACGATCTGTCTACACACTCAAGAAAACTTTCGTTCTGATACCATCTAATGCAGTGCAAGGCAGGAGAATCCCCAAAGGGGATGTACTAGCACCTAGCAAATAACCACACAATGGAAACACACTACAATATACAAGATCTGATACAAAACACAACTCTTTATTCATAAAAATAACTGATTACATACAATGTGTCAGGTTGTAAGGCCTTCTTGATTACGACCAAGTACAAAGAAAGTAATAGTTCTGCAAGATCCCTCAAGATCCAATCCATACCCTAGCTAGTCCAAATCCACACTTTCATAGAAACCTCCAAGGAAGATTTAAACTTTTGCTCACAAGCCCACCAAGCAATCTCCTTATTTCCCAAGCCTTGGTTACTAGCTCTTCTCAAATTCGCTCTTCTGCCCCATCCTCTTCTCCAAGCTAGATGATTGTGACTAAAGACTCCACAAGACCTCTTACTTATACCCAACTAAGCCACAGGTCAGCCTAATATGTTACAAATTAAATAAATCATTGCATTATATGCACATTTAAGCCACAAGTTGGCTTACAATAGAGATTAAATACAACCAAATTAAATGCCAAGGTTGGTTCACACTAAAACTAAACACAAACAACTAGGACAAATTTGGAAAAAAGACATGACCGAGCATCAAAAAACCACTTCCGAGTATCAACAACTATTAGGTTCACTCAGCACATGAAGGAACACTCACTTAACACTATGAACTCGATCAACATTGCAAATTTGGTTAACATTGTTGGTAAACACTGAACTCAATTAACATGAAAAGTTAATACTCGGTTAACACTACAACTCAGTTAACACGACAAGTTAATACTCAGTTAACGCTGCAACTCGGTTAACACAATAGGTTAATACTCGGTTAGCACTACATCCAAATTTTTTAGAAATGACCGAGACACACATCTCTCTTTGACCGAATTCCCTACCTCCAAGGCCAAAACACTCCCACATGCGGGATTGTCAACTACCCTATAATAAAACCAAATCAAAAGCTATATGTCATAAGCTACATAAAAATGACAACGAAAAATCATTAAAGATGAAATAAAAATGAATCTGGTGTAGCTTTTAGGATTATGGGCTTTCCTCTGAGTTTATTGACAGCTGCCAAATTTCAATTTTACATAAAGTTAAAAATCATTATTGAGCCTTCAAACTTCATTAGAAAAGATAATTTCCGTCGAAGAAATTCACATAGATTCGCTTTATGGGAGAACTCCGATAGAGTTGATCACTTCAATTTGCTGTGATTCAAAGAATTTACTGTCTACTAGGAATTGGGGAAAAAAATACACGAGTCATTTGGATATTTCAGAACAGCGATGTCGGGGTGACTGGGTCGAATCAATGTAAAGGAGGTCGGCATTCTCCATGCTCAAATGTTTAAATTGATTCAAAAATAAATAAAAAACAAGCCACGGATTAGTAGATTTTGTGAGAAGAGAAATTTCTTAGAATCTTTGAAATAAAAGAATGTCCAATAATATAGTTATGTTTTCACTTATTCCATGTGAACGGTTTGAAAAGCTAACCAAATGTCAAATTTGATTCAATAAAGCTATATCTGATTTGTATTTTCGAAACTTCAAGAAAGCTCAGTGTCTTGAAAAGGAGGAGGAAGCCTCAAATTACATGATAAATTTGATCCAATAGAAACTACGACTCCTGTTTGTAACTTGTAAGCACTTCAAGAAATCTCTTTATCTTGAAAAATCTCTCTTTCTTGAAAAGAAGGTAAACCATGGTAGTCGAGAATTTACATAGAATTTTTGATTCAATATTGATTGACGACTCGAAAAAAGTTCAGCTCAAAAACAACACGATGAAGGTAAACTCCTTGAGGAAAGCCGTATAGACTTTAGAATGGGATCAACAAATACAAATTTTAGTGCACTCAAAAAAAGGCTACTAAGAAGCCAAGTGATTGCGACTGCATCAAAACTGGCCAACTTCTAAGTGATATTTCTTGATAAAAAATATACAGGACTGTGTAGCTAATGCATTGCTATATACACATCTGTAAGGTATTAAGCATTGTTTAAACATGCAAAGTTTCTAT
The DNA here is from genome assembly GCA_028749045.1 of Cupressus sempervirens. Taxonomy (NCBI): domain Eukaryota; kingdom Viridiplantae; phylum Streptophyta; class Pinopsida; order Cupressales; family Cupressaceae; genus Cupressus; species Cupressus sempervirens. The sequence goes on from CM053792.1 coordinate 62,947,626, forward strand.
AGCTCAAAACCAGGAAACCTCGCTTCATCAGGCTTCACCATATCAAACCATAAGTTTGCAGTGCCGCCTAAGCCTTCAAATAAAGAATATGGATGGTCTCCACCGTTTATCTGACCAGATGCAATGAGGCTTCTTCCATTCATGTAAAGAAAGCCAGCAAACGCTTTCGCTCGGTGAAGATACAGTTTATCTTTTGTCAAACGGTAAAGGGCAAGAAAAGTGTAAGTATTTCCACTAATGCCATGGCAAAGCCCAACCTTTCGGATTAGACCCTTCTTCCATACCAAATCCCCTGCCTCAATAGCAGCTTGAAGGAAATCAGAATCCTCTGGAAATACCTAATACAGGCAATGATGGAAGTCTATTAGGATTAACTGACCATAGCGCAATATTCACCTATAGTGCTTACTCAGATTTAAAACAAATCACATGCGCCCAAGTCCCAAAAACCTAAAATTTTCTAGGCTTACCTCTGCTGCTTTGCAGAAAGCCATGGCAACACCAGGAGCACCATGACACCATTGCACAAACTTGTCTTTTGAATTCCCTTCACGAGATGGGTAATTCCCAGATGGAATACAACGGTTTCTAATCATGTAGCGTAATGTTCCCTTCACATCTGCTGCATCTTCTGCACTCAATGGAAAGTGAAGAAGAACATGCATTATTCCTGCAAGTCCATGAGCAGCTCCCCAATACCTTGTCCCATGCCATTGGTACATCAATGGACAAGGTGTATGCGATGAACCTGCTCGCCCACCAGCTATCACAGCATCCACAATTGGCCCCTGAAATCAATTAATTTGATTTTTAGGGTACATCAGAATAGATGACAGCAATCATAGCTCCCAAAACATAAAAAGTGGACAGGAGCACACAGTTATGAAATGAATGAATTCCTGATATTAGGGACTAAGTGGCATGTGAAACTGAAGTACGTCACCATCTCTATATAGTTTCCTCTTATTAGTTATTATTTAGTTCCCCAATAAAACCTGTTGAGCAAAATACTGACCAATACAGTCCAGGGGATTGTTTCTGGACCAAGATGCTTGTTAATGAAAAGAGCAGACCACAGGAATCCTGCACGCCCATAAAACAATTCATATGGCATCCCTAGACCTCCCTCCTCAGGACCCACTGCAAGTCCCCTCTCTTGCGCTACCTATTGAAATAAAAAATTCATTAGATAAATATTTACAATCTTCAGTCAAAACCAATAAGTAGTATGTTCTACACAACAATTTAAAGACAACAGGGTGTTGACAGTGTGTCAGTGATCCTTGGGGGATTCATTACAGCTTCTTATGTCTTCTATAAGTCTAACAGTTATATCGGATATTGATAGAGACTGCCACTTCTAATAAGTGATATCAGATCTTAATCACATAATTTAACAGCTTCCTCCTTCTACCAGAGAGTGAGAGTATTATAAGGAACAATTGTTCTAAAATATATCATCCTAAGAACTTTTGAGGACTGGAACATAAGTTAGGGTTTTCCAGCTTTATCATACCTCCCAGTAAAGGTTGAAAAAGAAGTCACTTCTTTGCTTATCACCCCTGTATTTTGCAACAACTGCTCCAAGAGAATATACACCAGCCTTGCCACAGAGGAAAGTCACATTTCTACAACATGACAGTTCGAAAGTCAGTACCCCAATAATGATAATAAACTAACAGATGCAAAGAACCAAAACCTATGATCAAGTATTTCATTGACAAGCAAAAGTCAGGTAAGCTGTCACCATTACTCACTGTCTTAAATTGCTTGCCGCTGCAGCACAAGCATCAATTATATCACTGCTTAATGCTAAATCCTCCATATTACCGGTCAGCTGGTATGATTTGAAACACAGAAAAGCAGTTCCGGCTAATCCAGTATATATGCTTGGATCACTGCAGCGGAAGTCCTGCTGTGTCCATGTTGCTTGCACCATCTAAACAGGAAAACAAAAATGCGTAACAAAAATGTACTCTTATTAGTTACCATCCTAATTTAAGTGGAAAAAATTGTACTCTTACTAGTTACCATCCCAATTTAAGTGGAAATCATCCGATGCATAAGGATGAACTACAATTATCAGAATTTAAACAAATCTAGGAAAGATACAAAATAAGTCTAGCACATAGAAATTAGTAACAATGTTTTGAGTCATGTTCCATGATTCCCTATCATGAGGATGAGATTGAGTTTGAGAAGGGAAGAGAATGCCCCCGATGTAAAGTATAGTCGCGTTAAGTATAACCAGAAATGTTGATGTTTGTTATTATTTTTTATGTTATATATCTAGAATTTCAAAAATCTCTACATATTAAAGTATTAATACCATGAACAGTAGAAAATTCATGCTGTTGACATTTCTACCATCTACTATAATTTCAATATATTTACTTATATGATGAAATCTATTATTAAACTCTTGTACTAAATGAAAGTATCAGATATAATAATGGTAACTGAATTGATTCCATGCAGCCATTGAGTTTTTATCCACTTAATTCTACATATCTGCTCTGGTCAGATCTTCCCGGAAAGCAGATGAACAACTTCTCAGATAATATATTAGAAGTGAGCTGATTCATCTTCCCATGAAAATATATAAGATGGAATATTAAGTGTTGAAAATTGCTACTTTTGAGTTGGTAAGGGTTGAAAAGTACAAGGCCCTTCTAATTGAATGGCACAAATTACAGCACCTCACACATTCTACAGATTTCGGAACTTGGTAAAAATCAGATTATTCCTTTTTATGAGGATGCACAGTAAAGAGGTAAAAATCAGAGAACTTTTCTATGAGGATGCAGAGTAATGAGGATCAGATAAGTCCTTTTTTATGAGGATGCATAGCAATGAGGAAATAAAATATGGAACTAGCATTTTGGTATATGTTTCATCTAGTGATATGGACTTTTTTCTCCAGATGAAGCTAATACATAGATATAACACTCTGATAACTTTAATAGTTCTTCAGCCCATGAAATCACTACTACACTAAATTTTGCCACCTCAAATGAAGCCGATAAAAAGGTCTAAACTGTGCCAAAAGAAAATTGGTTTAAAAACCAAATTGATTGTAGGAATATTTATGTAGGGGCAAACCAAAAACAAATAATAGAAAATTGGTTTAATTGGATTGGATGTAGAGAAGGGTGCTTAGGAACAAAGTAGTGATAGAAATTTAGAAAGTCAATAATTTTATTAGACATAGAGAACACCTATGTTGAAGCACAAAAATCTTAAGAAAATTGACTTAAATCATAAACTAATAATAATGATAAAGATCAATTTAATTGAATTGAATATAAAGAATAATCATGTAAGACCTAACAAGATAGTGATAAGAAAAACTCAACGAAATTGAAAATTAACTTAAATAATAGCAAAAGTCAAAAGAAAAATTGATTTAATAAGATTCACTAACAAACAAAATAATAATAAAAGTCAAAGAAATATTAGTTTTATTGAATTGGGTAAAGAAAAAGAAATAAGTCAGTGACAACAATAAAGACTCTAATAATATAATAAAAATACGAAAGAAAATAAGTAACAACAATAGATGACAAGAAAAGTCAATAGAAAATTAGTTCTAACGACATAATATTAAAAAATACATAATTCTAAGAATGGTGTAGAGAACACTATTATAAAAGCAAACAAATTAATAACAAGAACTTAAAAAAAATTAACTCTACCAAAAAAATCAACTCTACTTTATTTAAAAAATAAAATAAAAAGAAAAGGTAGTATTTCAAAATAGATTGTAAAATGGAACAGTTCAAAATTAACCCATAGAACATAAAATATTCAAGAGTGTCCTTATGCTCACACTCAATTAGCTTAAAATGAGACCCAAAAAAGAAGCTTCTATTTGAATTCAATATAATTAAAAATACTGAATTAGAAAAATCTTAAGGTGGCATGCTAGCCTAAAATAAAATCTATTTACTAAAGTCCCAACCAAATACACAAAACCCAAGCCTCCGTTTTCCCTCGCTTTGTTTCAAAGCTAAATAAACCGCTTTAATCAAATGCTAACATCAACATGAAGGCTTCATATCAATATCCCTTCGCATTCAACCGTCTCGCTTGGTTTAAACTCTATAGCTTTATGCTATTTAAACAAAGGATAGTTGGTCCATCATTCATTCTCTCACATATCTAGCTGGAGAGGAATTGCCGAATATTTCAAGATGTTCGGATTGGTGTTATGCATCTTTGGTGGAAGATCTCACATTCTCTTCTGGGAACTATTCAAGTGAAGTGTGCACTAGATGGGAGTATGGATCCAGTTGATCTTGCTGTATGCAATCGCCTCAATTTTCATTTTCAGGATGGGGTTGCAACTCAAAGGTATCAAAGAATGCCCGGGCAGCCTTGGCAACAGAGGAAAGGTCGGGTGAATCAGGATGGGCATTGGACTCCTCCTCCCATGGATTTCCGAAAATTAACACTGATGGTTCTTCCCGGGGAAATCCAGGTCCTGCTGGTATTGGGGGAGTGGCTCGTTGCAGTTATGGTGATGTTAAATTCTTTTTTTCAATGCATAAGGGTGTGATTACACTAACAATCTCATGGAGGCTCTGGCTATTTTATATGTTGTGGAACAGTGTTTTTGCGGAGATGGCGCAAGATTATCTATGAGTCTGACTCCCAAGTGGTGGTGAACTTGCTTTCCTTACAAAAGCTCGAGGATGTTAGTTGGCCACTAGCCACTGTTGTTAATCAAATTCTTCTCTTTCGTACCTCTCTTGAGTTCATTAGGTTTACTTATATTCCTCATGAATGGAACAAAGCTGCTGATTGTTTGGCCGAATGGACTTCTGGACATGCTCCATGATGGAATATTATGAATAGGGGACAACTTCCCTATGAGATGGTGCAAGAATTTGATGAACTTGTTGCTTAGGATAGAACTCCTTGTTGTAATCCTTTGTCTTAATAAATTTTTACCTCATTTTTTTTCAAAAAAAAGAAAGAAAAGAAGAAAAGAAGATATCTAGGCATAATCATATCACCCTATGTAATTCGCTCATTTTTCTAGTGAACTCTCCCAATTTCTGAAACACCCCAAAGTACCTTGGTTGAAAGACTATGGAGAACCCGCTGAAGAAGAATATTTACATATGAACTTGGTTACAACGTTTTCTTTTGCCTGACGCCAGTTATTTAAACTCGTCATAGCAAACCCATTAAATTTTTAGAAAAACTGTGGTACCGAAGAGCTAGGGATATTGTCAATGTTTAAAGGTCAAGGCAAATAGAAAAAGTTGGTCATTACTTCACTAACCATGTAAGAACAGGACATTGACAAAACCATTCAAAAACTTAATATACACAAAACACAGCAAAGTTGCATAAAACTGCCAGCAAAATTCAGGACAAAGCCTTTAACATTCATACAGAAAAAAAAACCCCAATTCATTGTGAGCCCACTATCAAAAACCCATATCTGAAATCCTAATTTACTAACCTCGTCTTTCAAATTGAGTGCTGCCTTTTGGAATGTCTGGTGAGTAGGATATGGAAAAGCCTCACCCACATTATTTCCATATTTTTCGCAATTCCAAGAATCCTCCTCATCTGCTAGGTTGTGATTAAAATACAGATCTGCCATTAAATTCAACCAAAATATGCCTATAATCCAACGAAGATTGAAATGAAGCGTATCTGCAATTCCATTATGCCCAACTATTTATTGGGTTTCTTGTATATATAACAAAGTGTGAAACATGTGGACAAGTTTTTAATGGAGCGAGAAACTTCATATTCCCACCGCCATTGGCCAGGTCCTCATCTCTTTAAAAAAAATGGGGTGGGAAATGGGGTTTCGGACAATCTGATTCGCATAAGGTGAAGTGTGAGAATAAACATGTGTAAATTGCAGGGAATTTTCCCTCCACATGGAAGGCGTTGGATCGAACAGCTGTTTGGAAAATATTGAAATGTCCATGTCAATTAAGTTGAATACACCGTTCAAAATGATATCTTCCTTCGTACCGTATGCGCAGGGTTTGCTTGGGAAAGTTTCTGCGTGCCTCCTTTATTTGTATTTTTATTTCCAAGTAATCCAATTCTGCTGCTAAAATTGGCCACATTAGCAAGAAAGCGTGTTTAATTATTATTTGTTTCGTTGATGGTGTGGACCATGTCTGTCCACCACTATGGTTTGACATTTGTCTACAAACCATGTTCCATATGGAATGTTGGACCATGTTTCATGTTTCCCTTCCCTTTCCCGTGTGACAGCATAAATACATATTTTATTTGAAGAATTTAGACAAATTCAAATATATAAGTATTTTAATATCTTGCATTTTGTATATAAATTTGAAGTCTTATCATTTGAGATGAATTAATTATGTGTATTTTAAAGTTCTTGTTATTTGTTTATTTGAATGATCTAAGATAATTGACATAGTGAGGAAGAGGGAAATGATACTTCTACTTTCCTCTCTTATTCTTGGTAGGAAGACGAAAGAGTAATTGATATGGATATGAAAAAGGAAAGTCTACTTCTTCATTTTTTTAATGTTGTTTTGTTCTTGATAAGGAGAAAAAAAATAGCACCTCTCCAACTAACTAGTTCTAGATAGGAATGAGGAAATGTGGTGTTTCACCTTCTCTTTCTTGTTATTAATAGGAAGAAGGTAGGATGCCATTTTGTCATCTAAGTTTTGATCAAGTTCAAAGGATAATGTGTGTAAGGTCTTGATCCATATCAATAAAAAACAATAGAATTCCATCTGTCTTATTCGTAAGATGAATAGTTGGAGCTTAGACCTCAAAGTAAGGCTTGTGGTTGGGTCTTCAACCTTTGATTTTTTCTTTTAAGTTGAAGGAAATTTCTTATTAGTTTTTCAATAAATATTTTTCTTGTTATTTATAGGAAAAAGGTAAGATTGAACTTCCTCAACTAAACTGTTAAGATAGTTCAAAGGATAATGTATACATGGTCAAGATTCGTATTATTAAAAGTGATTGATTTTCTTAATAATAAAAAATAGTAAAATATTAAAAAAAAAAAAAGGTAGGGTGCTAAGTTGGCACACCCACAAGAGTTTAGACATGGGGTCAAGTTTTGTGAATATTAAAAAAATAGTTGAGCTTCAAGAAGAAATAAGTAGCTAAATCCACATTAGGTGAAGGAGGATCATTATATTCTAATTTCCTTCAAAAATCTCTGAGGGAAGATTTGTCAATAGGATCCCAACCAATGAGAGCAATAACTAGTGGCAAATTGGGAGAGATGGCAATAAATAGAAATTTTATTATTACATCTAAGTTGTAAGAGGAATAGATGGAATTTGAACCCTAAAGTTTGACGTATGGTTAACTCTTAAATGTTTCAAAGATTTATTTTTTGAAAGCTGAAGAAAAATGTCTAAATAAATCAAGTATTCACTTTTATAAATAAACGCAATTACATTTTGTACAAAGTAAACGAGGTGGCTTCAAAGTTCCAATTTAACACTAGGACTTGTTTGGTATTTTGGTTAGTTCTTCAACCTTCGATTCTTTCTTTGCAAGTTGAAGGAAATTTCTTAGCTATTATATTTTTTGATAAATGTTTTTCTTTTCATTAATAGAACAAAGGTAGGATTGAACTTTCCTAACTAAGTTGTTATGATAGTTAAAAGGATAATGTATGCAAGGATATTCATATTCTAAAAATAACTAATTTTTTCTTATGAATACATCCTATTTAACTTTTCATTAATATAAAAAATGGTAGGGTGATAAAATAACATACCCAGAAGAGTCTAGACATGAAGATCGAGTTTCAAAGAGCACTAATGTTAGATTATGGTGACTCATCAGGAAAGTACTGTACATACTTCATAAATAGTGGGGTTCGCAAAAAAATTTTGGGCTGTAGTCGACATGGTAGCCGACATATTATGGCCGACATATGGCTGACATGTTGTAACCCTAAAATGAATAAAATACTTGTATAAAAGGGTTTAGGGTTAGGTTTTTTTTTTTTTATGTTGTGATGCGAAATTGGTTCTTGCGGCAGTATTGAGCTATAAGGGATTACAGATTGTAATCATGTTGTAATCACTAGATTGTAATAAGATCGAACTTGCTGTTTGGTGGACGTAGCCCAGGGATTGGGTGAACCACGTTAAATCTTGGTGCCTTCTGTTCATTTTTGTGTGATCTATTATTTTTTGTTATTGGTTATATTTGCATGTAGTTTTTATTTCTGTCCGTGGTTTATCCTAACAACTAAAAGAAAAGAAAAAATGAGTTGATCTTGGAGGAAAAACAAGCAACTAAAGCCATGATAAGTGAATGAGTATCGTTATCTTCTAGTTTCCTTTGGAAATCCTCAAGGGTAATTTTGCAATAGGATCTCAACCAATGAAAGCGATGCCTAATGAAAAATTAAAGAGATGACAATAAAAGGTTTTTTTTTTATTCCTTCTTTTCAAGATGAATAGTTGGAATTCAGACCTTAAAGTGAGACTTGTGGTTAGCTCTTGAATGAACTTGATTTATATTTTGAAAGCTAAAGAAAAAATTCTAAAGGTCATCTTTTGGAATAAATCAAGTGTTCACTTTTGTAATTAAATTCAATAACATTTTGTAGAAAGTAAATGGGGTAGCTTCAAAGTTTCAATTCAACACCAAGATTGTATTGGTCTTGTTAAAGCTAAAAAAAAGTTATTTACAAGATATGAGCATGTGAGATTTTTTTGAACATTTTCAATTTCTTGTATCAACCCCATAAACTTTATTGTTAGTGCGTTTTGGTGTAAGGTCAAGAATTATTTGATAAAATAGGTATATCACAATTGGTGTTGTAATTGATCAACTCCACATACCTAAACAACTTGGAGTGTTTAGTCAACTACTAGGAGTTTTTAGTAGTCTAGTGCCCCTTCGATAGGATGTGGTTATGGTCTAGGAGCATGTTTCACATGTGGTTAGTTTGGACATAGGGTAGTGATGTGTCCTCAAAGGTCATCTATAGAACCAAAACATAGGGAAGCGATGTTTGATCCTCCATTTGGGTATACAGGTAGACCCCACAGAGTTTTTGTGTTAGCTGATAGTTCTATCAGACATTGCATCAGGGTATCATTGTTGAGACTACAAGTGTCTTGCATCATTTTACTACCACTATATTATTTGATTCTAGTGCTTCAATTTTTTTTATTTCCTCTTCTCTTGTTCAATGATGTGGGTTAGTGGCAACACAATGGGTTGATAGGTGGCAGGTGGAGTTGGCAAAGGGATCTAGAGTGATCATAGAATCAATGGTTAGTCATTGTGTGTTGAACTTGGGCACCTTCATCAACACAATTGGTCTTCTTGTCATATCCTAGGGTCTTATAGAATTGAGCTAGGTATGGATTACTTTGCATCTCACTAAGAGAGTATTGATTTCCAACGTAAGTGAGTACAATGTGACAATGCCACAGTTGATAGAGTCAAACTTGTAAGGGTCTAGAGATAAGTCTCACTTTGGATGATTTTAAGTAAGCATATAAAATAGAGTGCAAGAATCAGGTGTTAGATGTTTGTAGTCTATGTCAATGACCTTGATGAAGTTGATAGTTGAGAGGTTTCTCTTAATGAAATTGATTTTATTAGTCTTTTAATCATTCTTCCTTTCATAGGTGACATATGAACATACCATCTTCCTTTGACCTATCACTTTTCTTTACTTTGTTGGTTGTGACCAAATGTCACTCAATCATGTTTGTTTCTTATATGACTGAGTTGCTTCTATCACGTTTCTTCTATTACTAAGTTGTCATGAATAACAACCCAATGAAAACTTATCAATTATTTGGCTTGGTTGGTGAAACCAATCAATCTTCTCTTGTTAATGCCAAATGTCAACAAAAGTAATTAATTAAAACAAATCAATTAAAGCTCCTAAATTACAATTGATCACTAAGTTACAAATCAATCGTTAATAGACTAGTGATATTTAAAACACATGGATCAATTAAGGTCTATTCCTAATCATACATTGAGAATCAATATCAAAAACTCATTTCCACTCAATTTCTTTAAAATGAATCCATTTTGAGATCATTTGATCCACACTTCTACATTCAGATGGACACATATTGTCAAATTGATCCCACTCACTTGCATCTTTAGTAAATGTAGAATTGCATACCCATATAGCTTAATTGTGCACATTTCTTTTAGATAAATTCAAAATTTCATAATGGAATCCAATCATTTAGTCTTAATTTGATCATCTTAGATGCATTTTAATCATAATGTTTCAATTTGAATGTATCATTCTAGAATGAATTGTCACTAATCATGGATCTGCAATGTTAGAGAGCACCTCAAGATCCACTTCATACTTTTTCTATATAGAGAGTAATAGGAAGTTCTTGTTAATTCCTTTGATTGTAAGTGCATGATTTACTCATTATGGATTAACAATCTAATGTTCTTTTGAAGTGTGGTGTTTGTTTTGTAAACACACTATTTCACACACTCAAATATATTGTAGATATCATTTATCTACACTATGATTGGTTTACCATATTTGATAACATTATACAAGGATATTTCTAGAAAATATAGATGTTTTAGGTTATTTTTTGAATATATTATATTATTAAATTTTAACTATTTAAAAAAAAGAATTAATACTTCAAAATTTCAAAGAGATATTATATTATTTTCTAATTGAATAAAATCTTATTTAAAGTCTAACTTTCTTGTTTATCTAAATTCTACCATCTTTTAAAATCTAAAATAATATTTAAAAAACTCACAAGAAATCTTACCTTATTCTCTACAACTTAAATAAAGTCTCATCATATTCTCTATTTTTAGAAATAATTAATTACTATGAACAATTAATAAATTATGATATTGTTATTAGGATTCAATAGTGTAGTTTTTAAATCAAACTCATTGACTTGTGTTTCATGTGTAATCACAAGAACCAATCTCTCAAGAGAGTGGATGATAGATACGCTATGAATTAATTACATATAGATGATGCTCACAAATGTGAAGCAATGGGTACTACACAAACTCAAGCATGTTGAATCAAGATATTTCCTCCCTCCAAGGAAAGGAAACTTTGTGGTTAACTGTCCATGGGTTGGATTAACATAATCACTAGTGACTTACCAGGAAGGTTGGCTTGTTAGCATGAATGTTGATGATACTACATTGGGAAATTATCCTAAGCATTGGAGAGTATTGATATGTTGCATTCATAACTGTGTTTGTCATTAATTTCAACATAACAGTAAGTCTGTGAAGACTAACAAAGTAGCAAACATAGATCTTAGTTGTACGAACAATGTTTTCATTATTTGGTGATGTGTGCTCATGGATATGTTCTTCACTATGTCCTAATGATGTGGTTCAATGCGCAACATGTAAGTCAAAGACATACGGAAGTTATAACTAATTTACAGAGAGCAGTATAGAGACAGAGTACCTATGAAGTGGTTTATGATATTTGCATTATATCATTTGACAGTGATATAATCCATTGATGTGCGGTCAACTAGTGACCGATGACAATCTAATGATGACATCAGGGGATGCACAACCCCTAGTGTCACATGTGTGAGAAGTTGTAAAAACTGTAATCCGACTGTGCTATTGTAATTGTAAACTAATTAATTATCTTATTTTAATTAATTGGGAAAGCCTCAAGGCTAACTCCAGGAATTACTTTGAAGATAAGTTATAAAGAAAAGATGTTGTCCTTGTGTGTAAAGAAGTTGTGATCGTTGAATTATGTGCAAAGTGCAAAAAGGAGCAGATTATTTAGTGAATGTGAGTAAGTGATCCAAGGGATTATTAGGTGGAAGATTTTTGATCTGGTTACAAGATCATAAGGAGTAGAAGTTTGGTTGTTAGGACAGGAAGAGAAAGGAGTAGTACTATTCATTTCTATTATTCTGCAAGGAATAATATAGAGATCATTTGGACAATGGGTTCATTGATCTTGCCCTTGAAGTTGTTTGGGTAGTGGGTCCAACTATCTTCCACAACTCCTAACAGGGTTGGAATCTCCTAATAGGGACTAATATATACTGAATGTTTTTATAGACTCCTAACAGGGTCCATCCTCTAACAAGGAATGTTTATATTAGTACATCATCTTGTAGTGCCATCCCCACTGGGGTTTTCCCTCTAATCAAGGGTTTCCCTAGTTAACATATCTAGTGTTATTATGCATGAGGATCTTGTTGTGGTTTTTTATTATATTGCTCATGTAGCTAAAGTTTATTAAGGTTGATAATTTTGATACTAGTTGGATAACTAGTTCACCCCCACTGCCCCCTCTCAGTTATATTGGTGGACTATATATTCTAATAGGCCCAATGTTTCACCTTTGACGTAATGAGTGTTAAGTGTATTATCTATTCTTATAGGAGATGGGTTCTTGTGAATCACCACTAAAACGTGGTCAATGAGTTAGACTCAAAAACTACACAATTGAATCCTAATAGTAATATCATAATTTGATTTCTTATGGAAAATACCTCCTACTTATCAATTAATAAATTATTTTAAACCAATAAAAAAAAAATTTAGTTTTTTTTAGAATACACTTGTTTTTTATAAAGTTAGATTTATATTTTTTTTTAACTTAGTATATTGTAGAGATCATTTATCTAAAATGTGATTTCTTTAAAAAGTTTGGTGTTATAGGAGCAAATTTCTAGGAATATTTGTGGTTGTTTTAGGTTGTTCTTTTGGATTTCTTTATATTAAAAAAATGATTTTTAAAAATGATTTATTTATAGTAATATAAATTAAGTGATACATATACACTATTTAAAATAAATTAAATCAACAAGCATTACACAATAAATATTCATTATTTTACTACATATTATTTTTTGTTGGATTGTAAAGGTGTTGCACCATGATGGAAGGATGCAAATGAACATCATTTGAATGTCTAAGTGACCTCTGACTCTTCCTAAAATAACTTTTTATAGGTTGATGGTATCTCCCTCTAGGGTGGTGCTCGTATTGATTCTAACTTGATGAATTTGACTCTAGCCCTTTTTGTTCTTTTAATTTCCTTTGGCGATGTTGACCCTTATTTTTATAGTTGTTGCTCCTAATTTGCTCCAAAATTTGGTTGTTTGGGGTTCACATTTTACATTGCTCTATTCTTGGTTTTATTATTGTTTCTCTCTCTTTGTGGGTTCCTCCAACTCCCGCTTGTGGGGGGAATGCCTCTAAAAGTATTGCTTGAACAATTATCCACCGATGAAGGTAGAATCACTTTGCAAACTCTCATTTTCCCTCCCTGTTGGGTGTCAATTGTCTACCAACTCTTGATGTGGGTTGCTAGTTTGATGTCAATGGTCATTTTTACTTCTTGTAAATATTTTCTTTTCTCCATGATTTTAACACCTTCAAGTTGTAATATAAGAGACAATGCCCTTATTTTGATTATTTTTTAATGTTAAAAAGAAATATTTTTATTAAAAAATAAATCCAATTATAAGAAACAACACTCTTATTTTGATATTTTTTTAATATAAAAATTAAACAGTTCTATTAAAAAATTAACTAATATATATATTCTTCTTAATAATTATAGTTTTGTTAAATAATTATCTTGGTGAGGTTGTCGTCATGAAATCTATGAATTTTCTCCTAGCCATAAACAATATTGTTGAAGCCCAAACATTACTTCATGGGCTAACCATAACAAATAATATTAGGATAACAAAACTTCAAGTAGAAGGAGAATAATTGATTCTCAGTGATACAAATAGAGAAAGAAAGTGATACGAGTGGAAGCTTATATACATTTTCTAGTAGGTTTGGCTAATGATGGATAGATTTGATTGATTTTTTTATCTCACTCCTACATGGAAGGGAATCAATTGGTAGACCTACTTTCCAACATAAGTTGTGACAAAAATGGAATAAACATATTTTCTCCTCACATTAATATATTTTTGAATACCACATTGCAATTTCTCATAAATGAGGAAAAATGTGATCTTGCTAATTGATTTGGGCTTCTCACATCAACATTAGTCATACAAATGACATAATCCATTGTTCATGTTAGTTCAACATGGTTGAAGATCTCCCTAATTGTATGATTAACATTTCATCAACATAACTTTCTAGGTGGTGATTGATTATATTCAATTTAACTTTGGGGGCTTCTGTAATCACTTTCTTCCTTGGATATATCAAATTCTTATGCACGCATACATATTTATTCCCACTACCTTCCATGCCTACCCCTTCAATAATTTTTGCACATTATGTGATGGACAAAGGATTATATTTTCTTACGATAACTAAATATGCATTCTACAACTCCTAACAGGGATTCAAATTCTCCTAACAAGGTTGATATGTATGTTATGATATGGAGCCTAGTTAGACTTGTAGGTTAATTTTCCCCCTTTATTCAATGTGATTCCCTCCTAGATTATTACTATGGGGGTTTGGGGGCAATGCCCCTTGTGGAATCCTGGAGCAGCGCCCCTAAAGAAAAACATGAATTTATTATTGGAAAAGGTATTGGTTGTTATTGTTCTTTTAGACTACTTATTACAGCCCTAATTTTGTAAGTGACAAAAGCTTGTATAAAATGGCTTTAGGTTAGGGATTTCATTATGTATGATGAGATTGTAGCTTCTTGTGGTGGTATTGAGATGTAAGGGATTGTAGATTGTAATCATTGGATAATAATAATATTGGACTTTCTATTGGTGCGTGTAGCCTAGGGATTGGGTGAACCACATTAAATTTGTTTCTTGTGTTCTCTTCTATGCGATTTTTTTCTTCTTGATATTGGTTATATTTGCATGTAATTGTTATTTATGTCCATGGTTAATCCTAACAATGTATTGAGTGTATTTCAATGGCTCCTAACAAAGTCTATCCTCTTACAAGGAACTTTTATATTAGTACATCATTTTGTGGGTGCTATCCCAATTGGGATTTTCTCTTTGATCAAGGGTTTCCATAGTTAACATATCTAGTGTTATTGTGCATGTGTATCTTCTTATGGTTGTTGATTATAAAGTTCACATGCTTAGGGTTTAATAAGGTTGATAAAATTTAGATTGATCTTATAACTGATTCACGCCCCCCTCCCCACCCTCTAAGTTATCTTGGTGGACTTTACTTTCTAACAAAAAAATCTTTCATTAAATTATTTCTTTACTTCTTCATCTTGTTTAGGTGGTTTAGGCACTTCATACTTTAGATCTTCTTGTTGACGAGGTTGATTAGGTTGTTGGTTCAATAAATCTTATTGCTTAGTAACTTCAGATCCTTTAGCATATCCAATCCCTATCTTGTCATAAATAGGTCTTTGTGCCATAATCTTCTCATCAAGATTCTCAGTGCTAGAATATAGCTTTTCAAGATGTTGCTTTGTTTGCGTAAGTTCTCCTTTAACAATAGTGTTGTACTTCTCAATTTTGTATACTATAATTTTGTAGTCTCAAGCTCACATGTCACCTTGATAAATTTGGATTTTAGATATGCATTCTTAGATCTCAAATTTGGTTGACTTTTATTTTCATCTTCCATCATACTCATCTTAATATTGGTGATCTCAAGCTCATGCTTCAAAATTTTATTCTCCTTCTTAAGATTAGAAACTGCATCATTATCCTTGATTTCATCATTTGACTCTTTCATCTTGGATTTAGTTAATTCAATTGTCTCCTTCAAATTTTGAATCAAATCATGTGCATCTCTAAGTTTTATCTTCATTTTGTTTCTTTCCTTTATAACTACATCAAGTTCCTCAAGAGCTTCCTCCAGATTCTTCTGTAATTGATCCATATCCTTGGATATCTTACTCAAGCTACTTGACCTCCTCTAAGTAAATATGTTATGACACCAATTGTTAAAAATAGTCCCTAGTATATCTATTGTTTTTAGAGGACTAGACCTTGTTAGAAGTCTCAACCTTGTTAGGAGTTGGTATTACAATACAAAAGTAGCAAGATGAGCCCACTACCCAAACATGCATATATAATAGTACAATTTGTGTAAAAATGGTGTTGATATAAAAACCTTTCTAACAATGTTGATATCTTCAATATCTAATTCGTCCTTTGTATCTCTCTTCAAAAAGTAGATCATGCATTAGTATTTTACTATACTATAATTAATTATGCATCACTACTGATAATATCAAGAGCACATTCAAACATTATATCATTAAAATACAATGTCACACTTATTAAAAACAAAAAGTGTCTTCCTTTATACAAAACTTAACCTATCATCTTTCAATAGCTTACACATTTCCCAAAACTAGAAATTATTTTTTGCTAAGTAAGGGTTAACATCTAGGATGTCATCCCAACCTTGTTAAGTCATTGTTTTGGTAAACCAAAACAATCCCTTAACCAAAATGTCTTTACTCTATCATCTGCTCTGTTGTGCCTATCGTAACCTATACCTCGTAAAATGTCCATATCTTTGTCCATACAATGAATCATTTTAGTGCTTTTAACCACATTCTCTATACATCATGTACTACCTTCCCTCAACCATGCATAGTCTAAGGTGCTTCTAGTAAACCACATTAAAAGAAAAAACCTTAACTGTTTACAATTTTCCATAATAACACTTAGATAATTTTCTAAGTTTAAGTATCCAAAACATCATAGCATGCTTTTCCCTCTTCATAGTGGGTATATTTTTCCATAAATGAGAACTCTATATCATCCTCATACATCCTCTTACTCATTTTGGTTCTCAATTTTTTTGGTTGAATTCCTATGAGTCTTGTTTTCTAAATGCTAGGAATCTCAATACAATCTTGGTCAACTTTGGAGACTAAAACTTAATAATTTAATATCCAAACTTTAGGTTACGTGGACCTAGGTAGGTTTACATTTATCTCAACCCTTGAAATGAGTTGATTCTCTCTATTACAAACTTTATAACTAATACTTTTGAGTTGGTAAGTGTGCTCTCAAGGAGAAATCAAATGTGTGAATTCTTTGAATGTGTATAAAATATTGAAAATAAACTTATGTAATACTTGTGGATAGAAATTTAGGGATCTATAACTATATATTTAAACTTACAAGAAGTATGAAAAGATTACCCATTAATCCAATTGGGAAGAATAGAGTCAACCCCTACATAATCTTATCATTAAATCTTTGGAGACAATGTGCACCCCATCAACTACTAGACAAAGAAGATATAAATGCAATCCCTAGTCTAAATAAATTTAACCCCAACCAAAGGAGACCAATTAAAAAGATACCATAGAGCAGTATGAGATTATTTGATAATCAAGATCATGCATTACTCTAATCCATCAAAAAAATAGCATAGATCCAAAGGGATAATGAAGAACATGAGAAATTACAAAACCATATGTCGAAATAGATGTAAAGAAAGCATCATTGTATTAACTTTATTTATAAGGAAATACAACAGAGTGGTTTAGTTGCATATCCAAGAAAGTAATTGCATAAAAATAAGAATTACTTCATTATGTATTTTTTTTAAATCAACATACTATATTATATTCATAAAATATATCCCACTATATCTCTTGTCTTGAAACTTTTGATTCTTAGATAGAGGTTTTGGTACATTTTCTCATGAAAATGAAAAGATGCAACATAGGTTCATACCTCTTCATAATTATAACTAATTAATAACTAAATGCATAACAAAAAAATAACTTAAAACATGAAAATTATTTCAAACTTCTTCAATTTCTTCATCTCTAGTGGCTGCTACATCTTCAAGCACATTGTGAGGGACTTTCAAATAAACATCGATCCATTTGGAAATTTGAGCATGTGTAGGCCATACAAACGTTGAGACTACTAGAGAAAAGCATTGAAAATCAACCTATTTCTTCCCTCGAGCAATTTTAACATTTTTTATGAGTCTCTAAATGGTCATCCAAAATCACAATTCATAATTGCCTTTTTAGTCATTAGTGAAATAGTGATAAATTTCTATCTCGCAAGCTTCCAATAAATTACCTTCCAAAATAGAAAAGTTATTGCAACTTTGTGAGGCATGTATTTTGTCTTCTCTAAAGTATGAATATTTCACTACTTCGTACATATCATGACTTCCTTTCTCTGAGATGGTGAAAAATGCACTAAATCACAACCTTTTGAGAAAAAGTTTTTCTAAGGTCTACTAGTGACTCTTTTTGGGGACATGTCTATTTTAGACATGATGAGATCTCAATTATCTCTTGGACGAGAAAACCATGACTTTTGTTTCTTCCCCTATCAAAAAATCTTGTGATGTTTATGCAACACCATTCCTTTCTTGAACATATTGTTTTTGCATCACCTTTTTATGTATCTTGTGAGCATGGTTTGGTTTCTCAACAAACTTTCATTATTATAGAGAATGTCATTGTATGAATGACATGATGCATATTTTTTTAGAATCTTCAACATTTCACTATCTCCTTCCAATAATATATTCTTTATTTTAGTGTTTTCTTCTTCACGAATTTACTTCAAATATGATAAATATTCCATGTATTTTTTGCAAGAAATAACATTCTTTTCAGCACTTTGTTGTCTTCTTTTCTTATGTTCACTAATTTTATATAGTCTCTATTGACTTTTGATTCGACATGATTTTAACTACCAATAAGATAAAACAAAATACATCTAAGGATATCTAATTCTCATGAAAAATACACCCTAGATAGAACCAAGACCAATTAAAAAGGAAAAACTCCTTCTACAATTTAGGCTCTACAAAACCTAGGTGGGTAGACCTTTATATTCATCCACATGACCTTTGCTAAAACATAGATATAAATCTAACAAAGAAGATAGTTCCATAATTTGTCTATATTTATGCAATTAGATAGGCATGGAATAGCTAGTAACATAACCTATTAATTCACAAGCTAAGTGAGGGTCTACTTTCAACTCTTAAACATGAAAGGGAAATTGATTTTTGATTATAAAGATTCAACACCAAATGTAAAAAAACACAAACATGTAATCTCTAAGTTGAGATTAATGCATTATCCACATTGGGCCACTGTGTCATGAAGCCCTTCACATAACATATCATATTTTATCAAATAGCCTAGATATGAGAATTACTCCTTTGCAACATTCCCATATCATATATCTTGAATCAACCTTCTTATCAAAATCCTTATGCAAGTTGTCAATAGTGGCATGACATGATGGTTAAGTTATTGAGTTGTTATCCTTGCCATCAAGGTTGAAATCTAATGGGGATGAGGTCCCCTACTTGTGACCTCACTGGTTCATAACTCCAAATCAAAGCGTTTACCCCTAAAAAAAAAATCCTCATGCAAACCTAATTTATTTATAACTCCTATCAATCATTTAATTAATTCATTTAATCAAACAATAGAAATAAAGTGCATATCTTAGAAGAAGACAAAAAATGGGTCAAACCCTTAGTTCATCCATTTGAAACAAGATTAAGAAACATATAGGAGAGATCTTAAACACAACTTCATTTCCATTAATCTATTTTCTATATCTGGTATACAATGCAATATGGTTCAATAAGCCCAAAAAACTAATATAGATCCATAAATATTCTCAAAGAAATGTACAATATTTTTTTCCAAATGAGAAAGTGTTGAAGAATGGTTAAAACACAACAATAAGACTTGCTCAATAAGCTGGAACCAACCCTATACAATGAGCAGATAAAAGAAGACATAGGAAAATGAATCTGGTCAAATATGATCTTTGGATGTCAAATGTCACTTCTATTTCCCATTAGCTATTGGTCCCAAGCCTCTCTCATCTCTCCCCAAATGAGAACCAAATCAAATCTCATCATTGGGCCTAACAAATTTTCCAAATATCTCTATAAAATGATGAGAAAACCATATTTTCTACTAAAATATATGCTAAAATTCCTATTAAAAGGATTAGAAAGAATCATAGCACTAGTGGCATGACCTTATCCAAGTTTGGAGACAACTTAGATCATCATTTTCCCACAAACTAAATCAAAATTGCTATGGGAAAGCTAATATAAAACAATTTGAGAAATGCCCTTATAGTAACAAAACCAAGAAAAAAATTCACTTATTAACATCTAAACTTGATCTAATTGCACAAATGGAAATTTCTCTTTGAGATTTTTTTGATGGTATATAAAAGTGTTATGTTTGAATGAAAACCATGCCCTGGACACTAGTTTGAAGTTGCAGGTTTGGGCAATGACTATGTCGCTAAAACCTTGAAAATATTTCATTTTGAAATATAGTTCAAACTATATAAAATAAAACCATAGGCCCTTTTTAAAATATGTGGATAGAAAAGCCCTTCTTATTTGGTAGAATTTTACTTGATGAATAGTTTTATTTTACCTTATGGGTCCCACCTACCTCCTTATCTCATCCTTAATGCTATTTGGATTTGTGCGTTCAACTTATGAGAATAATATCTTAATATTTTCAATTGAAACTTTGGAATTAAGTTTTCCCATCATATTTCATGCTTGGTCAAACTTGGCTGACTTGTAGGTGACACATGGCAAGCTCCTATTGGTTTGCTATGTCCTACAAGCAACTCTATCACCATCCCCTTGGACACCCACCACCTCATTTCTGTGTGACAAATTCTAATTTGTTTATCCTTCTAGGCTTGCATGCAAAGCGTGGCACATTGTCACAATCTCATGATTGTTATCCTAGAAGCATTTTCCCTTTGTGACATCACTACAATCATTAATCTTATGCCACGTGTCAAAATCTTTTTGCATCATCTTCAAGCTCGTCTTTCCATGTGGCAAACTATTGTAATGAAATTTGAGGGTCACCATGTCATTCACAATATTACAATCGCTTGCCACATGTCACTTTCATCCATCTTACATTTAGGTCAACATGCCATATGGAGTGCTCTAATTGGTTGTCTGAGTTGCCATATCATCAACTTTGTTGGTCAAAAGTAAGTGTTAGATTAAAGGATTAATTAATTTAATTTTATTAAATTACTTTTACTCCCTTCTTCAGATTTCCCTTTATGCACATGTGTTCCCATTTAATTAATTATTAACTATCATTTACCTCTTAGGGTTTCCCTTCTAGGTTTTATGATTTTCTTCTATAAGGATTGATCAACTATAAATTTCAATTCATTCTTTTAGCCTGATAATATATTCTTCCATATTTTCAAAGCCAAACCCTTGCCTTCTCTTTGTCTTTTCTTCTCTGTGACATGTTATTGCATGCAGGTGTTCTTCAAGTTTTGTGGATTTGTATTGCTCAAATCCTTCATGGTATCAGAGTCAAATCTTCTATAGCTTGTTCTTATTTCGGAGAAAAAGAGGAATGAGGGTTTGATAGAACATATCTAGTTGTTTTTAGGTATATTTCTTGTGAAAATAGGGGGTCTTTAAATTTTAGAGCACTTTAAGGCCAAATACACCTCACAGTTGGATTCAAAGGATGTCAAAACCCTTATTTTGATGTAAAATATGTCTATTTTGGCCAACTTTGCATTCTAAGGCAAAAACAAATTTTCCTACTAGGGTCATATGACACTTAGCACACAAAATGAGACAAAAAAGTGCAGAAAATCACAAAAAAAAAAGTTTATTTAAAAAACTACTTTTTAAAAGTGCAGCAATTTATTTTGGACCACAACAGTTAGGAAACCGCTAGCGGTTCTTGCACGCATGTGTTCTTCGGGTTTTGTGGATTTGTATTGCTCAAATCCTTCATGGTATCAAAGTCAAATCTATTGTAGCTTGTTCTTATTTTGGAGAAAAAAAAGGAATGAGGGTTTGACAAAACAAATCTAGTTATTTTTAGGTATTTTTTTGTTGAAAATAGGGGGTCTTTGAATTTTAGAGCACTTTGAGGCCAAACATATCTCGCAAGTGGATTCAAAGGACATCAAAACCCTTATTTTGATGTAAAATATGTCTATTTTGGACAACTTTTCATTCTAAGGAGAAAAAATAAAATTCCCTACTAGGGTCATACGATGGCACACAAAACGAGACAAAAAAGTGCAAAAAATCATAATTTTTTTTTAAAAAAATACTTTTAAAAAATGCAACAATTTATTTTGGACCATAGTAGTTAGGAAAACCGCTAGCGATAACTTGCATTTAGGTGTGCTTTAGATTTTGTGGATTTGTATTGTTCAAATCCTTCATGGTATCAAAGTTAGATCTACTATAGCTCATTCTTATTTTGAAGAAAAAAAAGGAACGAGGGTTTGACAGAACAGATCTAGTTGTTTTCAAGTTTTTTTTTTTTGTGAAAATATGGGGTCTTTGAATTTCAGAGCACTTTGAGGCCAAAAAAACCTCACAGTTGGTTTCAAAGGACATCAAAACCCTTATTTTGATGTAAAATATGTCTATTTTGGCCAACTTTGCATTCTAAGGCAAAAACAAATTTACCTACTAGGATCATAAGACCCTTGGCACACAAAAAGAGACAAAAAAGTGCAAAAAATTACAATTTTTTAAAAATACTTTTCAAAAGTGTAGCAATTTATTTTGGACCGCAATGGTTAGGAAAACTGCTAGTGGTTTGTTTAAACCTCCAATGATCACTGCTAGTAGTCTCCACATCGTTGTTGTAGAGCTTCATTACCACCACTATCGAGCTCCATCGTCATCACTACACCACTCCACTCTACAATCATTCAACCTGGATGCACCACCAAATTTGCTCACAAGACTCCATAACCTAGTCTCATCTAGCCTGTGGTCACATCAAAGGGTTGAGGGCTTTTTTTTAGCCCCTTTCCGATTTATTTCAGGTTTGCAATTTATTTTTTTGCTTTTTGGAGGCCCTATTGATTTTTTAGCTCTAACTTGAGCATACGGTGTCATTTTTTGGGAAAAAACATATCATTAGAAAGATGATTATGAGATGGACATGATGGAGAAGGTATTTTAAATTATTTTTCTAGTTTAGTACCTATTTTTATGCTTGAAGTCAGATGATGCTTTCTACATTCCGAGCAACATAACTTGCTTGTTTTAGCTCCATTTTTTTATCTGAAAAATGTGCCAAAAATCTCTTCTCGAGCACTTTGTAGATTCTCTATTATTTCACTAGTATTTTTTTCTAGTTTTTTTTGATACTCAATTGAAGCCTTTTTTTTATTTTCTTGTATACACATTCCTTTTAGCTGCTAGGATTCAATTTTTTGCATTATGGGGGGTGTTTTTTTCAATTATTTTCTGTCATAATATCAGTGTATCAGAAAAATTAAAACACTTTCTTAAAAAAATGGTTGAGACCTCTTCTTATTTAGAACTTTTGACCTGATCTAGGAGCATCCTTTATTGGCTAGCAATCCTACATGTTGGGATATTTGGCTTTGGAGTTGGAGGACTCAATTAGTGAAGAGGTGGTACTCAGTCGATACTGAGTTGTTCATGGTTGTTGTGTTAGCCAAGTGACTCAGTTAATGAAGGCATTTGGCAATGCTTAGGGAACTCAATATATATTGTAAGCTTGATTTACGCTAGGAGCTCAATAGTAATGTATCCCGAGTTGCTCAGTCGGTGAAGGGAATCTATTTGTGAAGGAGGAACTCGGTGTATACTGTGGCTCAGTTTGAACTAGGACTCAACAATAGTGTTGCCCAAGTTGGCTTGATCAATGATGGAGCTCGATTATTATTGGTGGAATTTTGATGCTCAGTGGTGGTTTCTGACTCTTGGTTTGGTCTTGGTCTCTGTGGTACCCAAGTTATTTGTGAGAAGAATTTTGACATTTAATTTGTATATAGGTATTTAATTTTTTTTTTAGCTAACTTGTGGCTTGCATGGGCATTTAATGTAAGGGTTTATTTTAATTTTTAATGGGCTAGGAAAACTTGTGGCTTAGTTGAGTATAAGAAGGGGTGTCTTGTGGAGTCTTAAGGAAGATTGTAGATTAGGAGAGATAGTCATCCAACTTGCAAAAAAAAGATGGAGCGGAGGAGTGAATTTTGAAGAGGGCTAGTAGTTGAGGCTTGACATACCAAGAGATTACTTGGTGGGCTTGTGAGCACAAGGTGAGATTTCCTTGGGGTTTTCTACCAGAGTGTGGATCTAGACTAGTTGGGATTAGGATTGAGTTGGATCTTGAGGGATCTTGCAAAACTATTTTGTAATTTCTCTTTGTATTTGGCCCAAACTTGGAAGGCCTTATAGCGGCATACACATGTAAACAGTTATTTTATGAATAAATTCTTGAGAATTGGTATAAGATCTTGTATTGTTGTTGTGTTTCTATTGGGTGGTTATTTGCAGGGATCTAGATTATCTCTATTATGAGTAACCTCAGATTCTTGTTGCATTAGGTGGTATCAAAGCTCTGTTGTTCCCAAGTGTGTAAACTGAGTGCTGAAGTTGAGGCAATTTTCACCAAGACTTGGGCTAAGGTTGGAAGTGAAGGTTGATCTTTTGGAGTTGATTGATCTTCTAGATTTGTGAATTTCCTTAGGTTTGAAAAGGAACTTGGAAGATGACTCCAAGAATATTGGACCCTAGGGTGAATAATGATCTTAGTGATGCTATGGAAGAAAGGATCTTAGAGAAGATTAAAGTAGAGATCTGAGATGGTGTTGATGAAGAGTGACATGATTTATAAAATTGTAATTGCTTTGGGTGGTGTACCTAGGCATGTGGGTATTGAAGATGGTTTTGAGGAATTTTTTGAAGACTTTTAAGTTGCTAGATGGAATGGTGAGGACAAAATTGACCATGTGGAGATACCTATGGGAAATAGGGTTGGTCAGTTTGCAAGACCTAGTTCTCAGTTAAATTTGAAGCATAAGATGGAGCTTTCTAATTTTAGTCAGAGACTTTGAATCCTGAAGACTTGATTGATTGGATTGGTGAATTGGAAGACTACTTTGAGCTTAAGGATATTAAGGATCCACTCAAAGTAAGGTTGGTACAAACTAAGTTGAAAGGACATGTTACTCTTTGGTGGAAAGAACTACAAAGAGACAAAGAGGAGGAAGGTGAAATGAAGATCACTAGATGGAGGTTGATGATAACTAAGTTGAAGGCTAAGTTCATTCTTGTTGATTATGAACATGATTTGTTCAAAAGATTGCATAATTTTAAACAAAAATATATGATTGTGAAAGATAATACCGAGGAGTTCTACAAGTTGACTATTTGGTCTAGACATAGATAATTGTCAAAGGAGAAGGTAGCTTGGTACATTAATGGTTCAAGATTTAATATCTAAGATGAGGTTGGCATGTTGAAGATTGATTTGATTGAGAATGCTTATCAGTATTCCTTAAAGGAAGAAGATAAGTTGAAGAGGAAAGGTCAAGGTAATTCCAAAGGGAAGGAAAAGGAAGATAGCTTGGCAAAAGCTAAACTTAGTACAGAGATGAACCAAAACTTGTTGATCAAAAAGAGAAGAATAGGTAGAGGTGATTTTAAGGGTACTTTCTATAGATGTGGTGAAGTAGGACATAGATCTTATGAATGTCCTATGGTTGTTGATAGAAGAACTACTATTGTGAATGAGGTTGAAGACCATGACAATAGACTTAAGAAAGGAGAGAGTTTACTAGCTTGATGAGTACTGATTGGTTAGAGGACACTGGAATCTTGCCAGAGGACTAGTTTGTTCAGGTCTTGTTGTAAGTCTAGTGGTAAAGTCAGCAAGGTGATTGTGGATGATGGTAGTACTGACAACCTTGTTGCTGAGGAAATGGTTTAGAAACTTGGTTTGAAAAGAATGAGACATACTTATCCTTACAAGATTGGATGGTTACAAGGTGAGCATGCTT
>CM053792.1:62978355-63143355 GCA_028749045.1 Cupressus sempervirens
AGTTGAATGTTTTTTATTGCTTCCGCTATTGTGTGCAAGATGTAAATGGTTTAACTTTCATGTATTAAAAAAAAAAAATGCTACCAAACTTAGTGAAACTTTAGGTTAATTCTTTGGATCCCTTGGCGGGGCGTTATAGTATGATTGTAAGGTTGTGCATGATTATGTCAAGAATATATTTCCAATTGTGAAAGGTGGTAGGAATTATTCCTTGATTCCTTTACATAATGAAGATCTCTGTAGGAGGAACCTGAGTATTGGCAGTCAAGTCGAGTTGAAATATTCTGAGAGGGTTAGAGATTAGTGTGGAAGGAAGACCTATGAAACATTGAGGATGGATGTGAAGAAGAAGAAGATAAAGGAAAAGAGTGTACAAGTTGAGGACTTGGAGGATATGTATGTGGAGAACCAATTTGGGATTTATGCACTAAATCCCAGAAGATATTCTTCCATCTATTAAGAACATATTTTCAAACTTGGTGTATCTAATGCAAGAGAATCCTTAGTTGGCTAGAAATCCTACATGTTGGGGTATTCTAGCTTTGGAGTTGGAGGACTCAGTCAGTGAAGAGGTGGTACTTGGTCCATGTTGAGTTGTTCATGGTTGTTGTGTTAACAAAGTGACTTGGTTAATGAAGGTATTTGGTGATGCTTGGAGTACTCAGAGATACTATAAACTTAGTTTACACTAGGAGCTTGACAATAGTGTTGCTTGAGTTTCTCAGTCAATGGAGGGACTTGGTTCATGAAGGAGGAAATCATTGTATACTATGGCTCGGTTTGCACTAGGAACTGGCAATCCTATTTCCCTAGTTGGCTTAGTCAATGATGGAGCTCAACTATGCTTGGTGGAATGTTGATGCTTGGTGGTGGTTTTTGACACTTGTTTTGGTCTTGGTGTTTGTGGTTCCTAAGTTATTTGTTCAAGACAAATTTTTGCATTTAATTTTGTTAAGAACAAGGTGTCTCAACCTTGGATAATTCTTTTTTTTTTTTTTTGTATATGTATTTTTTTGAAATAATGTACTTAAGTGTGAGTGCACATGTCTAGTTGGCATGTTGATGTGTCACTCCACTTGTATGTGTCGACATCTTGAATTGTCTGTAAGGAGATCATGGATGAAATAGTTATGCTAGATTCCTATGACGCGTAAGAGCTATCTCTAGAAGATTTGATGATAGGTGAAGATGTGAAGACATGTGGCAATTGATAATTGAGTACTATACACTTGAGTCTCCAACTCACATGTAGGGTTTAGTTTTTGTTGGGTTCCTATTTTTTTGGGGAATGGTAAAATCCTAATATGGTTGTTCTTTGGAAGTTTTCCTAAAAGGGAAAGTGCATGATATAAGCATTTTTTAGGGTTGTAGATAAAAGTGAGAGAAAGTATATTGTTGGTATGGTATGTTGCTACTGGATTGGTCTTGTGTGTCTTGAAAGAACTTGCATTGCAATTGTGTTGTAACGTTTTGTGTTAAAGATAATACATTGTGCAGGTTTTGGAGGGGTGGGGTTGTTTTACCAAAAGGTTTTTTCCCAACGACATATCTTTGTGTTTATGTGTTTTCTTTCTCTATCTATTTTATGTATTCATGGTTGATTGCAGTATTATTGTTTACATAATATTGAATATGAAAATGTAACGATTTAATAGGAATTTGCACAATACTTATCTTAAGGAATTAGTGTAGGAAGTTGTTTCCGCACTTGAGTTTCCTTATAAATTTGTGTATATGTATTTAATTTGTGTTGCAACCTACTTGTGGCTTTCATGGGAAATTAAATTTAAGGGTTTATTTTAATTGTAATAAGTTAGGTTAACTTATGGCTTAGTTGGGTATAAGAAGGGGTGTCTTGTGGAGTCTTAAGGAAAATTGTAGATTGGGAGAGATAGTCATCCAACTTGGAGAAGAGGATGAAGTGGAGGAGAAAATTTTGAAAAGGGTAGTAGCTAAGGCTTAACAAACCATGAGATTCCTTGGTGGGATTGTGAGCACAAGTTGAGATTTCCTTGGGGTTTTCTACTAGAGTGTGGATCTGGACTAGTTGGGATTAGGATTGAGTTGGATCTTGAAAAACTATTTTGTAATTCCTTTTTGTATTTGTCCCTAACTCAAAAGGCCTTACAATCGAGCATATTGCATGTAAACCATAATTTTATGAATAAAATCTTGAGAATTAGTATTAGATCTTGCATTGTTGTTTTCATTCTACTGTGTAGTTATTTCCAGGGATCTAAATTACCTCCAGTAGGGGTACCCTTATATTCTCACTACATCATGACCCCTCATAACTATCACACATGGAAGTCCTTGATGACATGACTTCTTTGGTCAAAAGGGTTGTGGTCTTGTTTAGACACAGTAAAACCATTTTTATAGAGGCCTTTTGATGTCATGCAACATGGGAACAAGATGGATAAAGAAATGGGGTTGATTTACTTATAGGTATTCAATAGTCTACTATTTCATCTTGATGGGTGTAATACCTCTCTATCTATGTGGACCAAGCTTGACAACTTGTTTGGTATAGTGAATGAGTTTAAGGAACTTTATATTGAGGTAGAGCTTACCTCTCTTGTACCATATTCTTTATCTTCCATTGAGGACTTCTTGATGAAGTTCAAACAACAAAGATCTTTATTACAGGATTGTGGGAAAACTAAGACTGACACTACGTGCATTTACCCAATTCTTTCTAAGCTTTGTGGTCATTGGACTCGAGATAAACCTAAGCTCTCTCAATTGGATTCTCTCATAGCCTCACAAAGTTATGCATTTGTACCTTAGACATCTTCTAGAAAGAAGGAAAAGAAACAAAAGTCACATCTTATAGAGTCTTAGATTGATTCTAGCCCTCACATCTCATTAGGGCCACCTCCTCCTAAGGAGGATAAACCAAATCCAAATAGACCAAAGTGTTCATATTGTAATAAGCTTAATCATGATGAGTCACATTGCTATGAGAAGAAGTTAGATGGCTATGCCAAACAAGTTTCAGATTTCACAACTCTCCTTTAGAAGAGAAACATTAATATTCCTCCTACTTCTCATAGATCTTATTTTTCATCATCATTTTAGTCAAATGGTAAAGACATATGTAAGGATCATGCACTATGTGCAACTACTACATCACATTCTTCTAGATAGTTACTAGATTTAGGTGCTTCACACCATATGGCATCTTCTTAGGATTTCCTCTCTTCTTTTGAGGCTTCTCCTACTCCACACATTTTGATGGGGAACAACATTTTTATGACTATATGTGGGAAAGGTTCTATTGACATTAATGATGGTAGATTTCATGATGTACCATTCATTCCATCTTTGTCCTTTGAGCTTCTCTCTATTTATCAGATTACACACAATGGGATGGGGAAGACAATTGAGTTTACACAAGATTTAGTGCATGTTAGAGACAGTGAGACAAGCAATAATGTTGCTATAGAGACTATTGATCATTCTTCTCACTTATACTCTTTCGCTCATTTTGGTCCACCATCTCCACTATCAGAGACTCACTCTCTTTCTTCATGAGAGACTACTGAGGTGAATTTAGGTCACTTGAACTTATGTGTTGTTCTTGAGACCAATGTTGTGACTTCTACACCTCCACATCCCTTTCAGATTCCATAGATTACACATGGTTACTCTTCAATATTGCCTAACATTGCAACTCCAATCATCAAGCTACCCAGTGTAGTTCTTAAGGATATATTTGAGGACATACATCTCCTCTCAGATGATAGAATCAATACACCTTCTATCCCACCTCCATTGGAGATTCTATTTTAGGATTCTCATGTATTCTCCTTTGAGCATCAACTAGGAATTCCATCTTCACCTTACATTCTAGGGTTTCATCCTCCTTGTTCATTGCCTTTGTTTCTTTCAAATTGGAGCCATATTTATCTTTGCATTGACATGGGAGTTATACCATTCTAGGGGGCCTATGGATTCTTAATCCTCTATCATGGGTGATTTCATTATACTTATGGTTTTGAGAGAGTCTCTTGAGACATATCATTGTACTTTCCTTCCTATCTCTTTTTGGAGTAGGGTTTTTCCCACTTGGTTTTCTTTATTTATCTATTTCATAGAGATTTTCTTGTGATTGGGTACCTCATCAGGCCTTTTTGCTAGGACCCAAGTTTTCTTTCAATATTGTAGTTTCCTATCTTTTTCATGCATTGTATGGAGTTGCATTGTTTCTCATCTTAAGTGGGGTGTTAGAGTAAATGATTAATTTGATTGAATTTTACTAAATTACCTTTACTCCCTTCTTAAGATTTCCCTTTATGAACATGCATTCCCATTTAATAATTAAATATTGATTATTAAATGTCATTTACTTATTAGGGTTTCACTTTTAGGTTTTATGATCTCCTTTTATAAGGATTGATCAATTGTAAATTTCAATTCATTATTTTAGTCTGATAATATATTATTCCATATTTTCATAGCCAAACCCTTGCCTTCTCTTTGTCTTTTCTTCTCTATAAAAGGTTCTTGCATGCATGTCTTCTTTGAGTTTTGTGGATTTGTATTGCTCAAATCCTTGAGTAAGTTATCATCACCTTGCAACTACACTGGGACCCACAGGCTAGGTTTGTGTCTCTAAAAGGTGTTGATGCCTTTTATACACTAAGTAACTTTGTTATTGTTGATGCAATACAAGGCATGAGGATCCGTGAAGGAGATCTCCTAGCCCATAGAAAATAATCACACAATGAAATATAAACAATAATACAAAGATTTTAATCCAAAATAATGCCAATTCTTATAATAGAATAATCAAATTTACATCCAACATACCCAGTTGTAAGGCCTTCCAGGTTATGGTCAAATACATAAGAAATTACAATAGTAATTCTACAAGACCTCAAAATATCCAACCCTTTTCTAGCCTAGATCTACAATCTAAAAGAAATCCCAAGAAAAATCTAAACTTGTGCTCACAAGCCACCAAGCAACCTTATTGTTTCCCAAGCTACAACTACTAGCTCTTCTAGAAAATTGTTCTCTCTCAACTACTACTTGCATAACTGATTGATTATGACTATAGACTACACAAGACACTCTACTCATACTAAACTAAGCCACAAGTTAGCCTAGCAACCCTTACATTAAATAAATACTCATATTAAATGCACCCTTAAGCCACAAGTTGGCTTGCAACAAACATGAAATACATGAGATAATTAAATACTTAGAATATGCCCCAACTTTACAATGAAAAACTAACTCAAAATGCCACATAAGAATATGCACACTTAGACATAGGTCTACATTCTATCCAATGATCCAAATCCAAAAGTGCACACAGTAACTCCCTCAGATGAAAGCTCATGAATACAATCTTAAAGTATGCCAGTAAATCAAGAATACATGACCAATAATCACCAAAATAGCTCTAACTCTATGCACACTTAGGACAAGGTGTCCCAATATTTACCAAACACAACCCCAACCACATAAACCTTAACTCCTCAAAACAGAGTTTAAATCCCCTACATATAGGATCATTGACTACCATAGGATGCTCATGCATCAAACACCTCAAGTGTGAAGAAAAGATGTTCTTAACAACTGGAAGAATATCTTTTAGGGTTCAACACATTAATCCTGAATTGTTTCTTCATGTACATGTCATCCACTGCATCAACTTGTACACTCTTTCCTTTATTCCACTTTTGCAAGTCCTTTCATGTAACTATTAGCTTTACATCTATCTTCGGTGTGCAAAAGATCCAGTTTCCACATTGATTTCTAACCCTTTCAAAATCCTTCAACTCAATTTAATGACCAAAACTTAGGTTCCTCCTACCAAGCTCTGTATTATGCAAAGGAATCAGGGAATGGCTTTTCCACCCCTCTAAATAGTAAACACATTCTTGACATAATCGTGCACAACCCTACAATCATACTTCAAAGGTCTACCAAGTAATATGTGACAAGAGCTAATGTCCACAATATCACACAACAATTGATCAACATGTTGTTTAATCTAAAAGTTAACAAGACATTTCTCTCTTACTTCCAAAGAATGCTCATCTTGTAACCAAATGATCCTATAAGGACAAAGATGTCTTATTCTCTTCAATTGATTTTTTTGAACCATCTCCTCAACAACTAGGTTATCAGTACTACCACCATCAACAATTACATTCCAAAATTTACCTCAAGACTTATAATGGGTCCTGAATAAAGTCATCCTTTGACAAGGTTCCAACATTTTCTTACCAAGAAAAACTCTTCAAATCAGAAAGCTATCCCCATCTACCTCAAGTTCATTCACTTAGTGATCAACCTCATCCACCACAACTCTCTTATCACTAGCCTTCTTATTAACAAAGGGACATTCAAAATCTCTATGTCCTTCTTCACCACATCTATAGCAAGTATGCTTAAATGCACCTTTTTCCATTCTCTTCCTTTATTCAATAGGTTTTGTTTCATCTTTGACAATCTATTTATACTTCTTAGAATGTTCATTCTTCTCCTTCCCTTGAGAATTACCTTGATGTATTCTCTTCAAATTCTCTTCTTCCCTTAGAGCATATTGATATGCTTCTTCAACCAAAGCAATATTTAGCATATCAATCTCATCCTGAATATTTAATCTCAATCCATTGATATATCTTGCCACCTTTCCTTAGACAATTCTCTATGTCCAAACTAAATAGTTAACTTCTATAACTCCTTGATATAATCCTCCATAGATAAATCCTTCTGCTTCAAATTCTACAATCGCTTAAACAATTCAATTTCATAATCAACAGGAATGAACTTACCCTTCAATTTTGTAATCATCAATCTTGACCTAGTGATCTTCATTTAACCTTCTTCTTCTACATATCTTTGCAATTATTTCCACCATAAAAAGAATTTCCCTTCAACTTAATCTATGCCAACCTCACTCTAAGCAGATCACCAATATCCTCTAACTCAAAGTAGTCTTCCAATTTTCACCAATCCAATCAATTAGGTCTTTAGGATTCAAAGTACCTTAGAAATTAGAAACATCCATCTTATGATTTCCAGATCTATCCTATTGAGCAACCATACCTTCCATAGGTCTCTCCATGTGATTAGTTCTATCTTCTCCACTAGAGCTAGCAATTTCAAAGTCTTCAGGAGCTTCCTCATATCCATCTTTAGTACCCATATTCCTAGGTACACCACTAATAGCTCTCATGATCTTATTCTTCATCAACTCTATCTCATATATGAAATATGATCTAACCTTCTCTAAAATCATGGTCTTCACAACATCAAAAAGATCATCAATCACCCTAGGATCTAATCTTCTTAGAGGCATCTTCCAAGATATTCGCAAAACCAAAGCAATAAATCCACAAGATCAACCAACTCCAACATTCACTTTGATAAGATCAACCAACCATATCAAACCTTCACTTTGATACCACTTGATGTAGTGCAAGGGAGGAGGATCCCCAAAGGAGACATCCTAGCCCCCAAAAAATAACCATACACCATAATATAAACAATAACTTAGAAATTTAGATCCAAAAATTAGCCAGTTATCATAATAGAATAATTAGATTTGCATCCAACATGTCTGATTGTAAGGCCTTCTAGGCTATGGCCAAATACATAAGTAATTAGAATAGTAATTCTGCAAGACCTCACAAGATCCAAGCCATACCTAACCCATATCCAAAATCTAGTAGAAACTCCAAGACAAATCTAAACTTGTTCTTGCAAGGCAATAAGCAACCTTCTTGTTTCCCAAGCTATAACTACTAACTCTGCTAGAAAAATTCACTCTCTAAGCTACTCCTTACTAAACTGAATAATTATGACTCTAGACTCCACAAGAACCTCTTCTTATACTAAACCAAGCCACAATTCATCCTAAAAACCCTTGCATTGAATAAATACTCATATTAAATACACCCTCAAGCGACAAGTTTTCTTGCAACATAGATTAAATACATGAAATAATTAAATACTTAGGACATGCCCCAGGTTTACAATGCAAAACTAACTCAAAAGACCACATAAGAATATGAAAACTTAGTCATAGGCCCACATGCCATCTGTTGATCCAAATCCAAGAGTGCACATGCTAACTCACTTGGATCAAAGCTCATGAATACAATCTCCAAAGTCTGGCAGTAAATTTGGAACACATGACCAACAATCACCAAAATAGCTCTAACTTCAAGGTGATGACTCCAAACTTTATGCACACTTAGGACAAGGTTTCCCAATATGTCCTGAACAGAACCCCAATTATACGAACCATAACTCCAAAAATATGAGCTTGAAGCCCCTATATACATGACTGCTAACTACCCTAGGATGCTCCTACATCAATCACAAATAAAAACAACATAAAGATACTTCCCTTATCAATGTGGGATATATTTCCATCTAGTATAGTTTTCATAATGCACCACCATTTTGATTTACTAGATGTTTTAGTCTACTACTGCCACCAAGTACTCAAATATACACTTAATGCACTTTACAAAAGAGTCTCCCTTTATATAGAGTTGAGGGAATCCATTTTGAACTAGCAAGAAGTGAAATCTGATCCATGCATTTACAACACTCTATCACTCCTTCATACCTCATATTATCCTTTTTATCTCAAATGTAGACCCATAAGGGATGATATTCTCACAAGATTACACCTAACTCAAACAACAATCCCTAACAAAGAGTGCCCTTTATTTCAATGTGGGCAAGCTTTTGCAACTTCTTCATATAACATCTTAATATATGGATTACTCCATACAATGAATAGCATCCTTAATAAGAAGAATTTGCACCTCATGTCCATACATCTTTAGATATCAAACTTGTGCAACATACAAATTTAACATCAAATTTGGAAAATGATGTAAAGGCAATCGAAACAAGCCATTTTTTGTTATCTATTGTGATCCCCAAAACCAAGACATATTGAGCATATAAATTAATAATAGAGGCTCTTAACTTTTAATACAACCATAATAAAGAAGTATATTGTTTAAACATTTGTAATGACCCATTGTTTCTTGAATTACCACTCTAACATTGGAGAAGATGACCTATCAACTTTGCTAATCATGGGCATGAAATTTTTTTAATTTTGTAACAATGGTGTTTCTCATCTACATGTTTCCTCTAGGTTTTTTTTATTCCAATGAATTTAAAAATAAATTAAAATGTGATCTCATGAGAGAGGTTTGAGATAACATTTTCACACAATGTGCCACTAGTGTTGAAGCAGACCATGACAAGTGAGAACCTTGATTTCCACTACTCCAATCTCTTTTTATTAAAAGGTGTTCATTTTGACATTATGCCAATAGATCATGCTAAAACATTAAAGCATGTTCCATAAACCAATTTTCCTAAAGGTTGAGGATAGTAAAAACAATCTATTTGTTTTCTTGCATTTTTTATTTTGTCTACACATTGTACTAATTTGTCCATCTTATTTCACATTGCATCACATGTATGTAATGTTTGACCATTCAAATAATAATGGTATATGACCATTTGGAGCTCCATTTGCTTTCTTATTTTGTACCCTTTTACTAAGTCTACAATCACTCTTCTAGGACATCCAAATGCATGAATTTTTCTTACAAATAATTGAATAGCATCAATCTGAACATGAGCTATTTGCACCACAATAGCTTATTATAACATTCTCACTCCTTTATACTTCATAGTGCATACAAACACATCTATTTGATTTGGAATGATGACATGTGCATACTAAAAAATTTCAATGATCATAGACATTATATCTTCTTGAGATTCATTTCATTTCTTGTACATTATTTTAGTCATCTGATGAAATCAGTCGAACCCCAAAGTGGATCTGGCTATTTTTTTAAAAACTCAAATACCTTAACTCTCAAATTGATCCATTGAGCTCATTAAACTGATTAGATTTGAAATTGATCAGTGATTTACTGTTTAAATTTTATTTTCATTGTCGCTACAAAATTATCCATTTAATGCCAAGAGGCCCTAAAGAGAAGCTATAAAAATTGACAAGATCACCTGACTAAGACATGAAACCTTGCATGCATACTTTTTGGTCCACATAATGCATTTGAAAAGTCTCTCAAGTTGGCTTCTAAGAATTGTAGAACTAAGTACTGTAATCACCCAAAAATGGTCATCTAGACTATGAGCCCCCTTTCTAGCATTTTTGCATAATTTATCTAATGCTTCTTCTTGATCAAATCTCCAAAAACTCATTTATTTGATTTTATTCTATAGTTTGACCAATTCATCCTAAGTTCATATTTAATTAAAAGAATATGCCCCCCTTTTAATTAAATAAAAATCTCCACTCATGTCTTATCCTAAGTTGCACACACACAAGCATTATTCCTATTTTAGAAATAAAAGAAAATGCATTCTTGTCTACACATGAATGCACGACTTTTTAGGTGGGAGGAATCTTCTTAAAAATAACTTTAATTCTCATCAACACATTTCAAATCCTCTCAAAAGTCAACCAT
Source organism: Cupressus sempervirens (assembly GCA_028749045.1). Lineage (NCBI taxonomy): Eukaryota > Viridiplantae > Streptophyta > Pinopsida > Cupressales > Cupressaceae > Cupressus > Cupressus sempervirens. The sequence continues at coordinate 62,988,852 of CM053792.1, forward strand.
TAATTGTGATTGGTTGAGATGATTGTGCACATGGATCACTCAAGATGCATTCATCTCCATCAATTATGACTCTTTTGCCTCGTAATATCTACCATCCATTTTTCTTTAAAAGGGAGGGCTTTCTCCTCATTCAAGAATCTTAGTCTCTCATACTATTGTTATGCTACAAGTTTTCTTGGTGATTTTGAAGACTTGGAGCATTTTTTCATTTTAGCTTAGTTCTCATTCTACTTACATTATGGCATACTTTTTAACTTAGTTTCCTTTATTCTTTAGCTTAGTTCTCTTTGTTAGATTTCAATTCATTTAGAATAGCTTACATTTGCATTGCATTTTATTCTAGATTCTATGATGCAAGCATTCTTGCTCCCATCTTTGAATCTCTTGTTCTATGGTGTACCTTGCAAAGGTTTCATAATTTGGTTCATTTGAGAGCCACCATCTCATAGCCATTGCATGTCATAGATAGAGAGCTATAAACCACCTCTTGAGATGACCTCTTTCATGGGAATTATCAAGAATAATGGTTTATAGAAGTGTGACACTTTTTGTACAGACATTATTGGTGCTCACCGTAGGGCTAGAACCAAGTCTTTAGCTCCATTTTCTTGCTCGCATTTTGGTTACATTATCATTTTTGATTTTTTACAACAACTTCTTGGGTCTAATCAAGTGGTTTTGCAAGTTTCTCACTTTAATTTTAAGGCTAACCCTTGTAATAATTTTTTTGAAGGCTAAAACCCTAGTTTTGAAAGATTTGAGCATATCTTTTAAACTGCTATGAGTTTAGATCTTTTATTTTTTGGTAGTTTGGGGTTGCATCCAAAATGTTTCAGTCCATTTGGCATATTGTTTTGAGTTCATTTGCATCTGTTATGAATTTTTCTTTATTTTTTATAAAAAAATCATTTTTGGTCATAAATCAATGAATTTTTCAGAAAATTGTACATTTTTGGAAAGGGCTTTAAATTATACAGGGGTTTAGTTCTTTGTATTTTGAATTTAGAGGTCATATTAGAGCTCAAAAACTCAATTTGATAAATCTTGTCTATTTAACAAAATGGGGTCTTATGGCACAAATGAAGAAATATTTCTAAATTTCTTGCATTTTTAAAAATCTCTCTAGTTTTTAGTAGGAGTCTCTTCTTTGCATTTCTATTTTTTAATCTGAAATCATAGCAACAAAGGTCCAATCTTGTTGACTAGGTCAAAAGCAAAGAGTAAAAATGAGAGCATTTGTGATTAGCTTGCACTTTCTTTGCATATACTTAGTTGGAAGATAAATTGGATTTTTGAGGCAACTAATCACAATTTTTTGCACATCTTACTTGGTTGTTATGCCTTAACCTTGGTTGTTTTGTAAGGAGTTTTCATTTCATTTCTAAAAAGAACACATGTCAAAGCTCCAAATGCACAAAGGCTACTAACACTTGTTTGTAGGGCTTTCTAACACATAAAAAAAAATTTCTTTCTTATATTTATTTCATTTTATGTGTGGCATCTTATTAGTTGTTTTATTTTCTAGGCACATAAAACTTGTAATTGGGATCCTTGGATGATAGGAAAGTATACTCTTCACCCTAGCACTAAATAAAAAATCTTGACTCACCTTTTGATTTTGACAACAAGATGATTAATTGATCTTTTTTGGCATGTTTGGGGGGAAACAATAAAGATAGGAGAGTATGTTCTTCACCCTCACGGTGAATTAGAAATTTTGACTCTTGAAAGTGGATCCAATTTGTCTTAGTTAGAATCCTTTAGAGGGCCTATGCTTGGGAAACCAAGAGGAACAACCCAAATAGGGACAAGTGAACCTGACTATTCCAACCGACTATAATCTCAAGGCTACTGAGGACACAAAACCTTAGTAGGCATAGTACTCATCTTACCTAGTGTGATTTCTTATGGGATTGCAACCATGAGGAGATCACTAGGGAGGAATGCTTGAGGTACTCTTGTGTTTATAGGATCAGTTATTCATCACAAGGTGAGGTATCCTGTATCAGGAGCAAGAGGAGTGCTATGAATGGAAATCCTTTCTAAAAACTCTATGTTATTAGCTAACCTATTTTTCCACTCAATTTCTTGGTGCAAGGATCGATCCTAGTGGATTACTTAGATCACTCAAAGATTTTACACTCACCATCTATGTTCCCTTGGTTATTCTTATGGAATTTCCATGACAAAGCCAATATCTCTTATGGGAAACCACTTGGTGTAAGGAAAAGGAAAACTTAGTGTGGGCCAAGTTGTTGAGTAATGAACTATGAGTTTTAGGTAAATATTGCTTGATGTGTTTTTGAATGTGCTATAATTGTGGAAATTTTTTGAACATACACATGATGATAGTTCTAGGGATTGCTTTTGAGACCTCATATATTTTGATAGTGGGCTAGTGTCCCTCATAGGGTTTGCAACATGGCTTAACTACCTCCTGTGGTTCTATAAGATTATTGGTTGTATCGGGCATTAACAGGTCGATCTCTTGGTGTAACAACAACCTTGTCCTTTCTAACAATTGATATCAAAGCTTGGTCACAGGTTGAAATCCCACAGGCCATGAAAAATAAAACTAGGAGGGGGATTGTTGGCAGTCAGCCAGTTTTCCTCATAGGGTTTGCGACATGGCTTAACTGCCTCCTTTGGTTCTATAAGACTATTGGTTGTATTTGGAATTGACAAGTCAATCTTTTGGTGCAATGGTAACCCTATACTTTCTAACAACATATGCTTGTATCATGCAAGGTTTCTTTGTCCCTTGCTTGATTTATTGAAGACTACTGCATGTGTCACTATCTTCCATGGAAAAAAATTTCTTTTGAACATTAAACTTGCTATGCTATCAACTATTATCAAATTTTGTCAACCAAATCAAAACATCAATTGAAAATATTTTCTTGGATTGCTTGCTAAGGGGAGTCTCATCATTTGACTTTTCTTTTCTACATCTCTAGTGATTCAACATGCTTAATGTGACTCTATTGTCTTAGTGCTCTTGGTCTTTTTATCTTCATGGTTTATAGCCACTTGCTAGTTATCTTTTTGCTGAAATGGTTACCTTGATTTCTTCACTACACTCTTGGGTTGGGAAAGTTGTGCACTTGTCACCCTGCTTGCTCTATCTATTTGGCTATTTTTCTTCTTGCCTAGCTCTTGACTTGAGTCACTAGTATTGTAAATTGCTTGGAAATGTCCAAACTAGACATGGATTCATGCTATGCACTTGAGAAACAACAAGAAGAACCTAGGTATACTTTCAAGAGGAATTTTATTCCTTTGGATTATTCTTATGATGACATTTTGCAAACACTTCTTGGCACCAAGTTCATCACATTGCCTAATTCTAGCTCATATGGAAATCCATTCTTGGATATCTATTGTGCCTATCTTCAAGATAATGAGCATAGTACTTCAAATTGCATCGAGCTGAAACATAAAGTCCAAGATCTCATTGATGATGGGATTATTGATACCTCCAACAAATCATGTGACAAAGATACTTTTCTTGAGCAAGATTGTATTGATGAATCTATGTCTAGTAGTGTCTCCTTTGAAACCTCCACTTCTTCTAACATGCATAAGCTTCGCAAAAATTCAAATCTTTCCAAGATGCCTCCATCAAAAAAAGAACCTAATTCTTTCCACATCGACTATGCCTATCCTCAAGAGCTACTTCTAAAAGAAACTCAAGCTAATCTTCACTTAGCTACAAATATTTTCCATGCTACTAAGCCTAAATACCCCCAATCTTCATGTGCTACTATACCCACTTCAGCTAGTCTCTCATTACCTCTTCAGGATCCTACCATGCAAACCTCATATTTTCCCATGTCCTTAGAAGTGGCTCCATCTCAAGAGGACTCTCAAAAAGATAAAGCTATAAATTTCAAGAAAGATCAAGATCAAGAACCCTTTTGTCTCCTTCAAGAAGTCATTCTTCCATATCCTATGTCTTATCAACCTCCTAAGTACGATGAAGACATAAATTCCATTATTTCCCTTGTGCTTACTAAAAATTATGAGAAAAGTTCTCTTCCTATGCTATCCAAAGCTACTTGTCAAGATCAAAGTGTCCCCTCATGTTCTACTTCTCCATATCCACTTCAAAATTGTGCTCAAGCTTCAAATGCTCCTACCAAAGGCATTGCTCCTATTAAAGCTACTCATGAGTCTATTGATGGCCTTAGTCATATTTCTCACTTTAAAGATGTTGATATCCATACTCACTATCCTTTTGCATCTCATAAATATATGCTTGGTCCTTATCCATCAAAGTTAAAGCCTTCAAAATTGGGGCCGTATGTTCCTTCATTTCCTACATTTTCCTTTCCTAACTCTTCTATCATACCTCAAGATCAAAAAAGATACTTATCATTGAACACTTCACATCAATCTATCCATCTAAACCCATCTTATCAGCCTTATTCATCTACAAGTCCCAAGTCTTTTAGAAGTAGTTTGGATGTTCAACATAGGAAATACAAGAATGAATTAAAAAATGAAGATCACTATGTCCCATCTAATTGACATGTGAATGCTAAGAAAGAACAATTATTAAGAGACCACAAAGGTCTACTATCTAAAGAGCTAAATCAAAGAAAATATGGGTTCCTAAACCCATTATTGAAGAAATGCATTCCAAAGGATCTAAAGGAAATGAAAAATCTAAACCTGTATGGATTCCTAAGTCTCTCTTGAAAGACTTGAATATTGAAAATAAATCAAATTTGACAATCAATCTTCCAAAGTCCTTCACTTCATCTTCTTCCAAACATATTCATAAAATGCTTTGAAAGCATTATACTTCATCTTTTTCCAAAATTTCTTTGCTACCTCATACATCTAAACCTTAAGCTATTTAATCCACAATTCCTTCATTATTTCATCACCCTTCAAGGTGCATGTCAATGTTGCTCTTGCCCAATATTTCAGCTACCCTCATGAAATCCTCTAAAGCTTACACTTACTTGCTATACATGAACTTTTATCCTCCATATACTTGTCCTACTATTATCTCCCTTCGATTACCCTATCAACATCTTTGAGCATACTTATGTATGGTATTGGCTTATTAAGACTTATCTTTCCGATGGGAGCACTATCCATATTGAAAAAATCTTGAGCTCTTTCTTAAAAAAAAAAAGTGCCTTGGTGAAAACCACTTCTTATGGTGCCTTGGTAGCAAAAGCAAAGAGAAATAAATTCATCCTATGGTGAAAACCACTTCTTGTAGCACCTTGGATATGTACCATGATGAAAACCTAGTAAAATAGGCATCATGTGTAATTCTTCCACCATCCATATATTTTGTCTTCCTCTTTGATCTTGACAATTTTGAGCTATCCTTGTATATTGGCTATCTTCCATGAGATTACCTATTGTGCTTGCTCATTCCCTCATATCCTTCATATCTAGCTTCATTCTTATTTCTCTAGCCCATTTCTATAATACCCCTTCAACCTCCTGGTCTTGATCACAATAAAGAAAAAAAATGGTTCTCTTAGGCCTCTTGACGTGTCTACTCTCTTGGACTATATGATCCCATATGCTATCTCACTTGTTGGCTTCTCTACTTATCCTACATTCTATCTTTCTCTTTGCTTCCATTTCTTATCCAAAACTTGCTTTATATGGCTATTTCCCTAGCTTGGGTACTCTTGAGGAGTTATTCCTCAAGGATCACTTTCACTTTCTTCATACTCCTTTCTTATCCATCTTTTATTATCCACTACCTTCCTACTCTATATTCTACACCTTGCTAGACATTGGGAGAAAATGATGTGATCTTTCTTGAGGACTAGCAATCTCTAAATCATTCTAAAAAATCATAAAAAATTGTATATGATGCTGAAAATCCCTACAAAGCATAAAATGTCCTGAAAAAATGATCATCTTAGTGAAAACCTAGCAATAGGCACTTTAATGTATCACCAAAAAAATAAAAAAATAAAAAAATAGAAAAATCCTAAAAATTAAAAAAAAGTCCTGAAAAAATCTGCCAAGTGGTGAAAATCTAGAAATAGGTGCTACTTGAGACCCTTGCACCTATGTCTATCACTCTCAATCACTCACTCTAGAACACATTTCCTAGCTTGGAATTTTTCCTTGTCCTCGTCTTAGGGGCACTACTACTTAGCCTATTTTGAGGTCTCCTTATGCATTAGGGTTTCTTTGGCAACTCACAAAACAATGTTTCTCAACACTATCTCCCCCTAGCTTGACATCAAGTGCTTCTCAACACTTTTCAGATAGTTTACCTATAGTCTCCAATGTTGTGATATTTATCACTATTAGAATCAAGTCTTGAATAAATGAACAAATGAATTACACACATTCACTTAAACATTTAAACAGTTGAGCATGCTAAACTTTATCTACTTTTTGTGTTGTCTATGACAATTTCTTTACTATGTGTTCCCTCCCTAACAGTCTTTCAAGGATGTCATGGACTAGAAGACTGGGGGCATGGGGCATGTTTTATTTCTTTTTTCTTGTGGGTATACTTTGTTAGTCTATAGTGTTTAGAGCATTCATGCTTGTCCTACTTGACACTTTGACTTACAACATATCATCCTTGACTATTTTTGCAAGACCACACTCGGGGGTTATCTTAACACTTATGCCTTGATACAGGTGTAATCTTTCTACATTAAACTTAGGAAATCTAATTGTGTAGCCATCTTGAATTACATGTCTTTGATGCTTAGGTTGGATTCCCACATACCTATCTGATATAGATCATATTCATATCCTCATAGTTTATACTAGTGATGATTGTATGATCTTCCAATGTCCCTAATAAGGATCAATGATAAAAACTAGGACCTAATTATGTAACCCTTGCAATTGCACCTTTTCATACTAGCTTGCATTCTAGGGTTCATTCTAGCTTAGCTTTTTATTTTTCTTGTTGAGAGAGCTCTCTTCTTTATCTTTCATCGATGTGTCAGCTAACTATGTTAATTCTTCTCTTGCCTCTTCTCAATCTTATCTTATCTCTTCTTTCCTATTTCTTGCTTCTTTTCTATCTTACCATCTCATATATGCTTTTGACCTATCTTTTCTAATCTTGACATCCTAGATACATTTTTAGGGTCGAAATCCAAATTTGTGTTCATCTTGCTAGTCAAAATTTCTTCATTCTTCTATGTAGTTACCTAACCTATTAAGGCTTAATTTTTGGATCTTGTTGGGGAAATCATCATTTCTTTATTTCTTCATCATTTCTACTCTCTTCCATTCTTCGCTTTCATTTTTATTTCATCTTATTTCTTCTTTCTTCTTTCTTTGACCTAAATCTTATGCTTTATCTTTCTTGGTCAAACTTAGTCAACTAGGGCATATCTTCATTTCTCGGTGGTCACTCTTTGATCTTAATTTCTTATCTAGCATTGTAAACTTTTCTTTGTTCTGATTTGATCAATTCTAGCTTATTTCTGCATCTCCTGTATCTCATTTTGAATTCAATCCCAAGGGGGCAAGAATATTCTATCATTATTGCAAATTTCTTTCTTCTACAACTATCTATTTTCTCTTTATCTATCTTCTTTTCTTGGTGTTAGTACTCTTCTTGAATTTTGATATCGTCTCTATCCTAGTGTTTAAAACTATTGCTATCAGACTATACATTTAAGACTTGCTATCTCTTTCTACTTTGTTCTTCAGAATCAGATCTCTCTATCATCTTGGCTTCTTCATTTTTTGATGTCATGTGTTCCCAAATTGATCACACATTAGTCAAAGAGGGGCAAATGTAATCACCCAAAAATGGTCATCTAGACTATGAGCCCCCTTTCTAGTATTTTGCATAATTTATCTAATGCTTATTGATGGGACTAAAATTTGCCTTTATTTTGTGGTGTTTAAGATACCTTATTGATACTCTATTTGTCTTTGTTAAAACACTTATGGACCTATGTCTACTAAACCTTTGATGAACCTATGGGGTAGAAATGATGTCATCTTTTGCTCATATTATATCTAGTATGCAATATTTCATATAGTTATCAAAATATGTGTTTTTATGTTTGAATTTAATTTGATAAATGTTTATTTGCAAACATGATTTGTGTCATAACTAACTTATTAATGAAGACTAAAAGATGATTGGAGGGATTTAGAAGTTAGGCATCAACAACATTCAAGGAGAAGCGAGCGCTAAGGAGCAACCATCATGGAGAAAGTTGTAATGGTTCCAAAAAACACGGTGGTGAGTAAGGAGGAGCTATGAAGATTCATTGCCTTCTCTGCATTTACTCTATAGCAAGTAGATGTTAAGACTTTATTATTCCTACCATAAGCCATTATTTTTTCTTCTCACCTTTAGTTGTTCTTCCTATTTTCTCTCCTACTAATTTAAAGCTAGGACATTTACTTTTCTGTTATGAAATAAAGTGTTGATCTCCTATATATGTAGGAATTGACCCCAGTGTGTCAAAAAAAAATTTAGCGAGTAAGAAGAAAATTTTTGAGAGCAGATTGTTAACTTTTACAGTTCTGTGTTATGTAATGAATATCTAAATAGAATGAAATAGTTTTCTTTGGCTTCTATCCTGTGTTAATAGTTTAGAGAAGCCAACCAAGGGGACCCACTTGGGAGGTGGATTATATTAGGATAGAATAGATTTATTTTCAAGCATTAGTAGTATCTTAAGTAGAATTAGTAAGTTCCTTCTTGTAGCATCACATTCTATGAATGTTCTTGCAACATATGTCAGAACAATTTTAGTGGATGAGCCAAGTTGGAATATCTGTTATCTTTTCCATTGTATTTCCAATATTCATAGAGTTAAGTGTTTTACCTTCCTACAATAGTAGTATAAGTTCTTTTCCTTGCATTTTTACTTTTCTATAGCATAAGCTTAGTGACTCATTAAGAGACCTAGTGCACATACTGTGCTGACCATTTCAAGTATATGTCCTTGGGTTGATAAGATTAAATGCACCTCATGGTGGGAAAAATAGTCCTTAGTTTGAATATATTATTCCTAAGCAAGGCCTAGTGCATGACTATGATACACCTATTGTGAGGCGGTTCACTTATCCTTGACCAAATCTCCAAAAATTCATTTATTTGATTTTATCCTATAGTTTGACCAATCTATCCTAAGTTCATATTTAATTAAAAGAACATGTCCCCTTTTTAAATAAATAAAAATCCCCACTCATCTCTTATCCTAAGTTGCACACACAAAAGCATTATTCCCATATTAGAAATAAAAGAAAAGAATTTTTTGTCTACACATGACTGCACAACTTTATAGGTGGGAAGAATCTTCTATTTTAAAAACAACTTTAATTCTCCTTCACACATTTCAAACCCTCTTAAAAGTCAACTATTAATTGTGATTGGTTGAGATTCTTGTGCACATGGATCATTCAAGATGCATTCTCCTCCCTTGATTGTGCCTCTTTTGCCTCTTAATCTCTACCATCCATTTTTCTTTAAAAGGGAGTTCTTTCTCCTCATTCAAGAATCTTAATCTCTCATCCTATTGTTATGTTGGAGGTTTTCTTGGTGATTTTGGAGACTTGGATCATTTTTTCATTTTAGCTTAGTTCTCATTCTACTTGCATTATGACATACTTTTTAGCTTAGTTTCATTTATTCTTTAGCTTAGTTCTCTTTGTTAGCTTGCATTTCATTTAGAACAGCTTGCATTTGTATTGCATTTTATCCTAGATTATTTGATGCTAACATTCTTGCTCCCATCTTTGAATCTCTTGTTCCATGGTGCACCTTGCAAGGGTTTCATAATTTGGTTCATTTGAGATCCACCATCTCATAGCCTTTGCATGTCATAGATAGAGAGCTACAAGCCACCTCTTGAGATACCCTCTTTCATGGGTACTCTCAAGAATAATGGTTTATAGAAGTGTCACACTTTTTGTACAAACATTTTTGGTTCCCATCATGGGGCTAGAACCAAGTTTTTAGCTCCATTTTTTTTCTTGCATTTTGGTTACATCATCATTTCTAATCTTTTCAGCAACTTCTTGGGTCTAATCAAGTGGTTTTGCAGGTTTCTCACTTTGATTTTAAGGCTAACCTTTGCGCATATTTATTTGAAGGCCAAAACCCTAGTTTTGAAAGATTTGAGCATATCTTCCAAACCACTATGAGTTCGGATCTGAATTTTTTTTGTAGGTTGGAGATGCATCCAAAATATCTCAGTCCATTTTGCATATTATTTTGAGTTGATTTACATCCATTATAAATTTTTTTTTTAATAAAAAAATTATTTCTAGTTGCAAATCATTGATTTTTTTTGGAAAACTTTATATTTTCAAAAAAATCTTTAAATTATATAGGGATTAGTCCTTTGTATTGTGAATTTAGAGGTCATATTAGGGCTTAAAAACTAAATTTGATAAATCTAGTATGTTTTGACAAAATGGGTTCCTAGGGCACAAATGAAGAGATATTTATGAATTTCTTTCATTTTTGGAAAGCTCTCTGGTTTCTAGTAGGGTTCTCTTCTTTGCATTTCTATTTTTGAATCCAAAATCATAGTAAACAAGTCCAATCTTGTTGACTAGGTCAAAAGAAAAGAGTAAAAATGAGAGCATTTGTGATTAGCTTGCACTTTCTTTGCATATACTTGGTTGGAAGATAAATTGGATTTTTGAGGCAACTAATTAGTTTGTGTTGTAGGTATTACTTGGTTGCTATTCCCTAACATTGGTTGTTTTATAGGGGGTTCTCATTTCATTTCTAAAAAGAACACATGTCAAAGTTTAAAATGCGCAAAAGATTAACACTTGTTTGTAGGGCTTCCTAACGCATAAAAACCAAACACTTGCTTATATTTATTTCATTTAATGTGCTGAATTTGACTAGTTGTTTTATTTTCTAGGCACATAAAACTTTTAATTGGGATCCTTGGGTGATAGGAAAGTATACTCTTCACCCTTGTGGTGAATCATAAATCTCGACTCACCTTTGGATTTTGAGAACAAGAAGATTTATTGAAGCTTTTTGGCATGTTTGGAGGAAACAATCAAGATAGGAGAGTATGCTCTTCACCCTGATGATGAATCAAAAATCTTGACTTTTGAAAGTAGATCCAATTTGTCTTAGTTAGAATCCTTTAGAGGGCATGCTCTTGGAAAACCAAGAGGAATGACCCAATTGGGGACAAGCGAAACCGACTATTCTAACCCACTATTTCCATATATGGTACTCAAGATCTTGTTGCAATTTTGAGTCCCAACAATCTCTTGCACACAAGAATACATACTTTAATTTGACAATCTTGTTTGCTGTAATGATTTTCTATCATAGTAATTCCTGCTTGAACTAGACTTTCAATTCTTAAGCAGTTAGAATGATGGACTTCATTTGTATAAAGGTCATTTTGTTCTGAGTCATCATTATCCAAGTCAATTTTATCATAAAAAATATCATTATTTTTTGTGACAATTCTCCTTATACTCCACCTCTAAAACCTCATCCTTGCCAAGAGTTTCATCTTCTTCTTCTATCAATTGATTTCTTTCCTAGCTTTACTTAGTTTGTCAATGATCTAGGATATCTTGTTAAAAGCTACAATATTCTATGTTATTATCTTGAAAAGTGTAGAGAAGCCATTTTAAAGCTACACCCATGATGAGATGGTCTCAAAAATTAAAGTTTCTTATTTATTCATGGCATCCCCTCTCAAGGATATAGAAAAAAGTATCATCATATTACTTTCATGGTATATATGATTCCTATCTTTAAAAGCATATAATACATTTAGATGATCAATTACTAATTGTTTCTACCTTCCATAAAATTTGGGTACATCATTAATCAAAGTTGAACATAATCCATTTGGTTTGTAAATGAATTTTCTAAAATCTAATGGTATGTTTTCTTAGTTATTATTGGTTTTATTTATGATGTATACATAGAAAAAAATTCTACCTCTCCGAGTTTCCAAAAAAGTCACTGAATATTTTAAATAGAGTTGCCACCTTCTTTGAATGAAATAATAACTAGATCTTCTGGGTTCTTCCCTCTAGTAGAGTGCAAAAAAGTTCTTTTACCTATTCTCTTTCTCATCTATGAAACTAACAAGTTTTGGGTAACTTTACAATGGAAATTGTGGGAAACTCTCCCTAGTAGAGTCTCCTATCTTTTTTTTCTCAAAAAATTTGGTTGAATTTCTATAGGCCTTGTCTACTTGATGTTGGGATTATCAACACAATCTTGGCCAAGTTTGGAAACCCAAACTTAATAATTCAATCTCCACACTATAGGCTCTGCGGAACTAGGTGGGTGTACCTTTATCTCAATGCTTGAAATAAGTTGAAGCTCATTGTTGTAAACTTTATAACTAATACTCTTGAGTTGGAAAGTGTGCTCTAAAGGAGAAATCAAATGTGTGAATTCTTTTAATGTGTATAAAATATTGAAAATAAACTTATGCAATACTTATGGGTAGAAATTCACTAATTTACAACTGTATATTTCAACTTACAAGAAGTATGCGAAGATCAGTCCTTAATCTAGTTGGGAAGAAAAGATTCAACGCCCACATAATCTTATTATCAAACCTTTAGAGATAGTTTCCACCTTGTCAATTATTGGATAGAGAAGATATAAATGCAATCCCTATTCTAAATGAATTTAACCCCAACCAAAGGAGACCAATTAGATAGATATCATAGCACAATATGAGAATATCTCATAATCAAGATCATGCATTACTCTAATCTATCAAAGCAATAGCATAGATACAAAGGGAAAATGAATAACATGAGAAATTATAAGACCATATGCCAAAATAGATGTAAAGAAAGCGTCATTGTATTTACTTCATATATAAGGAAATACAACAAAGTGGTTTAATTGCATATCCAAGAAAGTAATTGCATAAAAATAAGAACTACTTCATAATGTATTTTTCGTAAATTAGCATACTATATTCTACTCAAAAAGTATATCCCATTATATTTCTTGTCTTAAAACTTTTGATTCTTAAATAGAGGTCTTGGTACCTTTTTCTCATGAAAATGAAAATGTGGAACATAGCTTCAAACCTCTTCATAATTATAACTAACTTAAAACATGTCAATTATTTTAAACTTCTTCGATTTCTTCATCCTTAGCAGTCATTGCATGTTTAGGGACTTTCCAATAAACATCGATCCATTTGGCAATTTAAGCATGTATAGGCGATACAAACTTTGAGATTGCTAGAGGAAAGGCTTGCAAATACACCCATTTCTTCCCTTGATAAATTTTAACATTTTTTCTAGATCTCTAAATGGTCCTCGAAAATTGTGATTTTGAAACTACCTTTTTTAGTTGTTAGCAAAATAATGATAAATCATTATCTTATGGGCTTTTGATAAATTACCTTCTAAAATAGAAAATTTATCACAACTTCATGAGGCATGCATTTTTTCTTCTATGTAGTACTAATACTTTTCTACTTCATAGGTATCTTGACTACCTTTCTCTGAGATGACAAAAAATTCACTAAATCATGACCTTTTGAGTAAAATTGTTTCTAGGGTCTACCAAGACAAATTTGTTAGGATAAACCACGGACAGAAATAAAAACTACATGCAAATATAACCAATAACAGAAAATAATAGAACACACAGAAATGAACACAAGGCACCAAGATTTAACGTGGTTCACCCAATCCCTGGGCTACGTCCACCAAACAACAAGTCCGATCTTATTACAATCCAGTGATTACAACCTGATTACAATCCGTAATCCCTTACAGCTCAATACCATCGCAAGAACTAATTTTGCATTGCCACATTATGAAAAATACCCAACCCTAAGCCCTTTTATACAAGTATTAAACCGCTTTAGGGTTATAACATGTCGGCCATATGTCGGCCATAATATGTTGGCTACTTCCAAAAAAAAAATTTTGGGGCGATGCCTCGAACCCCACTATTTATGAAGTATGTACAGTACTTTCCTGATCAGTCACCACAATCTAACAATCTCCCACTTGGGGACTGATCAGGATCCACACTAAACAACAATCTCCCACTTGGAGATTGATCCTGTAGCAATACCACTACCACATGGGGCTCCCACTGGATCAAACCATCCTGAACTCTACTGTTCTTTTATTCATGTTCAGTCTAAAAGACCAACCGAAGCTGAAAAGGAGTTCAGCTTCTCCCTTGTTACAACCTTTGTCAACATATCTTCTGGATTGTCATTGGTATGTATCTTCTCCAACTTTAACTGTCCATCCTCCAAAACTAATCGAATGAAATGGTACCGCAACTGTATGTGTTTGGTCTTAGAATGCAGAGCTGAATTCTTAGCAAGATGAATGGCACTCTGACTATCTGTGAACAAATAATTATCCTTTTGAGGATGTCCCTATTCTTCCAAGAAGAACTAAAGCCATATCATCTCTTTGGCTGCCTCTGTAGCAGCAACATACTCTGCCTCTGTAGTGGAGAGAGCATTAATCTTCTGTAACCTAGAAACCCAGCTCACGGCTGCCCCACCAACAGTAAAGACATAACCTGTAGTACTTCGCCTGGAATCAATATCCCCAGCCAAATCTGAGTCAACATAGCCCTGTAAATCAGTAGTAGAGCCCCCAAAGTGTAAACACTTATTGGATGTTCCTCTCAAGTATCTAAGAATCCACTTGACAGCAATCCAATGCTCAAATCCTGGATGACTCATATACCTGCTAACAACTCCCACTGCATGTGCAATATCTGGCCTAGTGCATACCATAACATACATCAAACTTCCTACAGCTGAAGCATAGGGTACCTTGGACATCTTATCCTCCTCTTCCTGTGTCTTGGGACACATCTCCTTAGTCAATTTCAAATGACCATGTAAAGGTGTGCTGAAAGCTTTAGCATTCTCCATAGAGAAATATTGCAACACCTTCTCAGCATAATCAGCTTGAGATAGCATCAATGTTCTGTTCTTCCTATCTCTGCAAATCTTCATACCAAGGATTTATTTTGTTGCCCCTAAATCCTTCATAGCAAATGCATATGCTAATTGGCATTTCAACCCCTTAATATGATCCATGTTAGACCCAACTATAAGCATATCATCAACATATAAACATAAAATAATGTAGCTATCATCATCCAACCTCTTAAAAATAAACACAGTAATCTGAATGACACCTATTATATCCATGCTCATGCATAAAACTGTCAAATTTCAGATACCATTGCCAAGGTGCTTGTTTCAAGCCATATAAACTTTTCTTCAATTTGCACACAAAGTTCTCCTTACCTTTGACCTCAAAACCCTGGGGCTGAGCCATATATATTTCTTCATCCAAATCACCATGAAGAAAGATTGTTTTAACATCCATCTGCTCTAAATGAAAATCTTCAGTAGCCACAAGACTTAAAATAGTACGAATAGAAGTCATTTTAACAACAGGAGAAAATATCTCATCAAAATCAATTCCCTTTTTCTGTACAAATCCTTTTACAACTAACCTGGCCTTAAATCTTTTCTTACCTCCTTCCTCTTCTTTCAACCTGTAAACCCATTTATTCTGTAAAACCTTTTTACCTGCAGGCAATTTGAACAAATCCCATGTCTTATTTTTCAGCAAAGAGTCCATTTCATCTTTCATTGCAGACTCCCACTGAATCTTAGTATCCACCTGCACAGCTTCATCATAACTTTTAGGTTCACCAGCATCAGTAAGTAAAATAGAATACAAAGAGGGAGAAAACCTTTGTGGAGGTCTAATTTGCCTTGTTGACCATCTAACATTCACTAGTGTGTGTGGTATTTGTTGTTGTGGATGTTGCACATCATGAGGAATGGCTGGAACATCAGCTTTTGGAGTATCATCCAACACTACATAATCATCTTCTTCCTTCTCATGTTGCTGCAACAGATCTTTGTACAACACTTTCTCATTGAATATGACATCCTGACTTCTAATAATTTTAATATTTTCAAAATCCCAAAGCCTATAACCAAATTCATTAATGCCATATCCAACAAAGACACATTTCTTTGATTTAGCTTCTAGCTTGGTTCTATTTTCAGAGTCTATATGAGCAAAAGCTTCACAACCGAAGGTCTTGAGAAAAGAATAACTCACCTTCTTACCAGTTCATGCTTCCTCTGGAATACCACAGCCCAAAGGAGTAGAGGGACCTCTATTAATCAAATATACTGCAGTATTGACAGCCTCCGCCCACATGTGTAAGGGCAACCTAGCATGCAACCTCATGCTCCTTGCGCGCTCCATTATAGTCCTGTTCATGCGTTCAGCCACTCCATTTTCCTGTGGAGTCCTTGGACCAATTTTTTGTCTATGAATACCATTAGTGGAGCAATAATCTTCAAATTAATGACTGCAATTCTCACCACCATTATCAGATCTAAGACATTTTAATTTCTTACCAGTCTCATTTTCAACCAAGCATTTCCATTTCTTAAAAGTTTGAAATACATCAGATTTCTATCTAAGGAAATAAACCCATACTTTTCTAGTTGCATCATCAATAAATGTAACATAATAATGAGAGCCACCAAGGGAAGATACCTGAGCCGGTCCCCATACATCTATATGCACAAGATCTAATTTCTCCTTTTTGTTTTCCTTCCCAGTCTTTACAAAACTCACTCTCTTTTGTTTTCCATACACACAACTTTCATAGAAATCCATATTCACACATTTCAGACCTGGTAAAACTTTCTTTGAATGAAGTACTTTCATACCTTTCTCACTCATGTGCCCAAGTCTATTGTGCCACAACGCTGTATCAAAATCTATAGCAGCTACTTGTTCTCCCTGCTCAACTGCAGTAATTGTTCCTGAATACTCATTTTTCTCTGAAACAATCAAAGTAGAAGGAACAATATGACCTGTAAAAAGATATAAGGTGCCTACTTTCACACCTTTTGCTACTACAAGGGAACCTTTTGAAACCTTCCAATTTTTATCATTAAAAGTAACTACACAACCCTCATCACCGAGTTGCCCTGCTGAAATTAAATTTCTACTTAGTTTTGGAACATGTCTTACCTCATGTAGTAGCCAATGATTCCCATTCCGCAACTTAATCTTAATTTTTCCCTTTCCAACAATCTGACAGGGTTCATTATCCCCCAAATAAACAAGTCCAAAATCCCCTTGGACATAATCAATGAAATAACCTCTATGAGGTGTAGCATGAAATGAAGCACGAGAATCTAAAACCCATGAATCATCAACACTCTCTAAAGACAGAAGCAAAGCATCCTCTTCGGATTTGTTACTTACCACATTTGCCTCCTTGTCTCCATCTAATTTATCTCCTTCATTTTTCTTTCGATTCCAGCAATCTTTCTTTTTGTGCCCTGGTTTCCCACAGTACCAGCAATCATTTGGTCCTCTCGATTGAGACCTCCTCCCCTTTGACTTTCCTCTTGATTTCCCACGATTTCCAGAGTTACTTCCTCTTTCAGTCGTTCTGTCCCTGCTTTGTGCATTTAAAGCACTTCCTGATGTAGATCCACCTGAGGATTTTCTATGAGTTTCCTCACTTAAAATAACACCGATCACATCATCATATTTTAGGGTACTAGATCCAAGAACAGAATTACTCACCTCCATTACCAAGCCATTCCAGCTTTCAGGCAAAGAACACAAAATCAAGAGAGCCCTAATTTCTTCATCAAAATTGATACCCACAGAAGATAATTGACTAGTAATAGTATTAAACTCATTTAAATGATCTGCAACAGATCCACCTTCTGCCATTTTCATATTAAATAAATGCTTCATGAAAAATACCTTATTTGAAGCGGAGGGCTTTTCATACAATGTCGCTAGGGTTTTCATAAAATCTTCTATCGTCTTTGCATTTGTAATATTAAATGCCACCGAAGGTGCCAAGCATAACCGAATGCTTCCGAGTGCCTTTCTATCCAAAAGATCCCATTCAGCCTCTGACATAGTTCCCTGATTCTTGGCTTTGCCTTCCAACGGCTTTTATAAATCCTTCTGATATAAATAGTCTTCCATTTGCATCTTCCATAACTGGAAGTTCTGCCCATTAAACCTGTCAACCCTCAACTTACCCTCATCTACCATTGCTCCCACTCAACTATGAGACTCCCACTTAACCGTGAGACTTTCCTACAGAGGATAACTGAAAGAAAACCTTGCTCTGATACCACTTGTTAGGATAAACCACAGACAGAAATAAAAACTACATGCAAATATAACCAATAACAAAAAATAATAGAACGCATAGAAATGAACACAAGGCACCAAGATTTAACATGGTTCACCCAATCCCTGGGCTACGTCCACCAAACAGCAAGTTCGATCTTATTACAATCCAGTGATTACAACCTGATTACAATCCGTAATCCCTTATAGCTCAATACCGCTGTAAGAAACAATTTTTCATCACCACATTATGAAAAATACCCAACCCTAAGCCCTTTTATACAAGTATTAAACCATTTTAGGGTTATAACTATTTATGAAGTATATATAGTACTTTCCTGGTCAGTCACCACAATCTAACAATCTCCCACTTGGGGGCTGATCAGGCTCCACACTAAACAACAAAATTGCCAACCTAGAGCCAGTAAACTAGATAATTTGTGCCCCCAAGAATTAGAAAAGGATCAATTCCAAACTAAGGAAGGCAACAAGATATCAAATGGGTTTAGTTTAGATTGCAAAGCAACATGCTTGTTTAGGGGGGAAAGTTAGAAACTTTAATAGGATTGTAGATCTCCACTTTTTTGGGCCACTAAGCCATTCAATTATGTATGTGAGGAAAAGAGGGAAATCTTGAAATATGATTCCTCTTTATAACCAAAATTAGATTAGCTAGAACACAAAGGAGAAAAAGTGCCAATTCCAAATTTGAACTATAAAGGATAACACAATACAAGGAAATATGCTCTTTGACCCTTATAGGATTATGTGTATGCAAAATTGAACCAATTATTTAATAATGTAGATCTAGATGCTCAGTGTGTATAATCAACTCAATTAAGATAGAAATATAGGGTAAATATATGAAAGGAAATAAAATATGAAAGAATCAACTTAAAATACATAGTAGAAGATGTATTTTAGCTCCACAAGTTGTGGATCTGAGCATGTTTTTGAATATCCAACTACATATTCCTGAATGAAATGACAAAAGGAAAAAAACCTAGAATTTGTTTGTCTAGAAAATAATTAAGGACTAGGTTGACCTAGATGAAATGATTCCCATGGAGATGACGTAGTCCAATGACACTATAGAAAATTCAAACCAACTTCTTCAAAAAGATCTTGAGGAGTTATTTTTGGATTTACATGTAAATTTCTACTATCCTACCCCTACATACATAAAGTGAGGGTTTTTTTTGTTTGTTGGATGAGGGCTTGACCAGATTAATGAATACACCTTGAATTGAAATGTAATTAATAAAAGAAATACTTGCATGTAGTAAGATCTAAATAATTCCAAATGAAAGACACAATTACCTTTGTAAGTGTAATAGCCTTGACTCTTGTTGTGATGTATATTTTACTTTGTGTTGGATTTGGGGTTGATTGAGTGCATTGACCATTCAAGATGTTTACTAGAGGCTTGGGGGTTTTTTTTGAGTGATGATGTTATCATTTTATTTTTGGTCACGATCTTTTATACCCAACCATGGTGATGTATTCTTGTATTTCTATGATGATTTTTGATTAGATATTTGTTAGTGATTTCCAGTTGCTTGTGTAGAACTGAGGTGAATGGTTTGATTTTCCTAGTGTAACCTTTTGAGTTTTGATCAATTATTTTTTGATGCTTTCTAGTTGCTTGTACAGGGCTAAGGTGAATATTGTGATTGATCTTTAGGTTCTTTCTAGTTGCTTGCATATGAATGAGGTGAATATTGTGTTTTATCTATAGGTGCTTTCCAGTTACTTGTAAAGGACTGAGGTGAAAATTTTGATTTTATGAGTTGTACTTTTCATGAGCTTAGGGTAGATAATCTATGTGTCCATTAGGAAGTGTCTTGCAATGGAGGATGAAACCCTAAAGAGGTTGTCTGGGTAACCCATTATAAGTTGTTTAAATAAGTGATAACATTTCATTAAATGGGTTTAAAATGAATTAATAAGAGTCAGTGTTTTTCCTCACCTATGCCTTGAGTGCTAGTATAGGCTAGGATGGGAGTAGAGAGGATGCTTGGTTGTGGCCTTTCTTTGTTAGTATTCCTTATCTATATGAAAGGATATTGATGCCGCATAGAAACACTAGGGGGTCAGAGTCCAAAGAGGTTGTTGTTGACACAAAAGCTTGCACCCTTGTTTGAGGGAATGTGTCTCAGGAAACCTTGTGTAACATGGAAACAACCTCCAAGCTATGGGACTTGAACTGTGAGGTTAAGTCTTCAGAGAAGGCTAGTTTCCTTTATTGTCAGGGTGCACCTAACTACTCTTGCAGAGGAAAAGGGAAAAGGAATGCATGAAAGAAAATCCACCTAATCTATATTAAGGGGTGATGCACCAAAATAGAGTGTTCAATCCCATATCTACCCATACATGTGTAGTTAACTATCATGACATCAAGATATATAGATTCAAACTTGCTTAACCTATCAATCACATACAAATCATAAAACTAGATAAATGACAAAAGGAAGGAGATTCACTTTATATCACTCATAGGCCAAAAAGAGATATAGTTATGCATATGATAGACAACCATAATACATTAAAGAGAGGTAAATGGATATTGCACAGTACATCAATGGCTGAAAAAGATAAGGCAAAAAGTCATGAATAGTTCAGAGGAAAAAGGAATTTACAATGTGCATGCCAAAACATGCCAAGGAAAATAGAGAAGGACCAACCCTAAAAAAGATTACAAAATATTTCTTTATAGTTTAGGCATGACTCGGATAGCTTCTACCCTAAGCCAAAGCGCAACTATTACCATTAAGGTTGCAGAGAACAATCTTGCAAAACTAGAGAAAATATGATCCTAGGTACATAGCTAGATGCAAGAAAATAAAATATTTCACCAAATTGAAACTTGAGAAGACAAAAATGATGCCATTAATTGCCAAGCATAGGGAATGCTGGAAATAATTTGTTGAGGGTTGATAGATTAGATTTGCCATTAAAGAATCACTTCTTCCTTGCCAACAACATGCCAAGTCAAAAAACCAATTGGTCAATGATATTCAACCACCACCCTAGGAATTTCCTAAATTTTTCTTGGTCAAAGACCATTTTATTTCCTAGCTCAGCAGATGAGAAAATTCACCCCGTATTTGACCTCAACCATAATAGCCACCTAGTCTTGCAAGGACATAAGTCCTCACATCTCTTCCCTGCATTCTCTAAAATCCTCACAAATTCATATTGTGGGAAAGTGACGATCATTGATCCTTGTAAGATTGACTATCATGGAAGACCTTTGTTATTATTAGACTTGCTTCTAAACTTTTTGGGTCCGCTGAACATTCAAGATCCACCTCTGCAAACACGTAGACCCTCTTGGAAAATCAACATGAAGCAATTGGCATATCATCCACCTAGCATCACCTTTAACCCCGGTGGCCCACAAGGGAAGAATAGACCCACCAGTACACATAGCACGATGTTGCTTCCTTGCATTGTTAAAAAACCTTGCAACTTCAAAATGTAGGGAAGTGATAACCATTGATCATCATAAGATTGATGGTCACACAAGATCCTCATCATGACTTGGCCAAGTCATCATCCTTGTTCAATGAAATGTGCCCAAATTATCAACATGTCTTGACATGTTTGTGAGCTATTCTAACAAGCTCCTTTGCAACTCTAATAGAAAAGGGTCCACCAAAATCCACACTGCAACTTGTCACTTCCCCATATTCTCTAAAGACTTTCCATCTTTAGAAAGTGGGGATGGGAACAATCATAGGCCTTATCACATTTGATGGTGAAGGCAAAAACTAGGAACATCTAGCCCACCCTACTAATAATGTTGTCAACACCTTAGCCAATAAAATTCCCATCGTAAGCCAACTTAACCTTGACACACTTTCTAACTTGTGGCCCACAATAAAAATAGGTCCCACATGCCACATGGAACAAAGTCACTTCCCTGCATTGTCTAAAGATCAAATATGTTTAGAATACAGGAAAATGACCAACATAAATCAATGCAAGACCTGATGATAAAGAAAGTTACGAGGCCAGGAAATAAACTTAGGCATATAAAAGATATATTAAAGCTTTATTTCATATTTCCATTCACATTATTTAATATAAAAAGTGGGAAGTGACTGTTGGGTGGGCTTAGGCATTTGAATTCAAATATTTGGTGGGAGGGAAAATATGGTTAACATTTATGGCAACTCAAAGGGGATGCAAGCCTACTATGCATGAGACTAGTGACCCTGAACATCCATTAGGCTATGGAGTTGTGAAAAACATGAAACCTACTCATTGTGAAACCCTAAAACTACCTCTCTGCAACTAGAAAACCAAGAAATAATTCTTTGCAACCTCTACAAGACTTCAAAACTTAGCTATCTCACAGAGAGACAACTTGTGCCCAACACTTCTTGGAAAATAGGAAAGAACTAAAAGAAAACTAACTTAACTATGTACATGAAAACCCTAACTCTCTTTGGAAGTAGGGCTTGAGATAGATCCCATTGAATTAGATTGGTAGAGTATCGCCGTTGGACTTGGATAACTGAAAGACGTTGGCCTCCTTGCAATTGGTGATCACATAGGGACCACTCCAAATAGCATCAAACTTGGAATGCCTCCTTGGTTTGGATCTATTTGCATCCCATTTGAGGACGAGGTCTCCATCTCTAAAAGTCCTAGCTTTTTCCTTCTTTTCAAAGCTCCTCTTGACCTATTGTTGATGTGCCTCAACTGTATGCATAGTTTGTTGCCTCTTTTCTTTTAATGCAATTAGTTATGTAAACCTGATTGTCATGGAGTCATGCTCCTCTAGTTCTAATTGATGAGCTAGCTCAAGAGAGGGGAACTCTAATGAGATTGGAAGCTTGGCTTCCTTTCCATATACTATCATGAATAGGGAGTTCCCAATGGCCCTCTTAGGTGTTATCCTATCAACCCATAGTTTAGTTCTCAATTTCTAATACAAACACCTTTGATTATCTTCAATAGTCCTCTTAATGATTCTGATCAAATTCTTATTGGAGGACTCAGCCAAGCCATTACCCTAGGGGTAGTAATTGGAAGAAGTTCTCAAATATATCCCATGTTCTAGAGCCCAAGAGCATATATGAGTTCTAAAAAAATATTTGGCATTGTCATATATAATTATGGAAGGAACACCAAATTTGGTTATAATTCAACTAAGAAATTCAACCATAGAAGCATTTTTTGTTTCCTTTGAAGCAACTACCTCTTTCCACCTTGTAAAATAATTAGTAGTAGCTAAGATCCACTTGTGACCAGAGCTGCACGGTGGATTAATGGGGCCAATAAAATCCAAATCCCATGGAGTAAAGGGTTGATCCACTTGAATGGGATGAAGTGGAAGAGTTGCAAGCCTTTGCATACTTGAAAAGAAGGCACATTTCTCATGCTTCCTTACCCACTTATAAGAGTCATTAAATAAGGTTGGCCAATAATAGCCAACCCTCCTTATCTTCATTATAGTAACTCTGGCTAAGAAATGGCCACCAATAGGACCATCATGAAATTGTTTCAGTAGCCTACTGACCTAATTAGTCTATATACATCTAAATTAGTATGGATACATCTTAGTAGGACTCCATCAGAATCCTTCCTGAATAATATTACATCTATCAAGATGTAGGGAATAGATTGTAACCTAAATTTGTCTCCTCTTTATTCTATTTAAGTCTTGGGGATACCTTCCTTCTAGCAAGAAATTTTCCATGTCATGTAACCATTTAGACTGACGTTCATTCTCTACTGGTTGCTCACCTTGAATCAAGAGGGTAGTCTCCTCAGGTATCTCAAAAGATGAAGCCATCTGATCACAAAGTCCTTTACCTCTTATTAACTTGGTGATCTTGATATCAATGTCATATTCCATAACCTTAGTAATCCACCCAACCCTTTTCTCATTGATATCTTTATTTAGGAGGAAGTTTGTCACACCTACATGTTGAATTGAAAGATGGAATTTGTTATGAGACAAGAGATGTTTGAACTTTTTGAGAGCCCTTACAATAGCAAGGACCTACTTCTCTACATATCTATATCTTCCCTCACAATCATTAAGCCCTCCACTAGAAAAATCAATGGTTTGTTCCAAATTTGCATCATTCAGTTGTGTTAAAACCACTGATATACTTGATTTTCCTCCAAAGGAGTAAAGGATTAAATCTCTGTCAAACTTGGGATTAACAATAGTAGGGGATGAGGCAATTGATTTCTTGATTTCTTCAAAACTAGCTTTTCCCTCCTTAGTCTAGGTGAAGGTTAGATTCCTTTTTAACATGGCAATGAGAGGTTTGACCATGGTATCAAATTTTGAAATAAATCTTCTTACAAAATTAATCCTACCAAGGAAACTTTGGAACCCCTTCTTATGTGCAAGAAGTGAGAGAGAAAGAATTGCTTCTACCCTTTTTGATCTATTATCAATCCATCATTTAACACAATGTGTCCTAGGAGATTCCCCTTCTTAGTCACAAACACACATTTCTTGGGATTCAAGGTCACACCATATTATCTGCATCTAACAAATACCTGCCTCAAATGGTAAAAGTGATCTACTACATGTGTGGAAAAGATAGTTATATCATCAAGATATAGTAACACAAAGTTCTCTATCACACCTTTGAAAGCCATCTCCATTGCCTTCTAAAATGTGGCACCTGGATTAGTTAGTCCAAATGGTATCTTACAATAGGCATAGGGACCCCATTTGGTGGTGAAGGTTGTTTTGTATCTATCAAATTCTTGAACTAAAACTTGATTATAACTAGAAAACCCATCGAAGAAAGAAAATATTTCTAAACCATTGAATTTGGACAAGATTTTCTCCATGGAAAGGAGAGGATGGAAATCTTTAAGAGAAGCCCTATTGAGGTCTCTAAAATCTATGCACAATCTAATTTCTCCACTCTTCTTTCTAACAAGAATAAGGTTGGCTACCCAAGAGGAATGCTTAATAGGGAAAATGATATTAGTCTCTATTAGTTTGGATAGCTCCTTTTTCATTAATGGCTCAATATTAGGGTTGACTGGTCTTTTCTTTTGTCTAACAGGTTTAGTAATATTGTTTAAATCTATAGTATGCTGAAAAAGGCTTGGGTCAAAACCCTTCAAATCATCATATGTCTGTAGAAATAAATCATTGAATTCTTGACATAAATGAACAAAACTTTCTTGTTTAGCCTCAGAGCATACCTTTCCCAAACTGAGAGTTCTTCCATTAGCAACAGTGATGGGTGTATAGTCATCCTTAATTGTAGTCACATTTGAAACCTTGCTCCTTGCTTGATCATTAGAACTGAAAATTCCTTCCAAGGTAATGAGACCTTTAGGTAATTTGTTAGAGTTCAAATTCACAATCTAGTCCCATATTGGCTTTGGAGTTTGGATAGATTTTTAGCAGAGATTTCTGCCTCATTTTGCAATAAATTTATAATTTGCACATCAGAATCAAACACCTGCCAATTTGTGCAATTATTAGGAACAACAAGCCTCACAAAAATTCTAATTTCTTGCTTCCTATCATTAGCAACATGTTATGTTATGTCATAGTGAGCACCAATGGTATCAAGCCTATTAGCATTTTTGTTGTTATTCCTTGGAACACTCTAAATATTGAATGTCTAAAACCCTTCCAGCAGATCCCATACTCTATGTTTGTATGACTTGAGGAGGTTACCCTTTATGACATTTTGATACCTAACTTGATCCACAACCAACTCATTGTCTCCACATACCCTTAAAGATTTGATTCCTCTCCTTTGTGGTAGTTGAAGACCTTGGATCAAAGCTTTGTACTCCGCTACATTATTTGTGCAACTAAATTGGAGCCTATAAGAAAAATAATACTTCTTCAATTCAAGAGAAATCAACATAACACTAGCCCCTAAACCATTCTTATTCCTTGAGCCATCAAAAAACATGCCCCATAACCCATCAACATCTTCATGTGTCTTCATGAGACTAGGAATAGGAGTGTCCTCTAATATGTAGTAGGTCCTAAGACCCATCTTCTTGGCTTCTTATATTGGATCAAACTAATAGGCAGTAGCCACTCATCCAAAAGGTAGTCAGGAACCTCTACTAATGAAGTAGTAGGCACATCGAATGGGTACATTTCCTTCTCCTCCCTAATTGTACAATTCATGTTTAAAAGACTTGGAGCATAAGTCTCTATGTGGTTAAGGGCTAAAGGTTCTTCTTTTAGAGAAGCTCTTGCCCCATATATTTTCCTAAAGAACATATAGGACCAATCTACTACAATATGACCCCCTATTTGTGTAGTGAAGTCTCTAGAAAGACCGATAGAAAAATAAGGTTCTACCTCTGCTATTGATATACCTTGGGTCACAGTATAACTAGGACAAGCATACAATACCATCTCCACATTTCTTAAGACCCCTACAGTCTTGACAGAGATACCATCCAACTAAAGGACATCCCTAACTATGGGCTCATACTTGATACCAAGGAGATCAACTACACTTTTAGACATTATAGAACTACTAGCCACTAAATCTATCATACAATTATGGACTAGTTTATCTCCTATGATCAAGGAAATGTAAAAGGGGGGAGGCCTGATTTTCTTACTTTTTTCACCTTCCTTTATTGACTGCACTAGGCTTATTGCATTCTCCTCTCTAGGGAGCTAATTCTTGGCCTCTATGTTCTCTAACTCCTTCTACAATGGTATGGTGGCAACAACATCCCACATGGAGATAATGACATTAGTCCTTTTCATATGATCCACCATAGTAAAAGGAGTGTTGACTGCCTTGGCTGAAGCTTTGGGAATTGCATGGGTTAGTGGCTAAGGTTGAGTAACTGAAAGTTCAATAGGCTTCTTGTTGCCTATGTTTAACATTAATAAAAATTTAATTAATTAATTATAGTAATTAAATGAATTAACAACAAATAAGATGAAACCTTTATTAAATTATTTAAAATTAAATAATTTTTAATATATAGAATTAAATATAAAAATATTATTAAAAATTTAATAAGAATATTTTTTTAAAAAAAAATACAATTTAACATTTAAGGCCCATTAGTTGATAGGAAAACTGTTGTAGTAGAGTACTACTGTGTCAACAACACCTATTGTCACAACAGTTTTGCTACCATAGTAGTATTCAACTACGATGTGGGAGGGAGAAGATAAGAAGGGAGTGGAGGGTTGGTGGCCTCTGCCCACCCAATCATTTAAATATATATATATATAATTTTCTTTAAAATAAACCCCTGCACCAAAATCACCAATTGCATTATTTTTTAAAATTATTTAATAATGTGATTACATGGTAATTACAAATTACCATGTAATGACATTATTTAATATATTTTTTTGATAAATTTTGCATTATAAACCTAATATACAAACCTAGATCAAACAATTGAAATTGATAAAATAACCTTGTCTTCCTTTCAAAACCAATATTCCAATTTTTTAATCAACTAAACAAGGGTTTCAAATTAAATCCATTCCTAGAAATTCTCATGAAACAAAGAGTGATAAAACATAAATGAGGACTTTTTGATTCTTAAAGAATAAACAAATATTTTTCAATCAAGAATAACAAACTTGCATACAAGGGTTTCAATCCCTAAAGAATTTTGAAAACAGGAAACACAATAGACATTGAGCAAATAGAGGATCGAAGAACGAAAAAGTATAGTACAAATAAATTCCTCAAAACCTCCATTAATGGAAAATGAATTCTAAATTGTTGATAAGGAGTTCTACCCTAAATTTAGGGCACTAATTGTGCGATCATAGGGGGAACTCGTTGATCACAATCTTTTAACTCTTGATTTACTTATCTTTTACATTTTCATGCACACTTCTTTTACAATATAAAATATATTTATTAAATTTATTTGCTTTCTCTTTTATAATTACCTTATTATATTTTAATCTCTTGCATAAGCTTTATGCAATTAAAATAAACTTTATTAAATAATTGCTTACTCTCTCTTATTAATTTTTGAAGCATTTTTAATATAATATTTATTAACTTAAGTAATAATAATATTTAGCATTTATTTAAAAATGATCTCCTAAATATATTATTATTAAATTAATTAAATATTATTATGCTCTCAAACTAGAACTATAATTTTTTCTTTAAATTTAATTCCTTTTATTTAATTAATTTTATATTAATTAAATATTGAAAATATCTTAATAATTTTCCATAAAATTAAATGATTAATTAATCTTTTAATTTGACTTAATTTTAAAAAAAATAACAAAAGACTTACAAGACAAAATATGAAAACCAATCATAAAGTACCACATACAAAAATCAAACTCAAGGGTATAATCACGAATTTACATCATATGATGAATTCGAAAGGGTAATCATCATAGATACTTGTCCTAATTTTTTATGAAAATTGGTTTAAAGCTTAGGATTTGGACTCAAGAATTTATCTCCCCTCTCTTACCATTGAGATATTGCAACAGGGTACACTCATCCTAGAAATTCAAGGAAGTCGATACCTGGTACCTATAATTTGAATAAAATCCATGCATGTACAAACACGTATATTCTAAACTAAATAGGCAATGGCAGGGAGTGGTGCATCGTGTAGATCTTGACTAGCAGGTGACTATGACTCCCTCGCTTAACCACATCAAAAATGTCATACACAAAGAAAGCATACACGCACACCATACACATGCAATATGGGGTAAGTATCCATATAAAACACATACAAATAATCTTAACTAATATCATCAAATAACTAAAATCATATATAATAATCATCATCAAAGTATAATCATGCATACCTAGTACCAAAATAGTCTCATCATAAAATCAACTAAGTATGCAAACAATATCCAATAATCTAGAAAATAATGCTACTAATCATCAAGCATAAACATAAACTAGCCTAAAAGATTTTAGCAATAATAACATAATGTAAACTAGGGGTACACACTACAAGAAATCTTACTCTTGAGAAAAATTATTTTGGGGAACCAGGGCTCTAATTTGATTTGTATTGGCAATAGGGGTATTACTAGTAGGTCTACTATGATTATATGGAACATGGCCTTGAGTTTGATTGGGAGGCCTATTATATGTAGGATTCTGGTAATGAGGTTGGGAAGGCTTATTGTTTCGAGCATGTTCTCTCTTGATGGTCACCAAATCATTACTCATATTTTGCATCACTGTAATGTTATCCTCCATCATCTTTTCTTGGTCTTGTATCTTCTTGTCTATATTATACATCATCATTTGCATCATAGCTTCAATTTTATCTACTTCATTAGAAGATGTAGAAACTATGGGGAATACTGCAAGAGATTTACTTGTAGAGGTGGTGGGGACATGGCCTATTGAAGGATGATGGTTAGGCAAGTTAGGGAAAAAAGGCATTAGAGGCCTTGGCAATAACTTTCCACCTTGTATCAAAATATTTTATGCCCTAATAGCAGTTTCATAGGCATTTGGTAAAGCATCCCCTCCAATAGTTTGCACTATGATGGCTATATCACTATTGAGGGCTCTGAGATAATGCAAGAAGGCATTACTAGGGGACAACTTTACTAGGGTGGGTATTCTATCCCATGTTTTTTGAAATCTATAGTTGAAATCTATCATGAATTCATGGGGGGCTCTTTTGATAGTTGTTTATTGTTCTAAAACTGATAGGTGATCACTTTTGTCTTCAAAATGTTTACATTGCCCTGTTCTTAACCCATCCCAATTAGTAATAGAATTATGAGTTAAACCTATATACCATTGTAGTGCCTTTCCTTTTAAGGATGAGGCCAGAAGCCTAACTACAACATCATCTTTAGTAATCCCATGTATATTACAAATTTTGGAAACTTCTTGAATGTGTTCTTCATGGGAAGTGGAAGTTTCACCCATAAAGTTAGGTACACTTTTACGGGCTAATAGTGGTATATCATGTCTTTGTGCTAGCAAGAGAGGACTTCCACCATCAAAGGTGGCAAAAGTATGAGCTCTATCCATATAAACAAGTGGCCCATTAATGTGAGCAGATGGTATTCTAGGTTGTGATCTATCAACATGAGGGGTAGAGATGGATCTTGTAGGCATATGGATTTCTTTTGTACTCGTAACTAGTGATAAAGACAATCTAGACTTCCTTCTTCTAGGATTTAAAAATGAGAGTTCAATATATTGAAAATTACCTCTAGAAGATGCCCTTGTGTGAGCTTTGGGCATGAATCACAACAACTTTGGTTTGGAACTAGATATATTTGAAGCTTGGAATCACCAACTACATATAGAATGGGCCTCTTGAAGGATCGAAATACTAAAGGCAGTACTATATCTTCAGCATGAGCATGAAATTTTCTTCTTCTTTACACCAATGAGCTTGAGATCTTCAATATGTTTATCCTATTGGACTTGCCAAAAAATTTTAACATAAAATCTTGCACCCTTGCTTGAGGGAATGCATCTTAGGTAGCCTTGTGTAACATGGAAACAACCTCCAAGCTATGGGACTTGAGATGTGAGGTTGAGTCTCCATAGAAGGTCAGTTTCCTTTACTATTAGGGTTCACCTAACTACTTTTGGAGAGGAAAAGGGAGAAGGAATGTGTTAAAGAAATTCTACCTAATCTATTCCAAGGGGTGATGCACCAAAATAGAGTGTTCAATCCCATCTCTACCCATACATGTGTAGTTAACTATCATGACATCAAGATATACTGATTCAGACTTGCTTAACCTATCAATCACATACAAATCATAAAACTAGACAAATGACACAAGGAAGGAAATTCATTTTATATCATTCATAGGATGAAAAAATATATAGTTATGAAAATGATAGACTACCACAATACATTGAAGAGAGGAAAATAGATCTTGCACAATACATCAATGGCTGAAAGAGATAAGGCATAAAGTCATGAATAGTTTAGAGGCAAAGGGAATTTATAATGTGCATGCGAAAAAATGTCAAGGAAATAGAGAAGGACCAACCTTAACAAAGATTAAAAAATATATCTTTATAGTTTAGACATGACTTAGATAGCTTCTACCCTAAGGAAAAGCTCAACTACTACCATTAAGGTTGTAGAGAACAATCATGCAAAATTGCAGAGAATATGTTCCTAGGTACACAACTAGATGCAAGAAAATCAAATATTTCACCAAATTGAAGCTTAAGAAGATAGAAACAACATCATTAATCATTCTGACCAAGTAGATGGATAAAAATAGGGATGATGGAGTGTTTCCTTCATTTACCAGGTATAGGGAACACTACAAATAATATGGTCAGGGTTGATAGATTAGATTCACCATTAAAGAACCACTTCTTCCTTGCCAATAACATGCCGAGTCAAAAAACAAGCAGGTCAATGATATTCGATCGCTACCCTGGGACTTTCCCAAATTTTTGTTGGTTGAAGACCCTTTTATTTCCTATCTTAGTAGATGAGAAAATCTGCCCCATGTTTGACTTAAGCCATAAAAGCCACTCGGTCTTGCAAGGACACGTGTCCTCACATTGCTTTGCCGCATTCTCTAAAATCCTCACAACTTCATATTGTAGGAAAGAAACAATCATCAATTTGCACAAGATCGATGATCATGAAAGACCAAGTTGTTATTACTACACTTGCTTCTAAACTTTTTGAGCCCACTAAACATTCAACATCCACCTCTGCAAACATGTAGATCCTCCTAGAAAATCAGAATGAAGCAACAAGCATATCATCCACATCAAAACTACTTGGCATCATCTTTAACCTCAATAGCCCACAAGGGAAGAATAGACCCATCAATACACGTGGCACAATGTCACTTCCCTACATTATTAAAAAACCTTACAACTTCAAAATGTAGGGAAGCAACAACTATCAATCATCACAAGATCAATGGTTGTGCAAGATCCTCATCATGACCTAGCCCAATCATTATCCTCATTCAATAAAATGTGCCCAAACTACCAACATGTCTCGATGTGTCTCTAAGTTGTTTTGACAAGCTCCTTTGTGACTCTAATAGGAAGGGGTCCACTAAAATCCATGTGGTGTCTTGTCGCTTTCCCACACTCTCTAATGACCTTGCATCTTCAAAAAGTGGGGTTGTGACAACTGAAGATCTTATCACATCTAACGATGAGGGCATAAACTAGTAACATATGGCCCACCCTATCGACCATGTTTTCAGCACCTCACCCAATGAAATGCCCACTATATGCCAACTCAATACTGACACACTTTCTAACTTGTGGCCTACAATAGAAATAGGTTCAACATGCCACATGGCACAAAGTCACTTCCATGCATTGTCTAAAGATCAGACATGTTCATAATGTTGGAAAGAGACCATTATAGATCTATGCAAGATCTGACAGTAAAGAAAGTTCTAGGGCCAAGAAATAAACTTAGGCATATGCAAGGTATATCAAAGCTTTATCAAAGATTTATTTCATATTTCCATTAGAATTGTTTAATACAAAAAGTGGGAAGTGACCATTGGGTGGGCTTAGGCATTTGAATTCAAATATTTTGTGGGTGTACAAATATGGTTAACAATTGCTAGGGTAACCTTAGATTTGGCTCATGCGATGACACTTGCCCACTTGCATAGTAGATTTCCTATGTATCTTTTTTTCCTTCAGGTTTAGATGTTACTTGTGCCTTGGTAACTTTGAGATAGATTGTTATCATGTTTTCCTTGACCTAGATGTTGGTTATGACTTGTGGATTTTTATCCATTTGGGAATTTAGATTTTCTCCTTAGCATAGTGGGAGTGGGTCATGTAGGTTCCATGAGGTCAAGTGGTAGTGTTTCTTATACCATTGAGATCTAACAACTAGATGCCATTGTTGGATGTACTTGTGCAGTTGTTCCTTTTATTCTTATCTTATGTTTTTGTTGGATGGCTATATTATATTTTACCATATTTGATTATCAAAGATCTTAAGAGATGATGTATTTATTCTTGATGTATATTCTTTTAGCTTTTCATGCCCTGTGTCTTGTACAACAAATGATTATGCATTCTGGTTATGCCAAGTGGTATTCTTCGTAATTTTATTTTATTTTCTTAGATTCGTACTTGTGGTTATTCCATGATGTAGATTATGTGTTAGATTTAATATTAATAAACTTATATATGTGATTCAATGCCATGAGACCCTTAAGAGATGTAAGCTATTTATGAATGGTTGTATGTATATGAGTTATTGTTTCTACTATGTTATTTCTCATTGTTTTAATCTTTTAAATAAAATAAAAATATTTGGAAAAATTAGTTAAACTTTAGGTTAATTTCTTTTGGGTTCCTTGGCTGAGTGTTACATTTGGTATTAGAGCCTGAGTTTCTACACTGGGAGCTCTGGGTATATTGGAATGTCACTACTTGTCAATTAGTTAAATTGAAATGAAACATAAACAATTTATGTATCTATAGAAACTTGAACACTTTTAACTTCAAACTTGAATACTTGAAACATAGAAAAAGCCAAAACATGAATCATTCTTAAGTTAGATTTTAGACATATTTTCTTATGATGGTTGTTTATGGTGGTATGCCTTTTTTTGACTTGTGAGCATTTTGTTGTTCTTGCATAGGTGTTGTAGGAGGGTGGTATTTGAGACCAGATCTATTGTTAGGGGTTGTAGTACAAGAAAAGGTAGAGGTCATGGGAGAGGTAGACATGATAATCCTCTGCCGACTCCTAGAGAAAGTCATATTCAGGAGGTGAGTAGAGAGGAGAGCCATAGAGAAGAGCATGTTGACTCAGAGGGGACTAATTTGAGATAGATGATGAGGACGATCTTAGAGTACCTACCTCTTCCAAGGAATGATGATCAAGAGGGACCACATCATGTAGGGAATTAGGAAAAGCATAGGTCCAAGAGTCCTTAGAGAGTACTCCATGGTGATAGACAAAGGTTAGTTAAGGCCACTCTGATGAAGGACCTATAGAGGTCTAAGATCAATCCTTTCATTGGGGTTTCTCTAGGGTATGTGGTAAAGCAATGGTTGATTTCATTAGATAAACATTTTGAAATGCAAGACTTTGACTCTAATGTCAAAGAAAGGTATATCGTCACCCACCTAAAGCTCTTTGGGGCTACATGGTGGAACATTGAGGAAAAGAAACTAGGTGTGAACATGAATACTATTACATGGGAGTTACTCCTTGAGAACTTTTTTAAATGCTTCCTACTAGAGGAATGGCATCAACAGAGGACAAATAAGTTCCATAGTTTGAGGTAGTATGTTATGACCATGGTAGAGTATGAAAAAAAATTCTATGAGCTCATGTCTTATGTAGGAACCAGTGACAATTCACCACTGATGGTTCAACACTTCATTTGGGGTTTGAAAAACTATCTCATTGGGGGTCTAAATGTTTTCCAACCTAAAAACTTGAAGGATGTGATACATCAAGTCATCCTTGTAGAGAAAAATATCACCTTGGGACATGGTGGTTTTGTGGGAGCACCTACAACATTAGGGTCCAAAGGTAATCAAGGAGCAGGTAGTATTAGGAAGCCTTCTTCTTATGGAGGTAATTAGCAACAAAAACAAGGACGATCTTATCTTCTAGCATAATAAGTGCAACTAGTATGACTAACCATCATAGAGTACTCATTCTTTTGCTAGTGGGGGTAGTTTTTAGTAGTCTAGTGCACCTAGAGTGCAAAGGAGTTTTGATGGAAAATGTTTTTCATGTGGACAACATAGACACAAGTCATTCCATTGTTCTAAAAGGGAATTATAGTTCTCAAATTAGAGACCTACAACTTCAAAACCCATAGTTGGAGATATGGGTAGATCTCAAAGG
Source organism: Cupressus sempervirens (assembly GCA_028749045.1). Taxonomy (NCBI): domain Eukaryota; kingdom Viridiplantae; phylum Streptophyta; class Pinopsida; order Cupressales; family Cupressaceae; genus Cupressus; species Cupressus sempervirens. Next base: position 63,023,784 of record CM053792.1, read on the forward strand.
GTGTTTTCAGTGGAGTCTTATCCTCCTATAGGGGGAAAGGGTTCAGTGGGACTGGCATAGTGAGTTCTAGAGTTTTTTAATCTTTCTTGTAGGCTTCTAAGAGTAAGCCTAAGTCTTGGGGGGGGGGGGGGTGTGGATATAATGCCTACCCCTAGTTCACTTTTCATGTTATGTTGTCAAATTCTTTTAGGCCAATTTTATGATAAGCAGTACTTGGTTACTAGCTTTGATTTAGATGTTATTTCATACTCAGTTGACATATTTCATGAACTACTTGATACTTAGTTTTTTCATGTGTACATGATTATTCTTTTGATGATGATACATATATGTTTATATAGTGATTTTAGTTATTTCATGATGATAGTTAGATGGATGATTTTATGTAGTTTCTATGGATTATACTTTTATGTTTTATTTTATGTTTGACATGTTTGATGTGGTTGAGGGAGGGAGTCATAGTCACCTACTAGTCGAGATCTACACGATGCACCACTCGCCACCATTGCCTATTTAGTTTAGATTTATATGAGTATGTACATGCTCAACTTCCCTAAATTGCTAGGATGAGCATGCCTTATCGCAGTATCTCAATGGTAAATGAGGGGAGATAGTTCTTGAGTCCAAATCCTAACTCCAAGCCAATTGTTGTAGAGAGTAGGACAAGTATCTAAGTTATTTAACCTTCAAAATTTGTTAAGTGATGTGAATTCGTGATTTCACCCTTGAGTTTGATTTAGTACCCTGTCCTTTATTATGAATTTTCTTATTTTAAATTTGTGAGTCTGTTGTGATTTTGAGTTATAATTAAATCAAATAAAAAGATTATTAAATGATTTAATTTTAAATAAAATTGATAAAGAAAAATTAATATTTAATTAATTTCTCAATTAATTAAATAAAAGAATTAAATTTAAAAGATTTAATTAAAGTTCTATTTTTGGTGTAATTATATTTATTTAATTAAATAATAATTTATTTAGGAGTTTTATTTTTATAATAAACTCTAAATATTATTATTAGTTAAATTAATAAATATTTTATTAAAGGTATCTTATGATTTAATAAAAGAGAGAAAGAATAAACTTAATAAAGATTATTTTTATTAAAATGCAAAAACTTTGCACATGAAATTAAAATAAAATAATAAAGAAAAAGTTTTCATGTGATTGCAAAACCAAAACCCTAAAAGGAAAAGGTTCTTTATTAAGAAATTAGAGCTCATTTCTCCATGCACAAGTTTAGAGGAGCCAATTTTCAAGAAAGAGGGTTTTCCAAAGAGAATTTTCTTGTGAGCTCTAAGCATTAAATCAAGGTAGGATCGTGTGAGTTTTGCATAGTAATTTCCTCTTTGAAATCTCTATGTCTTCTCTGTGTTTGAATGGATCTATTTTAAGAACATAATTAGGTTTGAAACCCTTGTGTTAAAATGTATCATTCTTGAAAACCTCTATTAATGAGTTTGATATTGCAAACCCTTATTTGATAGTTTTGAAGATTCGTAATTTGATTGTTTGGATTCAGGATAGGGTTTAAAAAAAGAATATCAGAAATTAAATTTTATTATTTGGTATTTTCTATTTATTTTCCTATCAGATCTACAAGCAAGAAAAATTAAAATTATATATATATATATATATATATATATATATATATATAATACTAATTACCGTAGTAATTTTAAATTACTATGGTAATTGTATTTTGACATTTCACTATTTTTTTGTTAATGAATATATTCTTTTTTTAAAAGGAAAGAAATTATCATTTTGTAATGGGGGTTGCAATTTTAATCTAAAAAACAAATTAAAGAAAAATTGAAAAGGGGAAATTGGGGGTCATGACCTCCTTCATCCCGCTCATATGTTGCAACTGCAGCTTGCTGTGAAGGTTGCTAAGGTTGTCGACGATAGACATAGTTGTTGTGGCAGTTGAGGCTGCCTAAGCAACTAGAGCTATTGCTACACTAATGGTTGATGGGTCTTAAAAATTTGTTTGTTTGTTTGGGTTTTTAATTATTATTATTTTATTTATTTATTTATAATATTTAATAGATTTTGTTTATTATTATTTAATTTAGTTAATATTAAATGATATTAATAAATATTAAATAATTTATATTTTATTATTAAATAGTAATTATTGTTATTAATAGGTAAGAGCCTACAACACAACGATAACCTTTGAGCCTCTCATGTGGGAGGTCTTGGGTTCGAAATCCCTTACACATAAAAATAATTAATTACAACAAATAACAATAATTAATCTAGGCTTCGACTGTTTACCGATTAAAAAACATTGTTATTAATAAATTAATATCATTTTATTAATAATTAATAGTTATTATTTTAATAATTTAATAATGGTTATTTAATTATTGTTATTAATAGGCAAGAGCCTACAACACAATGGTAACTTGTGAGCCTCTCATGTGGGAGGTCTTGGGTTCGAAATCCCTTACACATAAAAATAATTAATTACAATAAATAACAATAATTAATCTAGGCTTCAGCTATTTACCAATCAATTTTTTTTATATTAATAAATTAATATTATTTTATTAATAATTAATAGTTATTATTTTAATAATTTAATAATGGTTATTTAATTTTAATATTATTTATTAAAAAAATACTTAGTTTAATTAATTACAAGATTTGAAAATTGATTAAAGTTTTAATCCAATCAGGCATAATTGATCTATTTATTTTAAATATAATATTGATTTAATTAAATGATCTTTTATCTTAGAGGGAACTTCTAAGCTTCTGTAAATGGACTTTTAGGGGTATATTTTTAAATGAAGAATGAAAACTTGAAACTCAATTGTGAAAATTTAACCTTTGTGTTTCTTTCAAAACCAGATAAATTATGAAACTATTATTGTTGTGATGTACCTTTTACTTTGTGTTGGGTTTGGGGTTGACTTATAGCATGGACCATTCAGAATGTTTACCAGAGGCTTGAGGATTTCTATTCAATGATGATGTTATGGTTATTTGTTTTTCTCACAATCGTTTATACCTGACTTGTAATGCCTACCCTTAGTTGACTTTCAAGTTGGATTGCCAAATTCTTTTAGGCCTATTTTATGGTTATGTTTTATGATGAGTGATATTTGGTTACCAGATTTGATTAAATATATTTTATATTTAGTTGATATATGTGTTGATTCACTTAGTTATTCCATATATTCAAGATTATTTTCATGATGATACATGTATGTTCATGCAATGATTCTGACTATTTCATGATGTTAGATGGATGGATTAATTATATGCAGTTTCTATGGTTGCTTACCCCATAGTTGCATGTGTATGGTTTACTTGACTATTTTACTTTATGATTCGCATTCCTAAGGTGGTTGAGGGAGGGAGTCATAGTCACCTGTTAGTTAGGATCTACACGATGCACCACTTCCCACCATTTCTTGTTTAGTTTAGATGATATGTATATGTACATACTCAGATTTTATGTAGATTGCAGGTACCAAGTATCGACTTCCTTGAATTGTCAAGATGAGTGTGCCCTATCGTAGTATCTCAATGGTAAAAGTGGGGAGATAATTCTTGAGTCAAAATCCTAAGCTAAGTCAATTGTCCTAGAAAGTAGGACAAGTATCTAAGATATTTACTTGCCCAAATTCATCAATTGATGTGAATTCATGATTTTGACCTTGGAGTTTGATTGTACTTTATCTTTAGTTGAGTTCTTGGATTTGGTTTTGTGGGTCTGGTGTGATTTTCACTTATAATTAAATCAAATTAAAAGAAAATATTATGATTTAATTTAATTGAAATTTTATAAAGTAAATTTTATATTTAATTATGTTGGTGTAAATAAGTATTTACTATTTACACTTACTTAAGTTTACTTAGGTTAATGCATATTTTTATTATTTATTTATTAGCCACCTAGGAGTATGTGTACTCTTGTGAGTTGTCATGTTCTCTACAACAAAGGAGTTTGACCCTTTTTTATGCATATGGTGTCTACAACCTTCTCATTTTTATCCACTCATCTAGAATGTTGGATAAGGCATGTTCTTAGTTGTCATGATGCTTATCTTATCTCTTGGTTCTTTCTAGAGACATTCTAGGTGCTTCCTAAGAGGCCTTTATATACATGCACTCCTGGTGTGTTTGTACATCATATACTAAACAAAGCAATGTATTAGTACATACTGTAATTAATTGATCATATCCATTTTTGGTCTATAGTTGTGCTTGTGTTTGAGTTCTTAGTTCCTGGGTGAATTTTTCCCTTAGGCAAATTCTTACATGGTATCTAAGCTATACCAAATTCTTACATAGTATCATAGCTCTTGGAGATTTTCTCATCACATAGCCATTCAATACCATGCTTGCTTCAACATCTCATCCTAAATTTGAAGTACTAAAAAAATTGGGAGCATCTAGAGCCAGATCTACCCTCGCCATTGCATCTGGAATGTTGATTTGGTGAAGATCGACTATAAATTCAGCTACCTTGGCCCAAAGTCGACTGTGAGGCAATTTTTTTTACAAGCTGACACCTGAAGGACTAATTTGCAGCATTGGTATGATCATTTTAGATCTCTACATTTAATTTTTAGAACTACATTTTTTCATCTACATCTCTGCTATTTTTTTTAGATCTACATTGTTTTCTGAAAAAAATTTGGCCTTCAGGCCATAGGAGAGATTTTTTGCAGGTGAATATTGAAGCTTGCTAGTGCAAATTAGATATTTGCATCATATTCAGAACGTCCAAAAACCCCTAGATTGAATTTTTTTTAATCCAAATTAGACATCTGAGGCAAAATCTAGAGCCATTTCATTTTTGGAGGCATGGCAATGATTCAAAAAAAATAATAGTAGTAGCAATTTTCAAACAGTGATATGTCCCTCATACGGACTCCTTTTTGCAAGCAATTTTTTTCATTTTGCGGTAGAATTTTGTGATCTACACATTGGTGTAGGTGGTTTGAGATCTTTGTTCTTGAATTTTTTTGCAACTCCAAAACCTTGATTTTTGCCACTTAAAATGCTTAGTATAGGCTCATCTGGACTCCAAATTAGGCTCTATTTTTTTTTTAAAGTGCATTTTTTTTGTCTACTTTCTAGATCTACAATCATATTATAGGTTCTATAGATAGAAATATTATTTAAAAAAAAAGGCCCTAAATTGTCAAGTGGCTACCAAGTGCCTAAATCATTCATTAGGGGGGGTTCTTTGATTTATTTGATTCTTTAGAGGTTAAATTGATTGGTTCATCATGGAAGAGGTAGATTTGATTTACTTGACCCCTTACAACTATCATGAATGGAGTCAACTAGTTGTTAGATATCTCAGTTAGCACAATGCATTGCACTATGTGCCAGATCTTGAGTATAATCCTGACAAGACTCTCATCATTTGGCATACTCTCTTTCTCTTTATGGTTGATGACATTCTGGATACAATGTTTGACATTAAGTCATCTAATCCATATGATTATTGGATGTATCTTTGGGAGAAGTATGGAAATCCAAACATTCCTCCATTCCTAGAAGATATCTTACCTCTAGTTGCAGTTGACACCTCTTCAAATGAGATATCACCTTCAACTCTTATTGCTCCTACTGATCCTATCACAACCATAGATGCTTCAGATTCAGTGCTGTAGAACCCTTTATGTTTTCCTACTCTACCTTCATGTGACAAATTCCTTTCTGCCCTTGTAGGTCTATTTATGGAGTCTCACATTGAAGATGTGGGAGACATCCTAGATGATATTCATCTTCTTTTTGAGGTGAATTCCATTGCCATGGTGCCAGATTCATGTACTTCAATACAATAGGTTACACATGGTCTTCTAGTTCCATGTGATGACTTCTTACCAGACATTTCAGCTTTGTTCGTAGAGTCACACAAAACCAATTTGGAAGACTTCTTTGATGATCTATCACTTCTCTTTGCCAAGGATGATTCTTCTATAGTTGTTGCAAGGGCCTACTTTGACCCTCACGTCCATTCTCTACATGATCAATCTTCACAGGTTGGCGTGATTGTGGATACATATGTACAGCATCTCTAGGAGATCTCTTTCACATTTGAGAAGACTATTGGTTCTTTGACACAGGTTCTACATCATTCCTTGTTCGATTTGCACTTCTTCTTTGCAGTTTTGGAGGGAGCCATTATTAGCATCGACACAAGGACACTTGAACAAGTTTCAGAGATACCATTCATCATAGAGATTCCCTCTCCATATAGGGGACACATCTCACAGGCACCCTTGCCATTGTTTCTTCCAAAGGGGAGGAACATCATTCAACGATCATGGATCAACTTCTACATTAGAGCATTTCTCACTAATCGACACACTACCTTTAGAGAGGAACTACCTCATCTCCTTCTTCTCCTTTTTGAGGGGGACTTTTTCCTCTTAAGGGGGTTTTTTTCTTCTCCATTTTTCTTTTGTATATAGTGGATGTATGTCATAATGGGGGGGTCTTGATTACTCCATCCATCCATGCATCCCTATTTATCTCTCTTTTTGGGGGAGGGTTTTTCCCATGAGGTTTTTTCCTTTTTCACCACTTTATGAGAGATTTGCATATCATTATGTACATGGGTACCTAACATGGCCTAGTAGCTGGGACCTATCATGCATTTCATCCTAGTTTTTGTGAACTTAAGTGTGTTCCCCTAAGTTGCACTTAAGGGGGGTGTTGGTGTAAATAAGTATTTACTATTTACACTTACTTAAGTTTACTTAGGTTAATGCATATTTTTATTATTTATTTATTAGCCACCTAGGAGTATGCGTACTCTTGTGAGTTGTTATGTTGTCTACAACATAGGAGTTCACACCTCTTTTATGCACATGGTGTCTACAACCTTCTCATTCTTATCCACTCATCTAGAATGTTGGATAAGGCATGTGCTTAGTTGTCATGATGCTTATCTTATCTCTTGGTTCTTTCTAGAGACATTCTAGATGCTTTCTGAGAGGCCTTTATATACAGGCACTCCTAGTGTGTTTGTACATCATATACTGAACAGAGCAATGTATTAGGACATACTCTTATTAATTGACCATATCCATTTTTAGTCTACAGTTGTACTTGTGTTTGAGTTTTTAGTTCCTAGGTGAATTTTACCCTTAGAAAAATTCTTACATAGCATTAGAGCTATACCAAATTCTTACAAATTATAATTAATTAATTAAATAAAAGAATTGAATTTAAAATATTTTATTAAAGTTCTAATTTTGGTGTATTTATATTTATTTAATTTAATGATAATTATTTAGAATTTTTATTTTAATAATAAACTCTAAATAATGTTATTAGTTAAATTAATAAATATTTGATTTAAAAATATCTCGTGATTGTTTAGAGAGAGAAAGGAATTATTTTAATAAAGGCATTTTAATTAAATTGCAAAAATTTTGTGCATGAAAATTAAAATATAATAAAGTAATAAAGGAAAAAGGGGTTTCACATGATTCGACAATTGAAGCCCTGATTTGGGGGAAAACTCTTTATTAGAAAAATATAGTCCATTTATCCCTACCGAGGATTTGGAGGAGCAATTTCCAAGAAGGGTATCAATAGAAATAGGATTGCTGGCATGCTCCGTGCATTTGTCATTTTTAGCATAAGATCTAGCTAGGATCTTGTGGGTTTATTCATATAGTAGTTTTTCGTTCTTCGAATTTCTATATTCTTCATGTCTAGATGAATTTGTTTTAGAATTTGAATCAGATTGAAAACCTTGTTGTAAATTTCATTGTTCTTCATTGTGAGATTATCTATATCTAAATTGATTATTAGAAACCCTCATTAGAAAAAATTTAGAGAACCATATTGTGATTCAAATAGGGTTTAAAAGAGAAATCCAAATTGTTTTATACAGATTCATTTTATTATTTGTATTTCTTCTATCAAATTTAATTTGGGTAAATTCAAAAAAATTATATATATAAGATAAATTTAGAAAAAAAAATTTTGATTGTATTGAAATTGAATGGGGGGCAAATTTGTTTGTTTTAATAAACCCCCAAAAAAAAAATTGTGAGTGCGAGGTGGTCCACCACACCCCACCTCCCCTCCTCCCCCTTACCCTCCATGGTTGGTGATGTTCATTGTCATATGTGTAGCAAACCCTATTGCTGCAACAAGTACTATTGTGGTCGTAACAAGCAATTGTGATTACCTTTCAAAGGTAGATAGGTGGGCCTTTATACATGCCTTGAATTATATTTTTAATATTTTATTTTTGGTTGTTAAAGTTTTTTAAATAATTAAGTTTTTATAATTTGATTAATATTTAAATTTAGTTTTAGATTAATGTTAATTATTAAATCAATATTAATTGTTATTTAATAAACTTAAATAAATTTTTATTTATATTATTATTTAATGATTATGATTATTAATAATCTTGGATCATTTTATTTGTAATTTGATGATTGTCATTTCAATAATGTAATAATTATTATTTAAATTAATTTATAATTTTAATAGAGGTATTATTATTTTGTGAGTTAGTGTTACTTCTGTGTTCGAATTTAAAAAGGGAAAATGGGTTAAGTTATATGGGAAATTTGTAAACTTTATCAAGTCAAAAACTTACAACAAAATGTAAACTTGAACCTTACTATTGAACCAAAACTATATGTTTTCAAAACCAAATAGAAACTATGAAACTACACTACCAGTTGTATGTTTTCTTGTGTGTTGGGTTTGGGTTGATTTAGATCTTTGACCAAATTAGGATTGTTTACCAAAGGCTTGGGATGTTTGTTCTGTCATGATGATATTATGAATACAATCTTTTATACCCAACGATGGTGACGTGTCACATGCCTTCTATGATGAGTTTGATCTATTGGTTGTTAATTCTTTCTAGTTTTCTTGTGTGGAACTGAGGTGAATGGTATGAGTTTTTCTAGTATAACCTTTGAGCTTTTGATCAATTATATTTGGATGCTTTCCATTTTCTTGTATAGGATTGAGGTGATTATGGTGTTTTAGCTTTTGTTACTTTCCAGTTGCTTGTATAGGACTAAGGTGATATTGAGATTGGTCTTTAGGTGCTTTCTAATTTCTTGTAAAGGACTGAGGTGATTACTGTATTTTACCTATAGGTGCTTTTTAGTTGCTTGTAAAGAGTTGAGGTGGAAAAAAATTATGTTTCTTTGATTTATTCTTTTATGATTCTAGGGTAGGTAATCTATGTGTAAGTTGGGAAGTGGCTTGCAATGGATTATGGAGCCCTAAGTGGCTATTTGGGTAACCCATTGTAAATTTTTTTAATAAGTGATAATATTTCACTAAATGAGAGTAAAATAAATTAATAAGACTCATTTTTTTCCTTACCCATGCCTTGAGAGCTAGTACAAGTCAAGATGGGAGTAGAGAGGATGCTTGGTTGTGACCTTGCTTCATTAGTATGCCTTTTATGTATGAAAGGATATGGGTGCTGCATAGAGACACTGGGGGGCTAGAGTCTAGAGAGGCTATCAGGGTAACTATTGTTAAAAAAAAATTTACCTTTGCCTAAATTTTTTACCTAAAGGCAACCTTGTCAAACATGGAAACAATCTCCAATTTGTGGAACTTGAACCATGAGATTGAATCTCTGGAGAAGGTCATCTTCCTTACTATTAAGGTGCACCTAACTACTTCTTGAGAGGAAAAGGGAGAAGGAGTGATGAAATCAAACTACCTAATCTAATCTAAAGGGGGTGATACACCAAAATAGTATTTTCAGCCTTACCTCTTCCTAACAATGCACTATTCATAAATACATTCTCAAGATACATTGATTCAACCTTTACCTTAATTCAACAATTGCATATAGATCAAGACCCAAATGTATGTTATAAGGAAGGGACTTCACTCTATATCATTCAAGGCAAGAATGGATACTATTATGAAAATTTAAAAATGAAAGCAATATACTAACAAAGGCAAGAAGGTTTTGCACTTGTATTAATGGGAGAATGAGGTACAACAAAGAAATATGTTCATTTAAGGCAAAAGGAAAATTATAGTAGCAAATCATAGAATGACATGCTATAGAATCAGATAAAAGACTAACCTTAAGAAGGGTTACAAAATTTTCTTTCATAGTTCAAGCATAATTGAGATGGCTTCTACCCTAAGGCAAAACTCAACTACCACCATTGAGGTTTCAAAGAACAATCACTAGAATTTTGGAGAAAAATCTGATCTTGGTACACATCTAGATACAAGAAATCATATCTTTTATATTGATCTAAGCCCTAAGAAGACATAAATGATGACCATTATCATTCTAAATGGGTAGATGGATAAACTAGGCAGAAATGAAGAGTCCTTTGCATTAATTAGGCATGGAGAACACTAAAAGGGGCTTGTAGATGATCAAAAGGATCTAATTTGCCATTAAAGAGTTGTTTTCCTTTTTTTCTCAACACATTAAGTTAGATAACTCAGCAAGTCAACTAAAATCAATCCTCAGACCTTGCCATGTGGATCAATGTCCCTAAAATATTTTTCCACTTCATCCAACCATCTTCCTTTCACATTGACTAGTTCACTACCTTATTTTGCAGCTTTGTGACCTATTTCCTTCATCAACTATCTAGCCCTATGAAACTGTGAACAACTTCATTTCATGCTAGATCATTGCTTACCTTCACTAAATATGCTTAACCATTATGACCCTTTGAGAAATGTGAACTTGATCATTCACACCATCACCGTGGTTTGCACTTAACCATTTACTAATTGTGTGATGATGCAAAAGCCATTTCCCTTGTTTGTTGCCCCTTTGCAAAAATTTTCCTAGCTAACATCAAATGCAAATGATCTTGCGAAGACTACCTTTGTGACCGCCTGATGCTCCATTGCAACATTGCAACATGTTACCTTAATTGAAACTTATACCTTGCAAGGTTGCGCAACTGCTCTTTATTATTGATTGCTCCATCAGAGCTGCCAGCTGGTTCTTAACTACTATGAACGAGAAAAACCATCAGGTTAACCATAATCACATCCTTGGAACTTAAATTCTTTACCTTACTATTAACTCTGCAATGATGTGTTCCATATGCATCAATGCTTTTCAGCCTTAATTAGTGTTTTCCCTTGACTCCATGTGAATTTGCAGATAATAAGGATCACTACTTTGTAGCTCTAACCATGGTTAGGTGGTAATTGCTTGTGATCATGCAAAGATACTAAAATTTGACTACAGCTATTGACCATCACAACATTGCAACTTAACCTTCTAACCTTATATCGATGGAATGAAATCGATTGAATCAATCAATGAGATATTCCTTACCTTTTTGATGATACAACCACAAATAGCTACAAGATCAGTGATGGACTCCTAAATTAGCCATCTTTCTCACCATTTTTTATCCTCTTTCTAAGACATTTGATTGCACATAGACATACATTTATGGTTTTAAGCATATGAACTTATGGTTTCTATGTATATGGTTATGTGTGTGTGTGTGTGTGTGTGTTTGTGTGTGTGCGTGTGTGAACATAAGATGGAATGTGGATATCTCTAAAGAAATAAAATCTTCTTAATTTCATGGACAAGGATGGTGAATATAATAGTTATACATGTTAATGGATGTTTTCTCTCCTAAGCTATGTTTTGGGTATTTACCTCCTATAGCCATAGGTTTGCAAGAGCGATTATTAAGACTAACACCTTTTCCTAATATTGATAATGTGGATATATATGTATATGGTTGGATGTGTGTGCATTAATTATCTTGGAGGAGTTGAACATGGATACTCAAGGATCAGCATACTAGTGCGAGAATCATCAAAGCCAATCGTGATTGTAGAATCTTCGCAAAGCAAATCAATGCTTCTTGTTGCATGCAACGTGCAGATTTAGTGTGCACTAAATTCTAAGATTGTTCATGGTCAATAATGTTTCTATTATTAAACTTTATGAGTTGGAACCTATCTTCATTATGAAGTAATCATAGGTTTACGAAGTTATTAGTAGTTTCCTTTTAAATAATCAACTGTTGTGACTCATTTTAGGAGTTAATTGAATAAACTAGTTTTTAGTATAGAACTCTTGCATACTATTTCAATCAAGTGTAATTAGTTTTATGGATGAAGAAAATGTTCCACTCAAGTTTACAACTTTCATCTTGATTGTAATTTCCATTCACTCATTCAAGGGGGGCCTACTTGATGAGTGAATTGCTTTGTTAGTGTAGAGTTCATTTCCTATTCATTTATATCTTTTAGAACTCTTTTGTTCCTACAAGCAATCATAACATAATTAGTAGCATGTTCCTATAGCATAGTTAGTTGGAGTACTTCCTAACTGTAATTTCCTTCTTTGATTAGAATACATTTGCTTATCAGTTTTAGTTTAGTTTTTTTGAAGCATAAGCATTTGAATTCCTTAAATAGGCTTAGAAGAGGAGGTTTGAGGCATATACTTTGAAGTTACCATTCCAAGCTTTCCCAAGTTGATAATTAAATGAGACTAAATAGTGCATTAAGAATCATTTGGGGTGTCCAATCCTAAATTAAGTAGTCCATTACTTTGGGGTTTTGATACCATTGTTGATGTAGGAGCATCCAGTGGTGTAAGGGCAATCCTGTATGACTCAAAAATATGCTTAGAAATAGTTTTTGTTTAATGTGTTTTCATTTCTGGATACCCATTTGGGTCAAATAAAGGTTCCAACTCTCACAGTTCCACTATTAGTGTTCTAGGTTAGAGTTTTTAAGCACCTTGAGATACATGTAAATTCCAAAAAAGTAGGACTATGTAATTGATCCATAACTATGGTGAGTTAGAGGGTGTAAATTGGAGGGATGGTTATATTTTTAATTAAAAATATTCCAAAAAAAGAATCAGGTCAAAAGGCTTCATAGTTAGAAAGTTATTGCAATTTTTTGATTCTTGGAGACATCCTAAGAGTGCTTCAAAGTCAAATATGGGGCACTAAATGGCCTTTTATAGGGCCAAAAAATGGGGGAAAAGAAAATATGTCCATAGGTCTGTAGAGTGTTTTGAGAGCTTTCTAAAAATGTAACTGGTTCATCAATCAAAGTTACGGTTCAAAAGTTATGCCTCCCGAAAGTTGGACTACCATTTTTGGATTCTTCTAATTTTACACCAACTTCTAACATGTTTTTTGTAACCTTTGGTTTTGGTAGTGGATGCCAAATAGCATATTCTAGAATGTATTCCTAACCCTAAACCATTTGGGGCTTATTTAAGAACATTTTTGGTATTGTAAAGACAACTCTTAGTGGAGTGAGAGAGAAGGTATTGTGTGGAGGATTTCTTTCTCCAAAATCATATTTTGGTAAGACCATATGGCATTTTTCATTGATAATAATATTTCCATTTTCTTGTGTGTTCATTCTAGTCTTTGGATGTGTCTCCGTCAAGTGGTATCAGAGCTGGTTTTCTTAAGTGTGTAGACAAAGCGCTAACTGTGAGGTAGTTTGCACTAGGACTGTGTGGTTGTGGTTTTGAGTCAAGAAGATTCCTCTATGAAGAGAGAATGGTGGAAGGGGGAGAGTTGTTAATCCTGAGGAGGTTAGAGCCCTCTAGAGGCAAGTTCAAGCATTGGAAGAGGAGATCCGTAGAGGACTGAATGTTGCCACAGGTGACGAAAGTGAGGAAGAAAATGAAAAAGAAGAAATTGGACAGGAAGGGGAAGGTGAAAGGGAAATCCTAAATCAGGTAGAGGAGAGGCTTTTTAGGTCCATTTCTAAACTTGGAAAAAGACCTAAAATTGATGTGGATATGTTTTTAGGAAATCTAAACCTGCATGAGTTGATCAACTGGATCAATGAACTAGAGGAGTATTATGAGTATGAGGATATCAGGGATCTAGATAGGGTTAAGTTTGTGAAGACCAAAATGAAAGGCCATGCCAAAATCTGGTGGCAAGAGATTTAGCTGGAAAGAAATAGAAGAGGAAAGTAGAAAATCACAAGATGGGATCGCATGGTGGACAAACTAAAGAAGTAGTTCGTTCTTGTTGACTATGAAATTGATTTGTTGAAGAAAATGCAAGGATTAAAGCAAGCAAGAAAATATATCTAGGAATATATGGAGGAATTTTATTGACTTCTTATTAGGGTAGGGCGTATAGAAGAAAATAAGGAGAAGGTTTCCCACTACCTCAGTGGGTTATGACCTAGCATTCAAGAGGAGTTAAGTCTAATTAGAATGACTAGCATTAAAGAGGCATACCAATTTTCCCTAAAAGTCAAAGAGAAGATAAATAAAAGGTTTGAAGGAAGGAAAAGAGGATGTGGTCAAGGAGGAAGGGGTGGAAGTAGTTCATCTGGAGGCCAAAATGAAACCCAAAAGAAAAAAAAAGATGTGGGTACAAGCCAAAACTAGAGAAATGAGGGTTTAAATTGCTCCCATGATCAAAACTTTGGAGATCAGAGAGGAAGAGGTAGAGGATGTGGACACGGATTAGGAAGAGGAGGGTTCTATGGTACCTATTTTCATTACAATGAAGAAGGTCATCATGCCTTTGAATGCCCTCAACAACAAGGAAGGAAAAATAGGAGGGCTAATGGTCAAGCACGGTTGCTCATGTGGACGAAGATGCACAATCATCACATTTTGAGAATGCAGAAGGAGGAGACGTTCTCGTAAATGAAAGGGTCTTACTAAGTGGTGAGATTGAACCTGGACAAAGGAGCATTTTTTTTCGTACTAGGTGTAAGTGCAAGGATAAGAGTTGTGATGTGATTATTGATGGTGGTAGCATTGACAACCTGGTGTCTAAGGTGATGGTCTCTAAGCTAAATCTCAAAAGGGAGAAACACCCCTAACCCTATCAGATTGCTTGGGTGAAGGATGATCATAAGGTCTTGGTCAGTGAATAGTGTTTGGTGAAGTTCCAGATTGGGAGTTACCATGATGAAGTTGTTTGTGACATTATTCCAATGGATGTCTGCCATTTATTGTTGGGAAAATCATGGTAATTTGATAGATATGTTGTACATGATGGTCATGCAAATACATACTCTTTGAAAAAAGATGGATTTTTCCACAAGCTGAAGCCCATGATAAAGGAAGGTGAAAAGGTATGCAACAGTGCTAGGATATGTCTTGTTGACAGAAGAAATTTTTTGGATGGTATGAAACATCAGTGTATGTGTTATGCTTTGATTCCTTGAAGAGATAAGGAAGGTAGTAGTGAAATTCCAGTTGAAGTTTTAGGCCTATTAAGTGAGTATGGAGATGTCATCTCCGATAATGTTCCAGAAGGGTTGTCACTAGTAAGGCAAATTAGTAATCAAATAGATTTAATCCTTGGGACTAGTTTTCCTAACAAGGCTGCTCAGACAATGACTCCTATTGAAACAGAGGAGCTAAATAGACAAGTTCAAGAGCTATTGAGGAAGGGTTTGATTCGAGAGAGCCTGAGTCCATGTGTAGTACCTATAGTACTAGCACAAAGAAGGATGGAGAGTGGAGAATGTGCACAAACTCTCAAACCATAAATAGAACAACCATCAAGTATCAGTTCCCTTTGCGAAGAATGGACAATCTTATGGACTATTTGAGTTGGGATTAGTACTTCACAAAGATAGATCTCAAGAGTGGCTATCACCAGATATGGATACAAGAGGGAGATGAGTGGAAGACTGCAATATTCTAAACCAAAGAGGGTCCATATGAGTGGTTAGTCATGGCTTTTGGACTGACCAATGCACCAAGCACCTTCATGTAGCTTATGAATGAGGTACTAAATAAATTCTTGGAAAAAATTGTTATTGTCTATTTGGATGAAATTTTAATTTTTAGTAAGACTTTGGATGAAAATTTATTGCACATTCATACAGTCCTTGAAAGGTTGAGGGAAGATAAAATGTTGATTAATTTGAAAAAGTGTAGCTTTATAAAAAATGAGTTAGTCTACTTGGGGTTTGTTGTATCATCTAAGGGTCTCCAAATGGATCCAAAGAAGGTAAAAGCCATCTTGGAATGGCCTACTCCAAGGTCTCCTACTGAGGTGAGATTATTTCATAGTCTGGTTAGTTTTTATAGAAAGTTCATTAAGAATTTTAGTGGCATATGTGCACCCCTAGTTGAAACAATAAGGAGAGATAGGAAAGAGTTCAAGTGGACTACAATAGCTGCAAGGAGTTTTGAATTGTTGAAGAAGGTGATAGAGCAACCTATGTTGGCACTTCCAAATTTTAGTAAAGTGTTCCAGGTAGATTGTGATTCTAGTGGTAGCACTATTAGGGCTATATTGAGCCAAGAAGGTAAGCCTATTGCATATTTTAGTGAAAGATTGAATGATGCAAAGAAGAAGTATAATTTTTATGATTAGGAGTTCTATACAATCGTTTAGGCCTTAAAGAAATGGAGGAATTATTTATTGCCAAAAGAATTTGTCTTGTATACTAATCACTAGGCATTGTAGTACCTAAATAGCAAAAGTAAATTGAACGAGAGACATATGAAGTGGGTAGAGTTCTTGCAAAGCTATAAATTTTTGTTGAAACATAGAAGTGGAAGGTCTAATAGGGTTGTAGATGCATTGAGTAGGAGACAGTTGTTGCTTACAGTAATGCAGGTTGAAGTGGTTGGGTTTGATAAACTCAAGAATTTGTACCCAATTGATCATGATTTTGCTGAAGCATGGAACGCTTGCAAAGAACCTATTACTATAGACACAACTAGGTGGCTAGATTATTTGATTCAGGATGGTATGTTGTTCAAGGGCAGTCAATTATGCATTCCAAGGAGTTCCATGAGGGAAAACTTGATCAAAGAGAAATACAGTGGGGGAATGGCAGGACACTTTGGTGGAGATAAGACCATTTCAATTCTTAGAGAACATTATTTTTGGCCTCAAATGTCACAAGGTGTGAAGAAATTTGTGCATAGTTGTCAAGTATGTCAAGTAGTCAAAGGATTTAGTCACAATAGTGGACTTTATCAGCCATTGCCTGTTCCATCAAAGCCTTGGGAGGACATAAGTATGGATTTTTTTCTTGGAATGACTCAATATTTTTGGTGGTTGATAGGTTCTCAAAGATGGCACATTTCATCCCATGCCACAAGAATCATGATGTTGCACATATTGCAGATTTGTTTTTCAGAGATGTGGTGAGACTACATGGCCTCCCAAAGAGTATTATTTCTGACAAAGATACTAATTTTGTGGGATATTTCTGGAGGACTTTATGGAAGAAGTTGAGGATAGAATTGAGGTTTAGTTCTACACATCATCCGCAATCTAATGGACAGACCAAAGTGGTAAATAGAAGTTTGGGAAATTTACTGAGGTGTTTAGTGGGAGATAAGCCCAAGGGGTGGGATTTGATTCTACCACAAGTAGAATTTACTTAAAATAACTCTATAAATAGGAGTACTAATAGATCACCATTCCAAATTGTGTATGGAAGTAGCCGAAGGACTCCACAAGAATTGAGGAAGATGGAGCAAGGGGAGAGGACAAGTGCCAAGGCAGAAGAATATGTTGAATATATCAAGAGCCTACATGAGCGGGTCCATGCACACATTACCAAGATGAATCAACAGTATAAAGCTAATGCTGATCAAAGGAGGATTCATAAGGAGTTTCAAGTAGGGGATATGGTTATGGTACACTTATGAAAGGAATGATTTCCAGTGGGTACTTACAAAAAGTTGAAGATGAAGAAATTTGGCCCCTATAAAATTTTGAAGAGACATGACTCAAGAAATGCATATGAGGTGGAGTTGCTAGATGGGATTCACATTTCTCCTATCTTCAACATTGCAAACTTAATAGAATATCATGGTGATGGCGCAGTTTAGGGGTTGATGTTGGAACCATTTCCAATTCCTACTTCTAAGAAGGAGGAGATAGAAGAGATTCTAGATAGTTGTGTGGGTAGAAGTACCAAAAATAGGCAATATGAAGAGTACCTAGTGAAGTGGAAAGGATGACCAATAGAGGAATCAACTTGGATATCTACAACAGAGGTTGCCCATTTGGGTTTTCCTCTACCATAAAGTGATAGGGTCACTTTTCAATCTACCCTAGGTATCTGATGCAGGAGCATCTAGTGGTGTAACGAAAATCTTGTATCACCAAAAATATAATTAGAAATAGTTTCTATTTAATGTGTTTTCATTTATAGATACCCATTTGGGTAAAATAAAGGTTCCAACTCTCATAGTTCCACTATTAGTGTTCTAGGTTAAAGTTTTTAAGTACTTTGGGATACATGTAAATGCTGAAAAAGTAGGACTATGTAATTGAGCCATAAATATGGTGAGTTAGAGAGTTTAAATTGGAGGGATGGTTATATTTGTAATTTAAAACACTCCAGAAAAAGAATCAGGTCAAAAGCCTTCACGGTTAGAAAGTTATTGCAATTTTTCGGTTCTTGCAGACCTCCTAAGAGCACTTCAAAGTTAGATATATGGAACTAAATAGAGTTGTATAGGGATGAAAAATGGGGATGAGAAAAGCTGGTCCATAGGGTTGTAGATCACTTTGAGAACTTTCTAAAAATGTAAATGGTTCTTCAATCAAAGTTACAGTTCAAAAGTTATGCCTCCTGGAAGTTGGACTATCGTTTCTGGATTCTTCTAATTTTACACTAACTTCTAACATGATTTTTGGAACCTTCTATTTTTGTGATGTATGCCAACTAGCATATTCTAGAATGTATTCCTAACCCTAAACCATTTGGGGCTTTTTAAAGAATATTTCTAGCATTGTAAAGGTAGCTCTTAGTGGAGTGAGAGAGAAGGTATTGTATGGAGGATTTCTTTCTCCAGAATCATACTGTTGTAAGCCCATAGGGAATTTTTCATTGATAATAATATTTCCCTTTTCCTATGTGTTCATTTTGGTCTTTGGATGCATCTCCATCAATTTTTTGGCCAAGCAATCAGGACCACCTAAACATGTGTCACGAGATTATATTCTTGCATTAGTTAAACTTCATGCAATTCCAAAAAGCAGGAATACACCAACCATTGGTTCTAGAAAATCTAATGGTTACAATAAAAATGAAGCCCCTTGCATAGTTTAGAACTCTTGACCAATCAGGTATTTCATCCTATCAACCCTTTGACACATTTCAACTTACAATCTTACGATTGCTCCCACTTTCATAACTTTGGAGGTCTCAACATTTGACCCTATGATCTTACAATCATTGACCATTCATAGCATCAAACTTGTCTTTTCCCTACCTCATGATCTTACAGTCCATATAATGCTATGACCACAAAACATTTAGCTTATGATCTTACAATCATAAATACTTCCTATGGTTGAGGGTCCTCTTTAAAATTATTTTGATCTCATGATAACAACATATCGTAACATTGCCATCAAAGACCTTAGCATCTATGATCATATGACCATAGCCAACTAACCTTGTCATGACTTCAACACTCTCTCTTTTCTTTCTTATGATCATATAGAATCACTCAACTAACCTTCATTGCTTGATCTATTATCTTACAAAATTACAATGCTATGATGAAATAGGATTTCGTGGCATCAGAACCTTCATTGTTTGCACATGTGATCTTACTATCAATTGTCTATTGTAAGATTGGGAGACCATACAATTAATGTAGAAATATTTTATGACTTCATTTTCTGCCCCACCTTACCATGTAGTAGATCATCATTTCCTAACTTTAGTTAAACATCAAGCATCTCTAGAAAGTGCACATACACCAATCATTGATCTTGGAAGATTTGACGGTAGAGGCCATAACTATAAATGCCCTTGATTCTCGCAAAGTTTTGACTTAAATCCTTGAATATTTTTGAAGGAATTGAATTGATTTAGTTGATCTAATTTCATTTGATTATAAATTCCTTTGAAACTAACCTTTGTGACAATGCAAAAAAGGAGGACTCAAATGAGCTTGGCCCACCATGCCACATTTCTACCTATCACATGCTTGCAACCTTAACCCCGATTCTTTTTTTTTAACCTTGTGAACATGTGCACAAGAGGAATTTTCCACTTTGCATATTGAACTATGATTAATTCTTAATCTCCCACAATAGTGTGAACAAGGTCATTTGATCCATTCCAATTATTAACTAGACATTGAAATTCTAAACTATGAAGTTGCGCTAACTGTTGGAGATGACTACTTCGCATCCTTGCACACCTTTTGAGAGTTAAGGCATGATATCTTGTGATCATGTGAATAAGGAACCATGACAAGATCAAAACTTAAATTTGCATAGGTTTACATAACATGTAAATATAAAGAAGGTCAAGACTTAGGGATAAAAGAAAAAGCAAAAACTTTATGTATCCCTATTATGCATGCATTGAAATTGAAATTTGAATAATCAAATTTGACTGTTGGTCATGTTTGTCACCTGGAAAAGTTTCAAATTTTGGTAGGGGGGAAGAATGGCTAACAATAACCTTATAGTTGGCTGAAGCGATGATATTTTCCCACTTACATAGTATATTTCCTATGTGTGATTGTTGCCTCTAGGATTAGATGATACTTGTGTCTTGGTACCCTTTGAGATAGTTTTCTTTCAAGTGTTTCCTTGACCAAGATGTTTGTTATATTTTTTGAGATTGATATTTGTATGGGACTTGAGTTTATCTCCTCAACATGGTGGGAATGGGCCATTTAGGTTCCATGAGGTTTGGTGGTAGTGTAATTTCTTAAATCATTGAGATCAAATAGCTTGATGTCATTTTTGGATGTGTTTGTGCAGATGTCCCTTTCTATCTGATTTTGTATTTGTAGAAAAATATTGATTATATTCTATTGTATTATATTTGATTTCATAGATCTTACAAGATGAGGTAATCTAGTTTATGATGCATATTGATAATTTGTGACTTGTACAGTGGATGATTGTGCATTTTGATTATTTCCAAGTGGCATCCTATAATTATATATTATTTATATGGATTCATACTTGTAGATATTCTTTAATGTGGATTTGTTATATATTCGATTTAGTATTAATAAATTTAATTAAATGTGATTCAATATCACGAGACCCTTAAGAGATGTAATATGTTTCTGATGGTCCTATGTATGTGAGTTATTGCTTCAGTTATTTTATCTCTTGTTATTATTTCTTTTGCTATATTATATATTTTTTGTTTAGTTATTATCTTTCAAAAAAAACTTAGTGAAACTTTGGGTCAATTTCTTTTGGGTTCCTTAGTGGGGTGTTACATCTGGTATCAGAGATCGAGTTTATACATTGGGAGGTCTAGGTATATTGGAACGTCGCTAGTTGACGAACTAGTTAAATTTAAAAAAAAACTTAAACTATTATATGTATCTATTAAAACTTGAAACACTTGAACTTCAAACTGAAACATACATAAACCTACAAATAGGTAGAACAAATTGGATCTTGTACTATATTCAAAACATGTTTCTTATATGTGTGCTTTATAGTAGTATGTTCTTATGGATATTTTAGCATCTCATTATTCTTGGATATTATTATAGGATGGTATCTAGGACAAGATCTTCAGTGAGGGATCTTAGCTCAGGTCATGGTAGAGGTCATGGGTGAGGCAAGGATGTTAGAATTCATGAGTCTAGCCATGAGAGTTCTATTCAAGAGGGGAATAGGGAAGAGCACCTGGAGGTTGACCTGAGGTAGATGATGAGGACCATTATGGATCACCTACCTCCTCTTTGTTGTGTTGATCACGAGAGGTCACATCATGTAGAAAATGAGGAGAGACGAAGGTCTAGAAGTCCTCGAAGAGACCTTCACAATGATAGACCAAGGTTGATTAAGGTTGCTTAGATGAAGGACCTTCAGAGGTCCAAGATCAAACCTTTCAATGGGTTAGGTTTAGGATATGTGGCAAAGTAGTGGCTAATTTCTCTAGATAGGTGTTTTGTTGTATAGGACTTTGACACTAATCTCAAAGTGAGATTTTCCATCACCCAACTAGAACTCTTTGGTACTACATGGTGGAATATCAAGGAGAAGAAGTTGGGGTTAGATATGAATACTATCACATGGGATTTATTTCTAAAGAACTTCTGTGAGTGTTTCCTACCAGAGGAATGATAACAATAGAGAACAAATGAATTTCATAATCTAAGACAGTACACTATGATTGTAGCAGAGTATGAGTAGAAATTCTATGAGCTTATACCTTATGTGAGGGTTAGTGATAGCTCACCGCTGATGGCACAACATTTTATTTGGGGCCTTAATAATCATCTCATTGGGGGTATTAAGGTATTTCAGCCTAAAACCCTCATGGATGTGGTACATTAGTCTATACTTGTAGAGTAGATTGTCACCTTAGGACATGTTGGCTTTTTGGGAGCATCTACATCATCAAGGTCCAAAAGGTAATTAGGGAGTAGGTAGTAGTAGGAAGCCTCCTTCTTTTGGAGGTAATTAGTAGAAGAAGTAGGGAGGATCTTATCCTCCACCATAGAGTGGTGACGATGGTTCACACTCTAGGGATTCCTAGTACTCTTAGCACAATAGGCATAACCAGTTTGACTAGCCATCTCAAAGTACACATTCTTATGCTAGTGGGGCTAGTTTTCAATAGTCTAATACACCAAGAGTGTAGAGGATTTTTTATGGAGAGTATTTTTCATGCAGACAATGTAGATACAAGTCATCTCATTGTCCTCAATGGAAATCACAGTTCTTAAATCAGAGACCTACAACTTTAGAACCCACAATTGGCAATTTGGGTAGATCAAAGAGGGTGTTTTCAGTGGAGTCTTACCCTCCTATAGGGGGAAAGGGTCCAATGAGACCTGCATAGTGAGTGCTAGAGTTTGTATCTTTATTGTAGACTTCCAAGAGTAAGCCTAAGTTTGGGGGGTGGATGTAATGCCTACCCTTGGTTGACTTTTCACGTTGGATTTTTTGATTCTTTTAGGCTCAAGTTTTATGGTTATGTTTAATGATTAGTGGTACTTGGTTATTGGATTTGATTAGATGTATTTCATGTTTAGTTGATATATTTGTTGAGTTAGTTAATTCACATGTTTGGGATTATTTTGATGATGCTACATGTATGTTCACATAGTGATTTCAATTATTTCATGATGTTAGATAGATAGATTAATTATATGTAGTTTCTATGGTTACTTACCCCATACTTGCATGTGTATGGTGTACTTGTCTATTTTACTTTATTATTAACATTCCTGACGTGGTTGAGGGAGGGAGTCACAGTCACCTACTAGTCGAGATCTATACGATACATCACTTCCTACCATTACTTATTTAGTTTAGATAATATGTATATGTACATGCTCAGATTTTATGTAGATTGTAGGTATCAGGCATCGGTTTCCTTGAATTTCCAAGATGAGTGTGCCCTATCACAGTATCACAATGGTAAAAGTTGGGAGATAGTTCTTGAGTCCAAATCCTAACCTAAGCCAATTGTCCTAGAAAGTAGGACAATTTCTAAGTTGTTCACCCATATGAATTCATCAAGTGACATGAATTCATGATTTTGACCTTGGAGTTTGAACTTATGCTTTGTCTTTAGTTGAGTTCTTGGATTTGGTTTTGTGGGTCTAGTGTGATTTTTAGTTGTAATTAAATTAAATTAAAAGATAATTTAATGAAAATTTTATAAAGTAAATTAAATGTTTAATTATATTTAATTAATTGAGAAATTAATTGGATACAAAAATTAAATTTAAAAGATTTTATTAAAGTTCTAATTTTGGCATATTTATATTTATTTAATTAAATGATAATTATTTAGGAGTCTTATTTTAATAATAAACTTTAAATAATGTTATTAATTAATTTTAAAAATATTTGATTTAAAAATGTCTCGTGATTATTTAGAGAGAGAAATGAATTATTTTAATAAAGATATTAATTAAATTGCAAAAATTTTGTGCATGGAAATTAAAATATAATAAAGTGATAAAGGGAAAAGGGGTTTCGTGTGATTGCACAATCGAAGCCTTGATTTGTGGGAAAACTCTTTATTAGGAAATTAGAGTTTATTTCTTCGTACCGAAGATTTCAAGGAGCAATTTCTAAGAAGAAGGTTTTCAGAAGAAGGGGGATTACTTGTGTGCTCCATCCATTTGTCATTTTTAGCATTAGATCCAGATAGGATCTTGTGGGCTTATTCATACAGTAGTTTTTTGTTCTTCAAATTTCTATATTCTTTGTGTTTGGATGAATTTTTTTCAGAATTTGAATTGGATTGAAACCTTTGTTGTAAATTTATCTTCGTTGTGAGATTATATATATATGAATTGATTATTAGAAACCCTTGTTTGTAAAATTTTAGACAACCATATGGTGATTCATACAGGGTTTAAAAGAGAAATCCAGATTGTTTTATAAAGATTCATTTTATTATCCAAGTAAATCTATATATATATATATATATATGCAATTTTTTTTGTTTTAATAAACCTAGAAAAATAAAATAAAATTTTATTGTGAGTGGGAGGTGGACCACTACAGGACCTCCCCTCCTCCCCCTCACCCTCCACGACTGGCAGCATTCATTTTCGTACACATAGTAGACCTTACTACTACAACTACAACAGGCTGTTGTGATGACCTTTTAAAGCAGGTTGACAGGCCTTTAAACATGCCTTGAATTATTTTTTAATATTTTATTTTTGGTTGTTTAAAAAGTTTTTAAATAGTATTTTTAAATTATTACATTTTTATAATTTGATTAATATTTAAATTTAGTTTTAGATTAATGGTAATTAAATTTAATTAATATTGTTTTAAATTAATGTTAATTATTAAATCAATATTAATTGATATTTAATAAACTTTAATTAATTTATACTTATATTATTATTTAATGATTATGATTATTAATAATCTTGGATCATTTTATTAGTAATTTGATAATTGTCATTTCAATAATTTAAAAATTATTATTTAAATTATTTAATAATTTTAATAAAGGTATTATTATTTTGTGAGTTAGTATTAATTGTGTGTTCAGATTTTAAAAGGGAAAATGGGTTCAATTATATGGGAAAATTGTAAACTTTATCAAGTCAAAAACTTACAACGAAATGTAAACTTGAACCTTATTGTTAAACCAAAACTATATGTTTTCAAAACCAAATAGAAACTATGAAACTACACTACCAGTTGTATGTTTTCTTATGTGTTGGGTTTGGGTTGATTTAGTTCTTTGATCAAATTAGGATTGTTTACCAAAGGCTTGGGAAGTTTGTTCTTTCATGATGATGTTATGAATATGGTCTTTTATACCTGACCATGGTGATGTGTCACATGCCTTCTATACTAAGTAAATGATTTGTTGATTGTTAATGCTTTATAGTTTTCTTGTGTGGAACTAAGGTGAATGGTATGAGTTGTTCTGGTATAACCTTTGAGCCTTCGATCAGTTATCTTTGTATGCTTTCTAGTTGCTTGTATAGGACTAAGGTGATTATGGTGTTTTATCTTTTGGTTCTTTCTAGTTGCTTGTATAGGCATGAGGTGATATTGAGATTGGTCTTTAGGTGTTTTTCAATTGCTTTTAAATGACTGAGTGATTACTTTATTTTATCTATAGGTTCTTTTCTATCGCTTGTAAAGGGATGAGGTGGGAAAAAATTGTGATTCTTTGATTTCTGCTTTTATGAGCCTAGGGTAGGTAATCTATGCATACATTGGGAAGTGGCTTGCAATGGAGGGTGGAGCCCTAATTGGTTGCCTAGGTAACCAATTGTAAGTTGTTTTAATAAGTGATAACATTTCATTAAATGAGAGTAAAATGACTTAATTTGAGTTGTTGGTTTTCCTCGCCCATGCCTTGAGTGCTAGTATAGGCTAGGATGGGAGTAGAGAGGATGTTTGGTTGTGATCTTGCTTCGTTAGTATGCCTTGTCTGTATGAAAGGATATCGATGCTACATAGAGACACTAGGGGGCTAGAGTCCAAAGAGGTTGCCTAGGTAACCTTAGAGTTGGCTCATGTAATGACACTTGCCCACTTACATAGTAGATTTCCTATGGGATTAGATGGTACTTGTGTCTTAGTACCCTTTGATATAGTTTTCTTGCATGTGTTTCCTTGACCTAGATGTTGGTTATGACTTTTGAGATTGATATCCATATGGGACTTGAGTTGATCTCTTCAGCACGATGGGATTGGACCATTTATATTCTATGAGGTCAGGTGGTAGTGCATTTTTTTTATAGCATTGGGATCCAATAGCTAGATGTCATTGTTGGATGCATTTGTGTAGATGTCCCTTTCTATTTGATCTGGAATTTTTGTTGGATATTGATTATACTCTATTGTATTGCATTTGATTTTCATAGATCTTAGGAGATTATGCAATCTATTTTATGATGTATATTCTTTCAGCTTTTCATACCTTGTGATTTGTACAGTAGATGATCGTGCATTTTGATTATTGCCAATGGCATCCTCTAATTGTATATTATTTATATGGATTCATACTTGTAGATATTCTTTGATGTGGATTTGTTATATATTGGATTTAGTATTAATAAAATTACTTAAATGTGATTCAATGTCATGGGACCCTTAAGAGATGTAATCTAGTTATAATGGTTAATTTGTAAGTTATTGCTTCTACTATTTATCTCTTGTTATTATTAATTATATTATATTATATTTGTTGTTGTTTAGTTATTATCTTTAAAAAACAAATTGTTTGGAAAACTTAGTGAAACTTTAGGTTAATTTATTTTGGGTTCCTTAGGAGGGCATTAAATGACCATGGTGATGTATTCACATATTTCTATGATGAGTTTTGATCAAATGTTTGTTAGTGCTTTCCAGTTGCTTGTGTAGAGGTAAGGTTAATAGTGTGATTTTCTTGGTGTAACATTTTGAGTTTTGCTTAGTTATCTATTAATGCTTTCTAGTTGCTTGTATAGGACTGAGGTGAATATTGTGATTTATCTTTAGATACCTTCTAGTTGCTTGCATAGGATTGAGATGAATATTTTGTTTTATCTATAAGTTCTTTCCAGTTGCTTGTAAAGGATTGAGGTGAAAATTTTGATTTTATGAGTTGTACTTTTCATGAGCTTAGGGTAGGTGATCTATGTGTACATTTGGAAGTGGCTTGCAATGGAGGTTGGTGCCCTAAAGAGGTTTCCTGGGTAACCCATTATAAATTTTTTAAATAAGTGATAAAATTTCATTAAATGGGTCTGAAATGAATAAATAAGAGTCAATGTTTTTCCTCGCCCATGCCTTGAGTGCTAGTACAGGCTAGGATGGGAGTAGAGAAGATGCTTGATTGCAACCTTGCTTCATTAGAATTAATATGCCTTGTCTATATGAAAAGATATAGATGATACATAGAGAGTCTAGGAGGTTAGAGTCCATAGAGGATTACAGGGTAACCATAGAGTTGTCTTATGGAACGACATTTTCTTACTTACATAGTAGATTTCCTACACATCTTTGTTGCCTCTTAAATAGCTATCAGGTTTTCCTTGACCTAGACGTTGGTTATGACTTGTGGATTGTTATACATTTGACACTTGAGATTTTCTCCTCAGCATGGTGGGTGTGGGTCATTTAGTTTCCATGAGGTTGGGTGGTAGTGTTTCTTATGCCATTGAGATCTGACAATTGGATGTCGTTGTTGGGTTTACTTGTGAAGTTGTTTTTTTTATTTTGATCTTATGTTTTTCTTGGATGGTTTTATTATTAGAGATCTTATGAGATGATGTATTTATTCTTGATGTATATTCTTTTATCTTTTTATACCCTGTGACTTGTATAATGGGTGATCATGCATTCTAGTTATGCCAAGTGGCATCCTTTGTAATTGTATATTATTTAATTAGATTCATACTTGTGGTTATTCCATGATGTGGATTTTGGCTGTGTTTTAGATTTAATATTAATAAACTTATAAATGTGATTCAACTTTATGGGACCCTTAAGAAATGTAATATGTTTATGGATGGTTGTATGTATGTGAGTTATTTCTTTCGCTATATTATCTCTTGTTGTTTTAATATTTAAAATTAAAAAAATGTTTGGAAAACTTAGTTAAACTTTTGGATTCCCTAGTAGGGTGTTACAAAAGGATACCATATTTTTGCAACCTAGTTATCATGAAAGAGACAAATAAAGGGATGACAGATCCTTGAGAGCAAAGAAAAGAAAATCTAATATATGTGCTAAATGAGAGATTCATTTATAAAGATGAACTTACAAACATAAGCTTGTACTCATTATGTAAATCCTTATGGAACACAACAAATGCATGCAAGAGAAAACATCAAATTATAAGAGAATGCAAGTTCATACAAGAAAATGGAAAAGAGAAGAGAAGAAGAATCACTTTATACCTCTTGAAGTGGTTTAAATTTATACTAGACATGTGATTTCAATCAAATATAAGATTGCACTTTCAATGTTAGTCCACAAGTAATCAAAATAAATGAATACAAGAAAACATGTCATCAAAGAGAGTAAAATTGATCCTATGATCTAGATATAAAGAAGAAATAGGGGCTTTCCCCCCAAGTGAAGAGACAAGGGAAATGACTATAACGCATGACAATGAGCTCCCAAAAAGATAGGCTAGCAATGTCACATATGTTAGAATATTTATAATAACTGAGACGTGAGGATGAATCATATATCCAAGGTCTAGATGTACCAATTTAACAAACAATCACCTAAACAACTTCAGATCTTATCATTCCATTGCTCAGTCTCTACAGTAAACTATTAGTAACATCAACTAGTTGTCCACTATCCTAAATATAATAGACTTGCAGAATGTAAACATTAATCAGTAAAACACCATAAACAACATCCACATAATTTTGACACTAGGATTTAATGTGGAAATCCAATTTACGAAAAACCACCAGCAACATGTCACTAATTTTCACTTTATGAAGTGAGCTCTGTTAGGAGCCAACCCTATTAAATATTAAAAAACACACTATTAAATGTGATCTTGTTAGAGGATTTAATCACCCTATTAGGAGTGGCCTTGTTAGAGGACTTTAGACATTCCCTTAGAATGTCACCCTATTAAAGGATTTACATATGACTATTAGGTCAACCTTGATTAAAGGATTTCAAATAATATTTACAAAGGTTAGAAAGTAACATTGATTCATTATCTTTCCTCCATTTTCATCTCTTCTTAGATTTGGTTGGCAACCCTTAAAGCAATCATTCTTCACCTCTTCTCAGCCTTCTGCTTAGATTCACTAGTCAATAAGATCAGTAACTGCTCCAACTTTCAAACTCTCTGGAACATCTGTCACACTCTATAAGTTCTCCCTTGTACCTCCTTAAATAGGTAATTATGATCTTTTTCTTCTTAAACATCACCATAGATCTAAGGGGTTATGATTAGATTTGTCACATACAATGAATTTGATTTCTATTTTGTTTATTCTCTTCATTTCTAGAAACTTCTCTTTCAATCCATTCCTTAGGTCATTTACCTAATCCTCTCCTAATATTAAATTATCCAACTCATCATTCCTTATCTTCAATATGCTTTCCATATTCCAAGAAATCAACTTAGTCAACTAGAAGTTATGATTACTCATAAACTATTCAAATATTGTTCCTTGGCCAACACTATGCTCTAATACTCAATCATCACTAGGTTACTTAGTTGCTACTAAATTTCTTGCTTAGCACATACTTTGTCACTTGGTCGATACTGATGCTTGGCCAAAACTAATTTTTCTTGGTTTTTTCTAGCACCTGGTAAACACTAGCATCACTCGACATGTACTTTAGATTCTTTTCTATTTTGCTATTTTGCTCATTCAAGCATATGCATTTGATCTATCTGCGGTCACACCTTCAAGACTTGAACATTATTGTCTTTTCCTTTTGCAAAATGATTTAAGAAATGAATATATCTTGTCAAATTACAACTAATCAAGTGCCCATTTATAGTTTCCTCTTCATAAATAAAACTATCCTCTAGATACTTTTTTTATGAAAAACTTCTCAAATCCTCTTCATCAATCAAATAGATATGACACTTAGGTTAGATAGAAAACTATCTCCCCAATAGGTTTGACATGAATACCAACATAACAATTGTTCTGATTGTAGTTTCCAACAATATCCCTCATTGGCATTGATGGAAACACCTCAAGTTACCATGCAATTTGATGGAGACACTACCAAGGACCAGAATGAACACCTAGGAAAAGGGAAATATTATTATCAATGAAAAATTCCCTATGGGCTTACAATAGTATGATTTTGGAGAAAGAAATTCTCCACATGGTACCTTCTCTCTAACTCCATTAAGAATTGCCTATATAGTGCCAGAAATGTTCGTAAATAGACCCCAATTCATTTAGGGTTAGGAATACATTCTATAATATGCTAGTTGGCATCCATCACCAAAATAGAAGGTTCCAGAAGTCACGTGAGAAGTCGGTGTAAAATTAGAAGAATCCAAAAATGGTAGTCCAACTTTCGGGAGGTATAACTTTTGAACTGGGACTCCAATTAACAAACCGTTTACATTTTTAGAAAGTGCTTGAAGTGCTCTATAGCCCTGTGGATAGTGTTTATCATCCCTAATTTTTTGGCCCCGTACGAGGCTATTTATTGCCCCAAATTTAACTTTGAAGTGCTCTTAGGAGGTCTCCAAGAAACTTAAAACTACAATAACTTTCTAATTGTAAAGTCTTTTGACCTAATTATTTTTCTAGAGTGCTTTAAATTACAATTATAATCATCCCTCCAAATTACACCCTCTAACTCATTATAATTTTGTCTCTATTAAAAAAAACCCATTTTTTGCATTTATATGTATCCCTAGGTGCTTAAAAACTCTAACCCAAAAAACTAATAGTGGAACTGTGAGAGTTGTAACCTTTATTTGACTCAAATGGGTATCTAGAAATAAGAAAACATTAAAAAAAAACTATCTCTAGGCATATTTTTGGGTGATACAGGATTGCCCTTACGCCACTAGATGCTCCTGCATCAAACACCTAGGGTAGATTGAAAAGTGACCCTGTCACTTTATGGTAGAGGAAAACCCAAATGGGAAACCTCCACTACTAATATCCAAGTTGAGTCCTCTATTGGTCATCCTTTCCACTTCACCAGGTACTCTTCATAATGCCTATTTTTGGTACTCCTACCCACACAGCTATCCAGAATCTCTTCTATCTCCTCCTTCTTAGAAGTAGGAATTGGACATGGCTCCAGCATCAACCCCTCATCTGCACCATCATCATGATATTTTGTTAAGTCCATAATGTTGAAGATATGAGAAATGTGAATCCCATCTGGAAACTCCACCTCATATGCATTTCCCAAGTCATGCTTCTTCAAAATTTTACATGGGCCAAATTTCTTCATCTTCAGCTTGTTGTAAGTACCCACTGCAAGCCATTCCTTTTGTAAGTGTACCATAACCAAATCCCCTACTTGGAACTCTTTATGTCTCTTGCTTTGATTATCCCTAGCTTTATATTGTTGATTCATCTTGGTGATGTGTTCATGGACCTCCTCATGTAGGCTCTTGATATGTTTAGCAAATTGTACTTCCTTGGCACTTGTCCTCTCCCCTTGCTCCATTTTCCTTAATTTTGGTGCAGTCCTTGGGTAACTTCCATACACATTTGGAATGGTGATTTATCAGTACTCCTATTTAAAGAATTATTGTAAGATAATTCTACTTGTGTTAGAATCAAATACCATCCCTTAGGCTTATCTCCCACTAAACACCTCAACAAATTGCCCAGAATTCTATTTACCACTTCAATCTATCTGTCAGACTGCAGATGATGTGTAGAACTAAAACTCAATTTTTTCCTCAACTTCTTCCATAAAGTCCTCCAAAAATACCCCACAAATTTAGTATCTCTGTCAGAAGCAATACTCTTTGGGAGACCATGTAGTCTCACCACCTCTCTGAAAAACAAATCTGCAATATGTACAACATCTTTAGTCTTGTGGCATGGGATGAAATGTGCCATCTTGGAGAACCTATCAACCAACACAAATACTAAGTCACTACCCCTTTGTGTCCTCGGTAATCCAAGAACAAAATCCATAGTAATGTCCTCCCAAGGCTTTGATGGAAAAAACAATGTCTGATAAAGTCCAGTATTGTGACTAAATCGTTTGGCTTCTGGACATACTTGACAACTCTACACAAATTTATTCACATATTGTGACATTTGAGGCAAAAAATAATGTTCTCTAAGAATGGCAATGGTCTTATCTCGACCAAAGTGTCTTGCTATTTCTCCACTATGTTTCTCTTTGATCAAGTTTTCCCTCATGGAACTCCTTGGAATGCATAATTGACTATCCTTGAACAACATACCATCCTGAATCAAATAATCTAGCCACCTAGTTATGTCTATAGTAATAAGTTCTTTACAAGCCTTCCATGCTTCAACAAAATCAAGATCCTCTGGGTACAAATTCTTGAGTTCATCAAACCTAGCCACTTGAACCTGCATTACTATAAGAAACAACTGTCTCCTACTCAATTCATCTGCAACCCTATTAGACCTTCCACTTCTATGTTTCAATACAAATGTATAGCTTTGCAAAAACTCTACCCACTTCATATGTCTCTGGTTCAATTTACCTTGGCTATTTAGGTACTGTAATGCCTATTGATTAGTATACAAGACAAATTCTTTTGGAAATAAGTAATGCCTCCATTTCTTTAAGGCCTCAACAATTACATAAAACTCCAGATCATAAATAAAATAATTCTTCTTTGCATCATTCAATTTTTCACTAAAATATGTAATAGGCTTACCTTCTTGTCTCAATACAACCCCAATAGCACTGCCTAGGATCACAATCTACCTAGAACACTTTACTGAAATTATGAAATGTCAACATAGGTAGGTCTATCACCTTCTTCTTCAACAATTCAAAACTCCTTGCACCTGTTGTAGTCCACTTGAACTCTTTCCTATCCCCCCTTATTGTTCCAGTCAGGGGTGCACATATGCCACTGAAATTATTAATGAACTTCCTGTAAAAACTAACTAGACCATGAAATGATCTCACCTTAGTAGCAGACCTTGGATTAGGCCATTCCAAGATGGCCTTTACCTTCTCTGGATCCATTTTGAGACCTTCAGATAGTACAACAAACCCCAAGTAGACTAACTCTTTTTTTACAAAGCTACATTTCTTCAAATTAATCAACATTTTTTCTTCCCTCAACCTTTCAAGGACATTATGAATGCACAATAAATGTTCATCCAGAGTCTTACTAAAGATTAAAATATCATCCAAATAGACGATAAGAAATTTTCCAAAGAATTTCTTTAGTACCTCATTCATAAGCTGCATGAAGGTGCTTGGCAAGTTGGTTAGTCTAAATCAAATGAATAACCACTGATATAGACCCTCCTTGGTCTTGAATGTAGTCTTCCACTCATCTCCCTCTCATATCCATATCTGGTTATAGTCATTCTTGAGATCTATCTTTGTGAAGTACTGAGCTCCACTCAAGCAGTCCATAAGATCATCCATTCTTGGAAAAGGAAACTGATACTTGATGGTTATTATATTTATAGCTTGGGAGTTTATGCACATTCTCCACTCTCCATCCTTCTTTGGTGCCAGTACTATAGGTACTACACATGGACTTAGGCTCTTTTGAATCAAACCCTTCCTCAATAGCTCCTGAAGTTGTCTATTTAGCTCCTTAGTTTTAGTAGGAATCATCCTATGAGCAACCTTGTTAGGAAAACTAGCTCCAAGTATTAATTCTATTTGATGACTAATCTTCCTTACTAGTGGCAACCCTTTTGGAATATTATCAGAGATGACATCTCCATACTCAATTAATAGGCCTAAAACTTCAAGTGGAATTTCACTACTACCTTCCTTATCTCTTCTAGAAATCAAAGCATAACACATACGTTGATGTTTCATACCATACAAAAAATTTCTTCCATCAAGAAGACATATCCTAGCACTACTACATAAATTTTCAACTTCCTTTATCAAGGGCTTCAGTTTGTGGCAAACTCCATCCTTTGTTAGAGAGTATGTATTTGTATGACCATCATGTAAAGCATGTCTATCAAATTGCCATGGTCTTCCCAACAATAAATGGCAGACATCCATTGGAATAATGTCATAAAGAACTTCATCATGGTAACTCCCAATCTTGAACTTCACCAAACACTATTCACTAACCAAGACCTTATGATCATCCTTCACCCAAGCAATCTGATAAGGTTGGGGATGTTTCTCCCTCTTGAGCTTTAGCTTAGAGGCCATCTCCTCAGAACCAATTTATCAGTGCTGCCACCATCAACAATTACATCACAACACTTATCCTCACACTTGCACATGGTAAGAAATAAACTCCTTTGTCCAGATTTAGTCTCATCACTTAGTAAGACCCTTTCATTATGAGAAACTCTCCTCTTTCTACATCCTCAAAATGTGATGACTGTGCATCCTCATCCATATGAGTAACCCTTTCCTTGACCATCAACTCTCCTATCTGTCCTTCCTTGTTGTTGATGGCATTCAAATGCACAATCAATTTCTTCATTACAATGAAAATGGGTACCATAGAAGTCTCCTCTTCTTGAACCTTGTCCATGTCCTCTACCTCTTCCTCTCTGATCTCCAAAGTTTTGATCATGGGAGCAGTTGAACCCTCATTCCTCTGGTTTTTGCTAGTACCCACATCTTCATTTTCTTTTAGGTCTCATTTTGACCTCCAAATGACCTACCACCACCCTTCCTCCTTGACTGTGCCCTCTTTTCCTTCCATCAAATCTTTTGTTTAGCTTCTCTTCAACTTGCAGGGCAAACTGGTATGCCTCTTCAATGCTAGTCATTCTAACCAAACTTAACTCCTTCTAAATGCTAGGTTGTAACCCACTAAGGTAATGGGAAACCTTCTCCTTATTAGCTTCTGCATGCCCTACCCTAATAAGAAGTCGATAAAATTCCTTTGTATATTCCTAAACAAACTTTCCTGCTTGCTTTAACCCTTGCATTTTCTTGAACAAATGAAGCTTGTAATAAATAGGAATGAACTACTTCTTTAGTTTGTCTACCATGCGATCCTACCTTCTGATTTTCTCCTTTCCTCTTCTATTCCTTTCCAGCTAAATCTCTTGCCACCAGATTTTGGCATGGCTTTTCATTTTTTCCTTAACAAACTTAACCCTCTATAGATCCCTGATATCCTCATACTCAAAATACTCCTCTAGTTCATTGATCCAATCGATCAACTCATCCAAGTTTAGAGTTCCCAAAACTATACCCACAATAATTTTAAGTCTTTTTCCAAGCTTAGAAATGGCCCTAAAAAGCCTCTCCTCTACCTAATTTAATATTTCCTCTTCACCTTCCCCTTCCTATGCAATATTTTCTTCTTCTTCATTTTCTTCCTCAATTTCATTGCCTGCGACAACATATAGTCCTTTATGGATCTCCTCTTGCAATGCTTGAAATTTTCTCTAGAGGGCTCTAACCTTAGGAGTAACAACTCAAACTCTTCCACCATGTTCTCTTCATGGAGGCATCTTCTTGTCTCAAACCCATAACCACACAGTCCTGGTGCAAATTGCTTAACAGTCGGCACTTTGTCTACAAACTCAGGAAAACCTGCTCTGATACCACTTGATGGAAACACAACCAAAGACTAGAATGAACACATAGAAAAAGGGAAATATTATTATCAATGAAAAATTCCCTATGGGCTTACAATAGTATGATTCTAGAAAAAGAAATCCTCCACATAGTACCTTCTCTCTAACTCCATTAAGAACTGTCTTTACAATGCCAAAAGTGTTCTTAAATAAATCCCAATTCATTTAGGGTTAGGAATACATTCTAGGATATGCCACTTGGCATCCAATACCAAAATAGAAGGTTCCAGAAGTCACGTTAGAGGTTGGTGTAAAATTAGAAGAATCCAGAAACTGTAGTCCAACTTCTGGGAGGCATAACTTTTGAACTGGGACTCCGATTGACAAATTGTTTACATTTTTGGAAAGTTCTTGAAGCTCTCTATAGCCCTATAGACCAGCTTCATCCATCCCCCATTTTTGACCTTGTACGGGGTTGTTTAGTGCCCCAAATCTGACTTTGAAGCACTCTTAGGAGGTCTCTAAGAAATTTAAAACTACAATAACTTTCTAACCATAAAGTCTTTTGATCTAATTCCTTTTTTAGAGTGCTTTATATTAAAATTATAATCATACCTCCAAATTACACCCTTTAACTCATCATAATTTTTACTTTATTAAAAAATAACCCATTTTCTACATTTACACATATCCCAAGGTGCTTGAAAAATCTAACCCAGAAAACTAATAGTGGAACTATGAGAGTTGGAACCTTTATTTGAATCAAATGGGTATCTAAAAATAAAAATATGTCAAACATAAACTATCTCTAAGCATATTTTTGAGTGATAAAGGATTGCCCTTACACCATTGGATGCTCCTACATCACAATCCAAAACTTTATTGTCCTGAGAAACACCCTCAATGTATCAGACCTTCATCAATATCCTTAGTTTCATTTTGATTCTCATCTTTGTAAATCTATATCCAACAATCTCTTTCAAGAAACTCTGATGAGCTCCCTCTTAGTAATATCTCCCTCTTACTTAGATATTTCAACCAACTTTCACTATCTCTCTCCTTCATTTTGGTCTTCTTCTTCTGAATAATCTTTCTTTCTACTAGATAACCTCTCTTTTTTTATGAGGGTAACTCTTTGATAGTCTTTCTCTCATGGTGACTAGATAATCTCAATCTCTCCCTTTTTGACAACAATGCCAAAGACACCTTCAACTAATGCATCTTTTCATGTAGATATCTTTATGTCATTTCTGAATTCTTTATTTGTCATCTTGCATGACAGATCCATCAATTTTTTCTTCCTTCTTCACTACTACCTTAGAAAACTCCTAAAGTAGAACTTTCTATATTAATGTGTAAGATAATCTGATTAACACATTTGATGCAAAGCACCATCTTTTCTTGAGTAGCTTTGTCTAGGGGAATCATCCCTAGTTTACCTCTAAGGTATTAATGATCATCTTTGGATAAAGATTTAGTGAATATGTTATATTTTCTCTTTTGTATTCACATACACCAATTTACTTCTTTGTCTTGAACTAGCTTTCTCAAGTAATGATACTTGATAGCAATGTGCTTTTTCTTTGTGTGCATTATATGATTCTTTGATATGTTAATAGAACTAGTGTTATCACAATAGATAACCATTAGATTAGTAATTTATTCCTTCATACCTTTTAACAATTACTTGATCCATATGATAGTTGAACAATTCACTGTTGCTACCACATACTCAACTTCAACTGTTGATTGGGAAATGCAATTCTATTTCTTGCATGTCTATGAAATCATTCTCTTTCCTCGAAAGAATCCACCTCCACTTGTTTTTTTACTATCATCAACGTTTCTTTCCCAATTAGAGTAAACAAATACCTTCCATTCAAATCTATCATTCTTCTTGTAATACAATCCATAGTCTTTTGTTCCTTTAATATATCTTAGTATTCTTTTCACTGGCATCATATACAGAGAGAGATTAGCTTTATCTAGTTATATTGGTGGACTTTACTTTGTAACAAGATCTAACTCCAAGAAAGAGGGTAAGAAGTTAGGGTTCACCAAAGTCTTAATGGGAAAAAGGGAGACACTTTAATAAGATTGTAGATCTCTACTTTTTTAGGCCACTAAGCCTATCAAATATATCAGTGAGGGAAAGAGGAAAATCTCCAAATATGATTCCTCTTTATAAACCAAATTGGATTAGATAGGGACCAAAGGAGAAAGATGTTGAATACTAAATTTGAACTATAAAGGAGAATGCAATAAAATACGCTCTTTCATCCTTATAGGATAATTTGTATGCAAAAGTAAGCCAATTGTTTAAATAGTATATATCTAGATGCTAAGTCTATAAAATCAACCCAATTAAGATAGAAATACAGGGTAAAGATATGAATAGAAATAAAATATGAAATACTCACCTTGAAATATGTAGTAGAATATGTATCTTAGTTCCAAAAGTTATAGATACAATCCTATTGTTTAATAGTTGGCTATATATTCCTAAATGAAATGAAAAAAGGAACAAAACCCTAAAATTATTCATCCATAAAAGAAGTAAGGACTCAGTCAAGCTAGAAGAACTAATTCCCATGGAGTTGATGTAGTCCAATGACATTGTAGAAAAGTCAAACCAACTTCTCTAGAAATCTCTCAAGGATTTCCAAATCTCCATGTGAAATTCTACTATCCTTCCCCTATACACAAGAAGTGAAGGGATTTTTTTATTTTTTGGATGAGGGCTTGTCTTCAAGAAGCTTTAGATTGAGGAATCAACCTTGAATTAAAATATAATTAATAAACAAAATATTTTCATAAGTATGATATGAATAATAAAAAATTAAAGATAGAATTAATTTTGAAGATGCAATTGCATTCGATATATGATCAAGTATGTAAGTGTATTAGCCTTGACTCAAAGAAACCATAAAGAAATAAAAGAAGCCAAAATCTCATGTATGGGAATGTATATGACATGCCATGTATGAATAATGGAATAACTTGAATAGTTTAGAATGATAGATTTTCTCCTACTTCCACTACCACCTCGAAGGAAGAAGCTTGATGCAAGAAGGAAATGCTAAAACTTAGATTCTTGAAGAATAATGTTGTTGTTAGGGTATACCACGGACAAAAATTAAAACTACATGCAAATATAACCAATAACAAAAAATAATAGATCACATAGAAATGAACACAAGACACTAAGATTTAACGTGGTTCACCCAATCCCTAGGCTACATCCACCAAACTGCAAGTCCAATCTTATTACAATCCAGTGATTACAACCTGATTACAATCTGTAATCCCTTACAGCTCAATACCGCTACAAGAATAGATTTTGCATCACAACATAATGAAAATACCCAACCCTAAACCCTTTTATATAAGAACCACTTTAGGATTATAACATGTCAGCCATAAATTAGCCATAACTTTAGTGGAAAATCTACGAATGGTGAATAGTACCCAAAAAAAATTTGGGGTGATGCCCTGAACCTACTAATTATGAAGTATGTATAGTACTTTCCTGATCAGTCACCACAATCTAACAATCTCCCACTTGGGGACTGATCAGG
This sequence comes from Cupressus sempervirens, assembly GCA_028749045.1. Taxonomy (NCBI): domain Eukaryota; kingdom Viridiplantae; phylum Streptophyta; class Pinopsida; order Cupressales; family Cupressaceae; genus Cupressus; species Cupressus sempervirens. The sequence goes on from CM053792.1 coordinate 63,062,906, forward strand.
CTCCACACTAAACAACAATCTCCCACTTGAAGACTGATCCTGTAGCAATACCACTACCACATGGGGCTCCACTGGATCAAACCAACATGGACTCTACTATTATTTTTATTCATGTTTAGTCTAAAAGACCAATCAAAGCTGAAGAGGAGTTCAACTTCTCCCTTGTTACAACCTTTGTCAACATATCTGTTGGATTGTCATTGGTATGTATCTTCTCCAGCTTTAACTATCCATCCTCCAAAACTATCTGAATGAAATGGTATTGCAATTGTATGTGTTTGGTCTTAGAATGTAGAGCTAAATTCTTTGCAAGATGAATGGCACTCTGACTATCTGTGAACAAATAATTATCCTTTCTAAGGATGTCCCAATTCTTCCAAGAAGAATTGAAGCCATATCATCTCCTTGGCTGCCTCTGTAGCAGCAACATACTCTGCCTCTGTAGTAGATAGATCATTAATCTTCTATAACCTAGAAACCCAGCTCACAGCTACCCCACCAACAGTAAAGACATAATCTGTAGTACTCCGCCTAGTATCAATATCCCCTGCCAAATTTGAGTCAACATAGCCCTATAAATCAGTAGTAGAGCCCCCAAAGTGTAAACAATTATTGGATGTTCCTCCCAAATATCTCAAAATCCACTTGACAACATTCCAATGCTCAAATCTTGGATCACTCATATACCCGCTAATAACTCCCACTGCATGTGCAATATCTAGCCTAGTGCGTACCATAGCATACATCAAGCTTCCTACAGCTGAAGCATAGGGTACCTTGGACATCTTATCCTCCTCTTCTTGTGTCTTAGGACACATCTCCTTAGTCAACTTCAAATGACCAAGTAAAGGTGTGTTGACAGGTTTAGCATTCTCCATAGAGAAACGTTGCAGCACCTTCTCAACATAATCAACCTGAGATAGCGTTAATGTTGTGTTCTTCCTATCTCTACAAATCCTCATACCAAGGATTTGTTTTTCTGCCCCCAAATCCTTCATAGCAAATGCATGTGCTAACTAGCATTTCAACCCCTTAATATGATCCATGTAAGACCCAGCTACAAGCCTATCATCAACATATAAAAATAAAATAATGTAGCTATCATCATCCAACCTCTTAAAATAAACACAATAATTTGAATAACACCTGTTATAGCCATGCTCATGCATAAACCTGTCAAATTTTAAATACCATTACCGAGGTGCTTGCTTCAAGCCATATAAACTTTTCTTCAATTTCCACAGTAAATTCTCCTAACCTTGGACCTCAAATCCCCATGGCTGAGCCATATAGATTTCTTCATCCAAATCACCATGAAGGAAGGTTTTTTTAACATCCAGTTGCTCTAAATGCAAATCTTCAGTAGCCACAAGACTTAAAACAGTATGGATAGAAGTCATTTTAACAATAGGAGAAAATATCTCATCAAAATCAATTCCCTTTTTCTATGCAAATCCTTTTACAACTAACCTAGCCTTAAATATTTTCTTACCTCCTCCCACTTCTTTCAAGTTGTAAACCCACTTATTCTATAAAGCCTTTTTACCTGCAAGCAACTTGCACAAATCCCATGTCTTATTCTTCAGCAAAGAGTCCATTTCTTCTTTCATTGTAGTCTCCCACTAAATCTTAGTATCCACCTGCACAGCTTCATCATAACTTTCAGGTTAACCAGCATCAGTAAGTAAAATATAATACAAAGAGGGAGAAAATCTTTGTGGAAGTCTAATTTGCCTCATGGACCGTCTAACATTCACCGGTGTGTGTAGTATTTGTTGTTGCAGTTGTTGCACATCATGAGGAATGGCTAGAACATCAAGTTTTGGAGTATCATCCAACACTACATAATCATCTTCTTTCTTCTCATGTTGCTGCAATAGATCTTTGTACAACACTCTCTCATTGAATATGACATCCTAACTTCTAACAATTTTATGATTTCAAAATCCCAAAGCCTGTAACCAAATTCATTAATGCCATATCCAAAAAAGACACATTTCTTTGATTTAGCTTCTAGCTTGGTTCTATTTTTAGAGTCTATATGAGCAAAAGCTTCACAACCAAAGGTCTTGAGAAAAGAATAACTCACCTTCTTATCAGTCCATGCTTCCTCTGGAATACCATAGCCCAAAGGAGTAGAGGGACCTCTATTAATCAAATATACTACAGTATTAACAGCCTCTGCCCACATGTGTAAGGGCAACCCAGCATGCAACCTCATGCTCCTTGCACGCTCCATTATAGTTTTGTTCATGTGTTCAACCACTCCATTTTCCTGTGGAGTCCTTGGAACAATTTTTTTCTACGAATACCATTAGTGGAGCCATAATCTTCAAATTCATGACTGCAATACTCACCACCATTATTAGATCTAAGACATTTTAATTTCTTACTAGTCTCATTTTCAACCAAGCATTTCCATTTCTTAAAAGTTTGAAATACATCATATTTCTATCTAAGGAAATAAACCCATACTTTTCTAGTTGTGTCATCAATAAATGTGACATAATAATGAGAGCCACCAAGGGAAGATATCTGAGCTGGTCCCCATACATCTGTATGCACAAACTCTAATTTCTCCTTTTTGTTTTCCTTCCCACTTTTTACAAAACTCATTCTCTTTTGTTTTCCATACACACAAATTTCACAGAAATCCATATCAACACATTTGAAACTTGGTAAAAATTTCTTTGAATGAAGTACTTTCATACCTTTCTCACTCATGTGCCCAAGTCTTTTGTGCCACAACACTGTATCGGAATCTACAATAGCTATTTGTTCTCCCTACTCAACTGCAACAATTGTTCTTGAACATTCATTTTTCTTTGAAACAATCAAAGTAGAAGGAACAATATGACCTATACAAAGATATAGGGTGCCTACTTTCACACCTTTTGCTACTACAAGGGAACCTTTTGAAACCTTCCAATTTTTATCATTAAAAGTAACTACACAACCCTCATCATTGAGTTGCCCTGCTGAAATTAAATTCCTACTTAGCCTTGGAACATGTCTTACCTCATGTAGTAGCCAATGATTCCCATTCTGCAACTTAATCTTAATTTTTCCCTTTTCAATAATTTGACAGTGTTCATTATCCCCCAAATAAACAAGCCCAAAATCCCCTTGGACATAATCAATGAAATAACCTCTATGAGGTGTAGCATGAAATGAAGCACCAGAATCTAAAACCCATGAATCATCAACACTTTCTAAAGATAGAAGCAAAGCATCCTCTTCGGATTTTTTACTTACCACATTTGCCTCCTTGTCTCCATCTAATTTATCTCCTTCATTTTTCTTTTGATTCTAGCAATCTTTCTTTTTGTGCCCTTGTTTCCCACAGTACCAACAATTATTTGGTTCTCTCGATTGAGACCTCCTCCCCTTTAACTTTCCTCTTGATTTTCTATGATTTTTAGAGTTACTTCCTCTCTCAGTCATTTTGCCCCTGCTTTGTGTATTCAAAGCACTTCTTGATGTAGATCCACCTAAGGATTTCCTAAAAGTTTCCTCACTCAAAACAACATTGATCACATCATCATATTTTAGGGTACTAGATCCAGGAATAGAATTACTCACCGCCATTACCAAGCCATTTCAGCTTTTAGGCAAAGAACACAAAATCAAGAGAGCCCTAATTTCTTCATCAAAATTGATACCAATAGAAGATAACTAACTAGTAATAGTATTAAACTCATTTAAATGATCTGCAATAGATCCACCTTCTGCCATTTTCATATTAAATAAATGCTTCATGAGAAATACCTTGTTTGAAGCAGGGGACTTTTCATACAGTGTCACTAGGGTTTTCATCAAATCTTCTATCTTCTTTGCTTTTGTAATATTAAATGCCACCGATGGTGCCAAGCATAATCGAATGCTTCCGAGTGCCTTTCTATCCAAAAGATCCCATTTAGCCTCTGACATAGTTCCTTGATTCTTGGCTTTGCCTTCCAACAGCTTCCATAAATCCTTCTGATAAAGATAGTCTTCCATTTGCATCTTCCATAACTAGAAGTTCTGCCCATTAAACCTATCAACCCTCAACTTACCCTCATATGCCATTGCTTCCACTCAACCATGAGACTCCCACTTAACTGTGAGACTTTCCTACAAAGGATAATTGAAAGAAAACCTCACTCTGATACTACTTGTTAGGGTATACCATGGACAGAAATAAAAACTACATGAAAATATAACCAATAATAGAAAATAATAGATCACATAGAAATGAACACAAGACACCAAGGTTTCACATGGTTCACCCAATCCCTGGGCTACGTCAACCAAACTGCAAGTCCGATCTTATTACAATCCAGTGATTACAATCTGATTACAATCTATAATCCCTTACAACTCAATACCACTGCAAGAACCAATTTTGCATCACAACATAGTGAAAATACCCAACCCTAAACCATTTTATACAAGAATCGCTTTAGGGTTATAACATGTCAGCCATAAATTAGCCATAACTTTAGTGGCAAATCTACAAATAGCGAATAGTACCAAAAAATATAATTTCGGGAACCCCACTAATTATGAACTATGTACAGTACTTTCCTAATGAGTCACCAAAATATAACAGTTGTGATTGATTTCTTTTGGAGTTATCACTTGTGGAGATGATGAATGAAAATGAAGCCCTAAGCCTCCTTTTATACTAGTATTTGGACAAAAAAACAACTGAGCCCAATCGCGGAGTAAATAAAATTAATTGGCAAACTCAAGACATTTTGGGCACAAAACCTTGCAACCACTAGGGATAAGGTCAACCTAGTTGATCTTGACATGGTTTGACCTAGTTAGGTGGGGAAGGAGACATGAAGGCCTTAGAAAGGCCCAGAAAGAGGTGCAGGTGAAATTGGAAGTTAATAGGTTGATCAATAGATATGATCAAAGCAATACCTAAAAGACCATAGTAGAAGGTGAGAGATGATGAAGAGGTAGGAGATGGAAGGGGGGCAAAAAAAGAGACTTAAACCATGCTAAGGAGGACTAAAAGGTCTCAAAATGAAGTGTTCCCATTGTAAGATGCATAACCAATGGTATTCCTTTGGGGGAGTATCCTAAGCATTGCTAGAACACATGATGAGATTGTTAGCATGATTGATATGTTGTATTCATGACTATATTTTTCATTGATGTCAACATAGCATTATTTCTATAAAGACTCGTAGAGTAGAAGCCAAAGAATGAGGTCGTACAGACTATGTATTGATGATCATTTAAAGTGTAGTTAAGGTCATGTTCTACACTATATATTGATGGTGTGGATAAGTTCTTATACAAAATATTGAAGACATGAACGATATATTCCTAATTTATAGAGCATAGTAAGAAGACAGAGTACCTAATAAATGGTTTCTGATGATTTATTTGTATCTCATTATAGAGATAGAATCTCAACATACAAAGTTGAATAGTGATAGAAGACAACTTGATGATGATGTTAGCAAGTGTGCAATATCAAAGGTCACATGTGTGAGAAGTTGTAAAGACTGTGAGTTGACAATGTTGTGTAATTGTAAAATAATTAATTATTTTAAAAAGGTCCTACTATAATTAATTGTGTAGAAGTGTGTGATTAAAGTGCGATATGTGATGTATTTGGTAAACATGAGTAAGCTATCCAAGGGAATATTGGATGTGAACTTGGTGATCTGGTATCGAGATCAGAAGAGGATAAGTCTAGTCAGTGGACAAAGAAGGAGCTATACACTTCAATTATTGTGCAAGGAATAATATGAAGACCAATTGGGTACTAAATTCAAAGGTCTTTCCCTTGAAGCTATTTGGACATTGGGTCCATCTACCTTCAACTCCTAATAAGATTAGAATCTCCTAATAGGGATTCAAAGTCTCCTAATAGGGATTGATACGTACTAAATGTATTTTGTTGACTCCTAATAGAGTCCATCATCTAACAAGAAACATTTATATTAGTACATCATTTTGTGGGATCCATCACCACTGAGGTTTTCCCTCTAATCAATGGCTTCCCTAGTTAACATGTTTGGTGTTATTATGTATGAGTATCTTGTTATGGTTTTTTATTATATTGTTCACATGTTTAAGGATTAATATAGTTGATAAATGTTTTAATAGTTGGATAACTAATTCACACCCCCCCTAGTTATCTTGGTGGACTTTACTTTCTAATAATTGGTCCAAGATATTGGCTACTAACAAATAATGAAAATAAAATTGTGGAAGAAAGAAATCTCAAGGAATGCAGTGAAGCTAAAAGAGATATATTTATGTGCAATATACTTGCTAGAGAAGCATTATTTTGAGCATTTCCTAAAAATTAATATAGTTAGGTAAGATCTTTAGAAACATATCATAAAATTTGGAAGGCTTTAGAAACTACATTTGAAGGTGATATACATGCTAAAGTAGTCAGACTATAGAATTGGATATGTTTGTTTCAAGATGCCAAAATGATGGAAGATGAATCTATGAGAAGCTATATTACTAGAATGTCAAAAATTATTGTAGGAATTAGGCCTTGTCAAGGATCTAAAGATGAAGATGAGATTGTATGGAAGATTCTAAAAACCTTAACACCACCATTTAAACAAGTAGCATAGATGATTGAACTTTTGATACCCTCCAGTGAGAAGTTCACCAGAGAATCTCTACTTGGAAGATTGGAAGTAGCATAAATAAGCTCGAAGCAATATGGACAATTGTCTAGAGTGGAAACAACTTTTAGTGCATTAAGTGTTCCTCCTTCTTTATCAACAAGTGCAAGCACCAATGGAGAATATGCTACATATCCATATTTGAGGAGGATTGAAAAATTGAAGAAGGACTTTTCCTATTTGTAAGAAGAGATCCAAATGGTAAGAACAAATTTAAATGTTGGACTTGCAATGAATTTGGTCATTGTGCTTCAAAGTGCCCTAAAAGACATTTCAAGCCTAGAAGACCTAGAGATTATTTATATGAAGATGAATATGATGAGTTTGAAGAAAGAATTTAGAGTGAAAGTGATGATGAATTAGGATTTGCGGCTATAAAAGAAGAAAATTTTGAAAAATAAATTAGAGAAGAAAAATCCCTAGTTTCACAATTTGAAAAGAAATCTCATTGGATTATAGATAGTGGATGTTCTCATTAGATGAATATAGATATGAATAATCTTTTTCACAAACATCTTGTCACATCACAGGAATAGGATCTATTACTCTTTATGGAAAGACTAATATTGATGATGTTTATTTTGTTAATGGATTATAATGTAACCTACTCAGTTTTGGACAGTTGGTTGATAAAGGTTATTAATTGCAATTCATAGAGAAGACATGTATTATCAAAGACAAAGATGGTGAGTTGATTGGAACTGGTACAAGATCCATAGGTAATGTGTTTCAATTGAACCCTATTAAGATCACTTGTTTGGGTTCAAAAGTAGATAACAATTGGCTATGGCATAGAAGCTTTTGTCACATAAACTCTGATAATATTGTGAAGGCTAGTGGCACATTTGTTGTCAAAGATTTAACTAGAATCATGAAGCCTACAAATTTTGTTTGCAAAGAATGTATTATGGCTAAGCAAAAGAAGGTTTCTTTTCCGAGCAAGAAGTTCACTACCATAGAGAAATTGGAGATTGTTTATATAGACTTGATTTGTCCTACCAAAACAAGAGTATTCTATGGTGAAAGGTAATTTATAATTTTTGTTGATAATTTCACAAGAATGATGTGGGTAGCATTTCTTAAAGAGAAGTATGAGGTATTTGAAAAGTTTAAGGTGTTTAAGAATAGAGTTGATAATGAATCTTGTGTAAAGATTAAATGTTTGAGATTAGATAGAGGAGGAGAGTTCAACATCTTTTGTGAGAAAAATGGAGATAAGAGACAATTATCATCACCCAAGACTCCCAAGAAAAATGGGATTGCAGAAAGAAGGAGCATATTTGTATCAAATGCAACAAGAGAAATGATGTTTTACAATGATGTACCAAATACATTTTGGAGAGAAGTAGTCAATTCAATAGTATACACTATGAAAAGAGTACAAATCAGAAAAGGTACAAACAAGACCCCTTATGAATTATGGTTTGGGCATGCACCATCAGTAAAGTATTTCATAATTTTTGGAAGTATTGCATAAAGAGAGATGATGATATTGGTAAGTTTGATCCAAGAAGTGATGAAGGTATGTTTCTTGGTTATTCATTGAAAAGTAAAGATTACAGATGTTTTAATCAAAGAACTAAGATAATTGTTAAGTGTAAAAATGTGAAATTAGATGAAAATTTTGGAGTTAAAGAGAGAATGTTTGATTATATTTATGAAGAAGAAGAAGACAATCCTAAACCTTTTAAAGAAAATATTGAAGTTTTCTTTGAGACAAACAATGACTTGTAGAATGATGTTCAAATTATTGAACAAAGAGAAGAACGTAGGCCAGAACTAAGAGAAGAAGTGAGAGATGAAATAGAAACTCCTACACCTAACAAGGATTTGGAAAAAAATCACCCTGTTGAATAGATCATTGGAAGTAAAGACAAAGGAGAGATGATAGGAAACAAAGTACATGAAGAATTATGTTTGATTTATCAAGTTTAACCTAAGAGCACAGATGAGGAATGCAAGGATGATCACTAGATTCAAGAAATGAAGGAAAAATTGGATTAGATTGAGAAGAATGAGACATGGGAATTGGTTCCTAGACCTAAAGAACATAATCTTATAGGAACTAAATGGGTATTCAAAACTAAGATGAATGAACAAGGTGAAGTTGTAAGGAATAAAGAAAGGTTGCTATGCAAAGGATATTCACAACAAGAAGGTATAGATTATGAAGATACATTTTCCCCTATTGCTAGAATGGAAGTAGTAAGAATGTTATTGGCTTATGCAACAAGTAATAAGTTTAAAGTGAGGAGAACTTGAAGGAGAAGTCTAAATTGAGAAGCCTATAGGATTTACTTTGACAAAATAAAAATATATAGTATGCATATTGAAGAAAGTATTGCATGATCTAAAGCAATAACCTAGAACCTAGTATGCAAGATTGGATAAATATTTATAAAAATTGTGATTTACTAAAGGTACAATAGATAGTAACTTATATTTGACAAAATTTAAGAGTGGATTTGTTGGTTGTTTGAAAACACTGGAGGGTTTTCAATTATCCCAATGAGAATATGACATATCTAGGGGTAGCTAACTCCCATTTTCAACATGCCATTTCAAACATTGGGCCAACTATAAGGCATGACCCTTCTTCTACTTCAGGCTTTGCAAGACCTAGGCAGGTGGACCTTAGATTCATTTGATATTGTACTAGTGCAAAACATATCCCTGAATCTATTTACTGTAGATGAAACCCCTTATATATTCTAATTACTCATGAAATGATACAGATCTATAGTAGCTAAATGCAAATCTATGACATTCATAAGCTAAGTGAGGGCATTCTATTATAGCTCTTCAACATAAAGTGTAAAGATGATTTGAATTTTGATTTGATTTTATTTGGGTGGGGAAATTGGATGAAAACCATGTATAGACAACAACTTAATGACCCTGTAGCTAATCAGTGCCTAATCCATTGGGCAATTCATGAATCTCCCTCATGTATTTTGGATATTTGATACTTATTCATATATTCAAATATTTGATCTATCCGTTCACCTTGTAAATAGACATCAATGTTCAATTTAAATCTCATTCTTACCTGATATCCTCCTCAATAAATCTACAACCCTGTTAATTTCTCTAAAGCATTTACATAATTCCTTGACTTATAAGCAACAATGAAACAACATGCAACCTTAAGGGGTTGCAACTATGACCTAGGCTCTTTGTTCAAAGATCATAAAATATTACAACTCACTGAGAATGGAGACAAGATTTAACATGAAACTCAACTCTTTTTGTTCTTCATATTAATTTCCTTGAAATAATACATGAAAATGCATAAAATTGACTCACAAAATATCTAATAAAGTAGACCGCACAACAACATATGTTGTCAAACAAGAGAGAAAATAGTGGGAATGAGAAATTGATGGGATGGGAAGGGGGTATCACAGCCAAAGCAAAAGATTCATGGTTTGGAATCAGTACATCTCAAGTCTTCCATTCAGAATTCATCAATTCTAGGGCCAGTTCTACTAACTATCTTCATACCAGAGAAACTTTCCAAATTTTCCCACCTTTACAAAAGAGAAGAAGAAAGTATAAATATCAAAAGGACAATTCACAGATTCAATTTTCCATTGACATGTGTCCCCTTTGAATTCCTTCCTAAGAAGCTCAAAAAGCCTCTCTCTACCTTCTCTCTATAACTGCATATCTAATTCCATCATTTGGTCTCTACAAGGTAGAAATATTTGAGATATTTTGATTAGAAGAAATAACAACTTTTGATGTCAAATTGAATTCATAGTAAAAAGTGAAAATTAGTTGAAAGTAACCTCCAAAATGCAAAATATTCTTTTCCAAATTGATTTTACCACATTCATGCTTCAAAAAGTCTTCAAATCTATCTCATGACCAAATTTGATGCTTAATGATGAAAAGCACCCATTCTGTTGAGAATGCCCCAAAATTTATAAAATGGCCTATAGCATGAATTGGTGAAGACTTGTGCACAAACTCACTTCATATTCAAAAAATTTGTCTCTTCTCAGTTTCAGTAGTATATTGGAGAATCCATTTTTGATAAAAATCACCCTAGATATGCCCTTTTGAAATTCAGGCCTCTATTGACAGCTTCCATAGCACATATTGCATATATTTTAACTTTACAAAAGTTAAAACTATAGAATAAATCAAATATGATTTTAAAATTTTATGCCCACGTAGAACTTGAGAAAGAATAAAATAAAATTTTATTTGAAGCCTTTGAAATTCTTCCTCCCCTTCCAATCTGGGTCAAACTTAGTGTGACCATCCCACCACATGTCAACACATGATTGGCTCTCTTCCTAAGAAGTTGTCGAACCTCCCCAACTAGGTGCCATGTTAGCACCTTATCTATCATTCTAACCATGTCATACTCGCTATGTCACTATACTAATAGGTGAGCAACTTTCTCTTAGCGACATAGCAAGAACCCTCTGATCCGCCATGTGGCATGATCTGGTGCATCTCTAAAATTTACTTGCCACATCACTGCCTACTTCAAATTTTGTGCCATGTGGGACCTTTCGATTGGTTTAAGGATTGCCAAATCATCTCTACATGAGATCCATCACCGTCCTACTGGATTTTAGGTTTCTTGATGATTCACTATGTCGCTAGCCAAAAAACTTGGGATTTTTTTGCTAGCGACATAGCGACTAGCTAGATTTTTGATTTTTTCAGTCACTTGGAACTTGTTGACATCATCAACCCTTCATTTTCTTATTTGGTCAAAATTTACATCTATCACCATCTATCTAGTTCAAGTCCACATTGTGTATGCCTTGCCTTTTCTAAAAGCTCATGTCTATGAACACAATGCAATACAAGTACTAGAGTATTTGAAGAATTAAAAGCTCTACCACATAAGAAAAATGGGACAAATGGTTTTAAAAGAACCTTTGTTCCTATGCTCACTATTGCCATTTGAATATAGGGTGTTCTGCAGATGCTGTGACTTGCTTGCTTCTTTCCTTCAACACCGTGGAGCCTTCCCTTCATTTGAAGATGCTAAGGAGAGTGGGAGTCCCCAAATTTGTTCAACTAGTGTGAAACAATATAGTTTACATTCTAATGTTGACAAGACACCATCTGAGCAGGTCATCTACACAGTCATTCATTATAGCTAGAATCTCTTCTTTAAATAGTTCAATAATTTTTTGCATATCGTTCAAAAAGTAGGAAACTTGTATCAACTTTGAGTGAATTATGCTCCTACTAACACAACTTTCGTGCCTATTCAGCTCTACAATTTGTTTCATAGTTGTCTATATATGACTTGTGTATAGTTAGGTTATTCAATTGAATAGCCTTATCTTCTATTAAAGTGCTAGAAACATTCTTGTGCTAATTGGGGGTTTGGGGCATCGAAGGTATTCTAACCCTTACGTTCTCATGCTCTAACAATCCAACAAGGGAGATCCCATCTAATTATTTTAGTACAAGATTAATACTCCCTCCCTCTATGGAAACAATCCCAATCAACATTATCCAAATTTGGAGCAGTGAAATCTCCAAACCGACGGGTCTATGATACATCATATTTGTCATTGACCTGTGGTTCACCATTTTCTTAATGCTTTGGACTATATCGGGTTTTCTTATGGGTTTGATGCCACTTTGGCTCCTTGGCGGCTTGGTGTTTTTGCTGGTGTCTACCACTGTTAACGTGTGCTCTCATTTTTATGCATGTGTTCGATCTGCTACTTCCTTCGCAATTCCTATGGCTTGTTTGAACTTGTTTGAGAAAATGCAATTAAATAAGAGAGCTTTGTTTTGTGTAAACCCCTACCTTGTCTTCTTTCTCAATAGTTGTGGAGCTCTCTCCTACTGTGGGCTTTTCCCTACATTGCTATGGCTGGTTTTCCTTAATCCCCTGACACTATGCCCTCTTCTCTAAATAGTCTCAAGACTATCTTCAAATATTCCTTTTATTGTGTACTAAATTTCCTACATGTTTCTTTGCTAAATCCTCATCAATGTCAAATTCCCAATTGAACTCATCTACAATTGGAGGACCTAAAGGATGTGTAATGTCTAAAACTATGTTTGGCTCTACGTTTTCATCTTTTAGAGGATTATAAAAATCACCACAATTGTTTAAATATAGATAACTTCTAATGGGTCTTCAAAATGTTGAGCTGGCTCAGTGCTGCAAAAATGATAAACATTATTTCCTAAAAGAGAACCACCTTCTTCAAAAGTATTCCCCAAATTTGAAAAGCCCCACTTCTTGTAAATGGTGTCCATTAAGTCCAACTTAGTTCCAACAAGAAAAATAAATTCTTGTCACAAATCCCCCTTGAGATACTCGCTCTTCCTCCTCAGTTTGTAGCCTCCTTTTTTGGCTTTTGATCATTATTTACTACTTAACTACTTTCAAATCTTGTGTTGAATATTCAAGATGAAAGACAAGTGGTGGGTATAATGAACAAAGTTAGATATGAATACCCCCAACATTCTTGTTCTGCACTATTAGCCAAAATATTGGAATTTTGACACTGTAACCTCTTCCAATGCTTCCACTTATTGTCCATCTATTTTCTTTTGCATCAGGAGTCAAGTACAATATGGTCTTTTCCTTGGTCAAACTCATTCCAAACATATCATCCATCTCATCTATGTTTTAGCTTGGTATCCTATTCATCCTAAAGTTTTCTTAGGATCTCGCATGGCGATAATTGAATCATTTCTAATTTTCTTGTATAATCAAGAGCATTATGACTTATTCAAACACATCCAATCCTATCAGTTTGATGAATTTAGTCGGGCCCCAAACTGGGTTCGACTAAAAAAAAAATTCATTTCCAAACAACTAAAATGCAAAAATGACTCATTCACCCTCTAGCACTGATTTGAAACAAATTTGACCACTGGAAACAAATTCAATCACTATTGTCACATTTTATCATTAATTTGCAAACTGTGATTTTCAGCTAATAGGGCATGTCGGTTGGGATCAAAAATTGACTCGAACATCTAATCGAGCTCTAAAATCAAACACATTGATTCTCTATTCTACACACTCCTACCCTGTCAAATCTTGTCTCATGAAATACTCTCAGTCAAAAGATATTGACCGTCAAAGTTGACCTCTCAAAACTATGTCCAAGAAAAAATGTCAGAAAACCATAAATTGGGTTCGGATTTGGCTTTGAAAACTGGGCAAACTGACATGTGGGAAGACAAAAAATGGGGCATTAGTTCTCTATCATGAGGAAATTATGGATCTACGATTTGGGATTATGATGAATAATAGGGTGCAAATGGCAAGCGGTCAAAGTGAGCTCCTCAGAATTTGCAGATTGGAAACACTGATAGAAAGCAATTTTTGCAAATGGAAATGACCTAGAAAAGTGTGCAAATGGATTCATCAAGACTTAAAAACTGGCACATTTTAAAGTACTTTTAGAGGACAACACTGTATCACCTAATTTAGTGTTGTAATATGAATACTAACTATTGAATGAAAGCATTAACAATACTAAGCAAGCTAACACTTAAGATAGGACCGAGGGTTATCATGACAAAAGGAAGCAAACTGAGAATGGTAGGCTCCTAATGGCATAACACATGATATGAAGGATTCGTCCCTAGTTAAGATATGTATTCTCACATGTATGCTCAAGTTTTGGATGGATGGATGGAGTGGATGAAGCAAGGTTTCAACAATGGATTCATGGAGGTATTTTAGCATTATAATAGTATTTTGGTAGTTTTTAGGCTCTCAAAATAGCATTATAAGTTTGTTTGAAAAGTGGATTATGTTTGTGAAGGGAGAGGCTTCTATTTATAGGCCAAGGGGTAGAGAGATGGACTGTCAAGATGCAAGGATGGCAAGATGGTGATGGAGGGCTAGGATGCACTCAAAGGGGAGCTCATGGATTGTGCTTGTTTTTTAGCCAATTAGGAGGTGACACATGTCACAAGGTAATTGGATGTGAGAGGGTAGGATATGGGTTGGTCAAAGGAGTAATGAGGGAGGTTGAGCCATAAATGGGGATGGTTGGGTCATAAATAGAGATGGTTGGGGGGAGAATGAGATTATTGACTTTGGCTTGGGTCATAAATGTTGATGGTTGAGGGGAGAATGAGATTGTTGACTTTGGCTTGGGTTAGCAAGTCTTAGCCTATTTTTATGATTTTGCACATGATTAGAAGAGGATTAGGCTTGGATTAGAAGGGGATTAGGGGGTAAGTGGCTTATATTTGACGGAATGGGTTAGTTAGGTGGCTAAGTGAGGTTAGTATGTGTGAATGGGTTGGATTAGGGGTTAGGATAGGGTTTAGGGAGGCTCTTAGGATTTTAGATATTTTATTAAATGATTTATTTAATAAAATTAGGATATAGAATTAAATTGAATAGATTTGAGGATTTATTCAATTTAATACAAGAATAGGGATTTAATTTGATAAATTGATTTTGGGTGATTTTTTAATTTTATCAATTCGACTATAGTTAATTAAATTAACTAATTAACTAGGGGATGACAATAGATTAATTAAATATTAAATACTTAATTAATGATGCCTTAGAAAATGACTAAATAAGATTACTTAAGTGATGTAATCAGATTTAGGTGTCTAAAAGTGTGCAAATGGATTCGTCAAGACTTTAAAATGGCACATTTTAAAGTATTTTTAGAGGAAAACACAGTGGTACAATCCATTTAATATCATCTATCATGGATTAGGATTTATAACATCACGAACAGGGCTTCTAAAAAATTTGCAAATGCTAACACCAATAAAAAGATAAAAATTGTGTTTGGAATCACATTTGAAAACTGATCAAACGGATTCATCATGAGCTGAAACTTGAAACATAACATGTCTCTGACCTCTAAAATGCAACACAAAAGGAATTTTAGCATTTTGGTCAACTAGGTCAAATTTATAACTCATCAAGTAGGGCTTCCTAGAATTATGTGCAATGTGCATCTACATGAAAATAACAAATGACCAACTTTGAGGGATTCAAAACCTAGGCAAACGGACTTGAAACAACTCAAAATCTGAAACATAGGCTCTTAGGTATGGATACTAGACACTCTCAAAGTGGTGAGTCATGAAACATTACTAGGTGTGAGATATTCAATCACAAACATAGCCTCCTATCGCTATTTGACACTTAAGTGAAAATGCAGATTAAAATTTTTCTCAAAACTCGACTTCACGGAATGGCTTAGAATGGAAATTTGACTTCATGGAATACATAGGCATACTGAATGGAAGGTGTTAGAAACATTAAACACCTCATAGGGCTCACAGGTATAACCGAGTACAAATGCATTTAAAAGCATTTATAGGGCTCAATTTTATCAATGGTGCTCAAAATTAACCATGCAATTTTTAGCACCAACATGATTGTTGATCATTATGATATTTTTTGATGACATAATCTTTGGAGGAAATGATGAAGCAAGTGATAAGTTTTCTGATGAGATGAAGAGTGAATATGAGATGAGTATGGTTGGCAAGATGAAGTTTTTATTGGGTTTATAGATTGTACAAAATAGTGTTGGTATTTTCTTATCACAAGCTAAGTATTTGAAAGACATATTGAAAATGTTTGGCTTAGAAAATTGTAAGCCTATTGGTACACCTATGATAATTGGTCACAAGTTATCTAATGTAATCTAGCAAAGATGAGACACATGTAGTTAAGAAGAAAAATAATAGATCCATGATTAGAGGTTTTCAATATCTAACTCACACTAGACGAAATATAGAAAATGAAGTTGGGATAGTAGCAAGATTTCAAGCTGATCCTAAGGAATCTCATTATGTAGTAGTAAAAAGGATATTTAGACATCTAAAGAGTACATCTAATTTTGGATTATGGATGATAAATGAAGTGATTTAACTTTGTGTGCTTATACTAATTTGGATTGGGCAAGCCATATGGAAGACAAAAAAAGCACTACTAGGGCATAATCTTTTCTTGGAGGAAGATTGGTTTCTTTGCTAATCAAGAATGAAGATTGTATTTCATAGAGTACAACATAAGTAGAGTATGTAGTAGAAACAAAAAATTGTAATAAGATTATGTGAATGAATCATATGTTAAAGGACATTGAGATAGAATTTTTAGAACCTATTATCATACATTGTGATAACACAAGTATAGTGAGTATGTCTAAGAATCATATGTTGTATTCTAATGATACAGGAGCATCGAGCTTGGATATTGGTGGAGATATGATTTTCATGGTTAGGGATGTGTTGGAGACACATTGGGGAACCTTTCCTCATGATTTCGTAGAGATTGGGTCGATTGAGTTGAAGGTGGAACAATTTTTACCCTATTGCAAAAACTACATTTTTCTAGTTTTTGGGTGCCTATTGCAGAGAATGTAACTAATTATCCTTAATTAATGAGGAGTTTTTAACTTCAAGGCTTGAAGAGGTTTTAGGGTACTTCTATGTGTCAAGTGTGCAGGTTCTAATTCTTTATATTATTGGAGATATGGAAATTCTTCTACAGTATCAATTTCTGGCAGACTACACGACAGTTTTCTATGGGTGAATTTTAGGATGGATGTGCACTTTTTCTTAAGGAATCAGCTTTTGAGAATTTAAGGAGTTGTAGAGGATCTATATTTCTACCTACAGTTTGACACACAATTTCTAACTCAATCAGAGCTAGGATATATCATGATTTTACTCGGATATCAATTTCTAGACATTTAATTGTTGTTGTAGGTTGACTTGTGGCATTTAATTTATGTATTTGTATTAAATTATGTTCTAGGCTGACTTGTAGCTTAGATTGGTATAAGTAGGGGTTGTGGGGAAGTCTTTAGTCATTCATTTGAAAGAGGAGTGAGTGTGGGAGTAGCTGAAGGGAAATTTTTCCTGATTTTGTGAGAAGATCACTAAATGTGAGGTAGCTTACAATAGGATTGTGATGAAATTGTGATTGTGTGGATAGAGCATCAAATGTGAGGTAGTTTACACCTGGATCTTGGATTATTGAGTTGGGATAGAAGGAAGGATAGATTCAAATTTGTAGAGCTAGAGCTATGACTTAAGAACTAGAGGATCTATTAGTGGACTTGAGGGTACAAGTATGGATTCTTCTTGGTGTTCTTATCTAGTTGTGTATCTAGACTAGCTAAGATTGGTTCTAAGTTGGATCATCTTGGATCTTGTAGAACTATTTTTTTAATTTTCTATTTGTAGTTGACCCTAACTTGGAAGGCCTTACAGCTAGACATATTGCATGTAATCAGTTATATTTTATGAACAAATTATTATGAGTTGGTATCAGATCTTGCATTGTTGTTTCTTGTTGTTGTGTTTCCACTACATGGTTATATTGTCGGGGACTAAGACATGTCCTTTGGGGATACTCCTACATTGCACTACGTCAGGTGGTATCAGAGTGAAGGTTGTTCCTAAGTTGTAGAAAAATCATCAAAGTTGAGGCAGTTTGCACTAGGACTTGGGTGGAGAAGTAGATCTAAGTTGATTTTGATTTGTTGGTGGATTTTCTTTTTTGAGTCCTAGATCTCTTAATTATGAGTTGGTAGATTGTGGTTTTGACTTACAATTTTAGAGGGCTTGTAGATGGATTTATGGGTGCAAAGATGGAAGGTTGATCTTGTTGAGGCATGATCGTAGAGAGTTTGTGGATATAGATTTTTGGTCTTGGACTTGTGATGTGGTTCCCAATTATTCACCTGACGTGGTGGGTTACAATCTAACTTGCAAAAAATTTGAGATTGTCACAAGGAGCGTGGGAAGGATTTTTTGTAGAGGGTTTATGAAGATCTTGGAATGGGAAGGATTTTTTGTAGAGGGTTTACAAAGATCTTGGAAGATGGCTTTGAGAGGATTGGACCCTTAGATGATTTTGAATCTCTATGATGTGGTCAAGAGGAGGTTTTCTAAGATGTCTTCTCAGTTTGAAGCTAGTTTGGCTAATCGAGTTAAGGATGTGGTAAGGAAGGAATCCTATAGATGTTTATAGAGTTGGAGTCTATCGATCTGGAAGAGAATTTTTTGGCCAGTTAAGAGACTTGTTCATGAGAGAAGATGACATAGTGAGGTTGAGGTTGGTTTTGTTGATCAATTTGTAGATTTTGATATAGAACTTGTAGAGTAGCTAGAGGTTGATGATGAAGATATTTCTAACCTTGTTGATGCTAGGAAAGAGATTGATTTTCATGATTAGTTGGTTGGATCTGATATGGAAATTACATAGCACTTGGTCATGGATGATCCAATTGCTAGTGGTGATGAGATTTTTGGTGTTATGAGTTTAGCATATGCTATTGAGGAGTTACATATTGCTACTGATGTAGAGTTTGTTGTTTCTAGTGTGGATTCACTAGTTGCTAATGTAGATGAGGGTTTGTTGAGGAGGCATTATATTTAGTTTGTTCTTGGTTGTGTAGTGGATGGAGCATAGATGGTTGATTTTCAATTTTTTTCTATTCACTTTGATGAAGTGGAAGCCTTTGGTGAAGATGAAGTTGGTTGTTGATCTTTCTTTAGGCATCAAAGTATGGGACATACTTTTCTATTTACCTAGGAAGTTTGATGTAGGAGCATCGAGCTTGGATTTTTGTGGAGCTATGATTTTCATGGTTAGATATTTGTTGGAGACACATTGGGGAACCTTTCCTCATGATTTCATAGAGATTGGGTTGATTGAGTTGAAGTTGGAAAAGTTTTTACCTTGTTGTTGGAACTACATTTTTATGGTTTTTGGGTGCCTATTGCAGAGAATGTAACTAATTATCCTTAATTAATGAGGAGCTATTCACTTCAAGGTTTGAAGAGGGTCTATATTAATTCCTCATGTCAAGTGTGAAATTTCAAACTCTTTATAGTTTGGGAGATATGACAATTCTTCTACAGTATCAATTTCTAGCAGACTACACGATAGGTTTATGTGGCTGACTTTCAGGATGGATGTGCACTTGTTCTTATGGAATCACCTTTGCACATTTAAGGAGTTGTAGAGAACCTATATTTCTAGGTATAGTTCAAAGCATGAGTTCTAACTCATTCATAGCTAGGAGATATCATGATTTTACTCGAATACCAATTTTTGGACATTTAATTGTTGTTGTAGGCTGACTTGTGGCATTTAATTTGTGTATTTGTATTTAATTTGTGTTCTAGGCTGATTTTTACCTTAGATTGGTATAATTAGGAGTTTTGGGGAATTCTTTAATCATTCATTCAAAAGAGGAGTGAGTGTGGGAGTAGCTAAAGGGTGAGTTTTCTTGAGTTTGTGAGCAGATCATTGAATGTGAGGCAACTTATAGTAGGATTGTGATGAAATTGTGAATGTGTGGACACAGTGTTGAATATCAGGTAGTTTACACTTGGATCTTGGATTTTTGAGTTGGGATAGAAGAAGGATAGATGTGAATTTGTAGAGCTAAAGCTACGGCTTAAGAACTAGAGGATCTCTTGGTGGACCTATGGGTACAAGCATGGATTCTTCTTGGTGTTCTTATCTAGTTGTGTATTTGGACTAGCTGAGATTGGTTGTAAATTGGATCATGTTGGATCTTGCAGAACTAATTTTGTAATTTTCTATTTGTATTTGGCCCTAACTTGGAAGGCCTTACACCTAGGAATATTGCATGTAATGAGTTATCTATTTATGAATCAAGAATTGTAATTTGGTATGAGATCTTGCACTGTTGCTTCTTGGTGTTGTGATTTTGCTATGCGGTTGTATAGCTGGGGGCTAGGACATCTCTTTTGGGAATTCTCCTACCTTGAACTACATCATCTAAGACTACGCATATATCAATTCAATATCATATGTTTAGAGAGAAATTTGCAGAGAAGGGCATTATATTAGAGTATGTAAGTACAAAAGAGAAGATTGCAGGTATCTTTATGAAGACCTTTCCTAAAGATACATTTGAGTATTTGTAAGGTATACTTGAGGTTATGCCCATACCTACCTCTAAATTAATGATGCAAAGAGTGCATCGATCTAGTGGTACATAGCACTATTGTTTATCTGGAATAAATGCTAATGCTTCATGCATGGGGGAGTACCTTAGATGAGAAGAGTCATCAAGGAATCTTGGTAATTTTTTTTATAATAGTGTCTTTGGACACTTGAGCTGGTTGAAGATTTGGATCAGATGATTGACATAATTCTTGGAATTCTTTAGAATAACTTGGGCAGGGGGGGGGGGGGGGGAATTAGTTATTCAAGCTGTAGATGTCCAAATAAAACTTTTAGAATTTAATGAACCCATAAAAATTTCTTAACCATGCATGCATTCATTATGTGTAAACCAAAACTGATATGTTACTATTAAACTAACATGCAAAAATGTAAAGCATATAACACAACACATCCATCAGTACACATGACACAATGATTTAATGTGGAAACCCAATTTGGAAAAAACCACTAGTAACATGCTACTCCTTTCTCACTCTTCTGAAGTGATGCCCTATTAAAGGCCAACCCTATCAAAGGCTACAACACACACTGTTAAATGTGACCCAGTTAAGGGATTTCAATCACACTATTAAAAGTGAGACATGTTAGGGCACTTTAGGCCATTCACTTGGAATGCCACCCTATTAAAGGATTTTCCAATGATTTTTAGGTCAACCTTTATCTAAAGGATTTACCCGAATCTGGTACAATTGTTAGAATGTAATAGTAGAGCTTTGATTTTATACAACTTACAACCTTGCTTGTTGATTATAGATCATTATTTAGTCCTCACCTCTGCTTGGCTTCCTATATTTGTAGTTCTGATAGTTTGTTCACCCTTCAAGCATTCATCCTCATTAAGCCTTCTTTCTTAGTTCACCATTGTAGACTTCTCCTCTTGTGTCACTTGATGAAGCAAACCCTTCTTCCTTCACCTTGTCTAATTTTTGCATCCAAAATCTTTCTAACCTCTCAACCTTAGCTTCATGACCAGGCATCCCTAGATATAGGGAATTAGAACTCTTTTTCTCGCTCAATATCCATCTCAAAAATTAGGGTTTTTGATCAATTAGGTAGGATACAATGTATCTACCCCATATCTTGTCTTCTCTAAAAACTTCTCCTAGAATCTATTTTAATTTGCCTACAAAATGGTTTACATAAGATTTTGTGCCTCCAGCTCATCAATCTTATCTTCCTCTTGATTCATTAGTTCCAATAAAACAAACTTGTTAGCTTTTATTGAGAAAATCTTTGATCTTTTCCATAATGTAGCAACTTGATATTATCAATTTACTGATGCTTAGCACATATTGTGTTACTCAGTATCTATTGTAAAATCACTTAGCATCAACTGGATTTTACTGGTGCTTGGCACATACTAAAAATCACTCGGTATCTACTAACTTGCTCAACACCTTTTAGTATGCTTGACATCCACTAGAAAATGCTTTCACTTGGCTTCAACTGACTCTTTTCTCGGCTTGCATTAACTTTACTCAACACCTTCTATCAACTTGGTCAAGCTTAGCAAATTAACTTTGTCCAACCATTTTCATCTGAACTTTCTAAGTGTAGCCAAACATTTTGTAACCCCATGTAGATCATCAATACATTATGTTATCATTGTCTTAACTAATTCTTGCACTTTGATACATAATCATAACTCAACCTTTCCTCTAGGTACTTTTGTTACATCTTGTTGATCAAATCCTCTTCATCAATTAACTAAGTGATAGTGCTTGAAACATATAAGAAATTGTCTTACCAAAATTTAACAAGTTTGAGATCAATGACAAAAAAATGATTGAAAACACGTCTTACAACAATGTTCTAACTCAAATGATCTTTTCAATCATATGTCAACAATCTCACTCTTTGGCATTGATGGAAAACCAATCTAATCAACCAGTCAAACAAATAATGAACATCTTGTTCTATCAAACTAACTAGGTTAAAAAATAAGGCAATACCAAAAAGAAATCTTGTGAATAACACTTCTCCCTCTATCAGCAACTCCTTCTTAGGTTACAAAATATCCTTCTTATTCAATTCTCTTCTATCATGGATGAATAGAATAAATGATCCCTCTTTTGATTTTTTTATGCTTTCTCCCTCTTTCTTTCTTTCAATCTTCTGATCTTCTAATTGATGTACCTTTACTTCATTCTTTTGATCTTTTGATGATGTACTCTCACTTCATTTTTCCTCTTGTACACTGACTAGTTCATCGTGCTTTCTCTCAATGTACTTTCTCCCTTTGATGTTTTCTTCTTTAACCATCTTCCTCTTGATCAGTATCCACTTGATCAATTTCTTGTATTTTCTCCCTCTTTGAGAACAATGCCAAAGCCATATACTCAACACTTGGCATCTTTTGTATATGCAAATATAAGATTTTGCAAGTTCTTCAATTTTCTCCCTTTGTCACCTTTCTTGTGACTAATTTAAAGTTTCAGTTCTATGATTACTTTAGGCGTTTTCCTAAAGTAAAATCCACTACATAAATTTGTATGAAATGAATGTCATCTTGTTTGATGTAGGGTACTCCCTTTGTCTTTTACATAGCCTTTGATAGGGGTATCACCCCTAATTTACTTCTCAGATACTCATAAGCATCCTTAGGTAATGCTTTGGTGAAGATATCAGCAATTTGTTCTTTTGTGTTGATATATTCCATCTTCACCTCTTTGTCTTGAACCAACTCCCTTACATAATGATACTTTATTGCAATGTGCTTTGTCTTTGTATGCATAATAGGATTCTTTGATATATTTATAGCAATTGTATTATCACAATAATGTGTCATTGGTTCAATGATTTCTTCCTTCATTCCTTTAAGTAGCTTCTTGATCCATACAATGTTTGTGCAATTGATAGCAGCAGCAACATAGTCCACTTCCACAGTAGATTGTGAAGTACAACTCTACTTCTTGCTTGTCCATGTAACAAGTCTTCTACCTAAGAAAAATGCTCCTCCACTAGTTCTTTTTCTATCATCGATATTTCTAGCCCAATCGGCATCAGTGTAGGCTTTTAGCTCAAAATTTTCATTCTTCTTATAGTATAAACCATACTCTTATATTCCCTTCAGGTATTTCATTATCCTTTTCACTGCCATCAGGTGATTTTCTCTTGGGTTAGAATAGAATCTGGCAACTATTCTCACAACTAATGCAATATCAGTTCTGCTATGTACTACATATTGCAATTTGTCAATCATGGATTTGTACATTGTTTGATTGACCTCAGCTAATTCATCATTCTTTGATAGGTTAAGTGTTGTTACCATAGGTGTACTTACTAGTTTTGAGTCCTCAAGTCCAAAATTCTTCAATATCTCCTTGACATATTTTGACTGAGTAATATATACACCATACTTCATTTGATATACTTATAGTCCCACAAAGAATTCGATCTCACCAAACATTGAAATCTCAAACTCTTGCTTCATTTGATTTGCAAAATCTTTACACAAAGCATCTTGTCCTCCAAATATAATGTCATCAACAAGAAATTTAGATAACAATATACCTTTTTCTTCATCTATCTTCATGTACAAATTGTTGTTATCATATGTCCTTTTAAATCCAATCTTAAAAAGATAAGTATGAAGTCTCTCATACCATAATCTTGGTGCTTTTTTCAATCCATATAGGGATTTGTGCAATTTTTAGGCCATGCTTTTATTGTTTTTGTCTATATATCCTTCTGGTTGTTCTATGTAGACCTCTTCTTTTAATATTCCATTCAGAAATGCAGACTTGACATCCATCTGGTAAACTTTGAAACATTTGTAAGAAGCATAAGCAAGCAGAATTCTTGTTCCTTCCATTCTTGCAACAAGAGAAAATATTTCACCATAGTCAATTCCTTCTTCTTGTGCGTACCCTTTGCAAACTAGTCTTTCTTTATTTCTTGTTACTTCACCATTCTCATCTAGCTTGTTCTTGAATAACCATTTTGTGCCAATCACATTATTTTCCTCTGGTCTAGGAACTAGGCTCCAAGTCTTGTTCTTTTCTATCTATTGAATTTCTTCTTCCATAGCCTTGTACCAATCATCATCTTCCAATGCATCTTTTACTATCTTAGGTTCCTTCATGCTCAATAAACATGATTCACCTCTCAATCTATTTCTTTTCATTGGCCTTGCATCTTTGTCTCCAATGATTTGATCTATAGGATGGTGCCTTTTAACATATTTGGACAGTCTAGGCTCAGTTCTTGTGGCTGCATTTTGCCTCTCAGCTTCAATATTACTATGTGCATCTCTATCAAGTATTTCAATATCTCTTTCATGTGTGCTAATCTCAGAGTTAGATTGTGCATTCTCCTCATTCTGCAACTCAGTATCTGAATGCAACTTGGCATTCATAGGGTGTAACTCAACAATTGTTGAAACTTGTTGCTGATTTGCTGCATTATTTTTGACATCTTCTTTAGTAGGCATTCCTTCATAGTAGTATGAAAATGTCTTGTAATCTTTTGGTTCTTTTGTAGGTTCAACTTCATGTGCTTCTATAAACTCATCAAAATTCAGATTTGCACTTTTGACAATTTTGTTAATGTTGGTAATTAAACACTTGTTGAAAATATTTGTGACAGGAAGTCTAACAGCAATAGGAGGATAGCATGTTAAAATCCAAAAGTTTATATCATGTTGAAAATATTTATATATTTAAAAGAGAAATCTGCACAATGGATGTGCCAAATGTAATTTAAAATCTTTTGTAACTGAAATGGAATCCAAAGATTCATGCAATAGATAGGAATATGAATAGTCATTTGTAACTGCCCAAAGTAATTATAAAGCAATGATCAATAGAGAGAAATTAGATAGTTTAGAGGGAAGAGAAAAAATGTAAAATTTATCCCACCCTCTAGTTGTCTATAGTCATGGTGATAGTTGTAGTTATTTTATAAGTATCTTCAATAAATTTTAGAGTTCTATGTTATTTCATTCTCTATGTTTGTTATACTCTCTATGGTTCATGTTCCCAATTTACATTAGAAGTAGTTTTATGTTGTCCATGTATTTAAATTTCTTTAAGGAAGAATCTAGTCAATTTAAGTTAAATCTATGCATGAAAGTCAATATTGCTATAGGAAGTCAAATGAGTTTCTATCGCATTTCTGTACATTTGTTAGTATTAAGAGAGAAGAATAATGTAAACCTGAGTTAAGAAAAATAATCAATCCTAAAGGTGTATAAACCCCTTGATGTAGACTTAGTTGATTAATTTATTTCTTCCTAAGTTTTCAAAGGTGAGGCTCTACATCACCGCCCCTTCTCCTCCCCCCCCCCCCCCCTTAAGTTATCTTGGTTGACATTACTTTCTAACACAATGTTGGCAGATGTAAGTGCAAGGATCTCAAGTGTCACATGTTTCTAGATTTTCACCACTTGGTAGGATTTTGTTTTTTGCTTACAAATTTTTATGTTTTTTTTTTAGTTTTGAAATATTTGATTTTTTTGGTGATACATCAAAGTGCCTATTTCTAGGTTTTGACTAAGATAATCATTTTTTTAGGATGTTTTCTACTTTTTATGATTTTTTCAGGACCATATTGTTGGCAGTGGGATAGTGTCCCTCACTTACATGGCTTAACCACCTTATTTTGTTCTATAAGACTATTACTTGTATCAAGCATTGAAAGGTTGATCTTTTGGTGTAATGGCAACCCTGTCCTTTCTAACAATTGGTATCAGAGCTTGGTCACAAGTTTGAATCTTGTAGACCATAATGAGTGATGTTGGGAGGGAGATTGTTGGCAATAAACTAGTGTACCTCATAGGATTAATGGCATGGCTTAACTACCTCTTGTGGTTCTATAAGACTATTGGATGTATCGAGCATTGAAAGGTTAATCTTTTGGTGTAACGACAATTTTATGATTTTTCAGGATCATAAAGTATGTACAAACCTTGGACTAGAAAGAGCATCATGCATAGAAATTCTTAAGACATAGGACATTGATAAGTTTAGGGAGTTATTTTCCTTAGGTGTAGAAAGTTGATAAGCATCAGACCCAACAACAACATTGATGATATAGGGAACCAATTGTTAGGATAAACCACGGACAGAAAATAAAAACTACATGCAAATATAACCAATAACAAAAATAATAGAACACACATAAATGAACACAAGGCACCAAGATTTAACATGGTTCACCCAATCCCTGGGCTACGTCCACCAAACAGCAAGTCCGATCTTATTACAATCCAGTGATTACAACCTGATTACAATCCGTAATCCCTTACAACTCAATACCACCGCAAGAACCAATTTCGTATCACCACACATAAAAAATACCCAACCCTAAGCCCTTTTTATACAAGTATTAAACCGCTTTAGGGTTATAACATGTCAGCCATATGTCGGCCATAATATGTCAGCTACCATGTCGATGTCGGCTACTTCCAAAAAAAAAAAATTTTGGGGCGATGCCCTGAACCCCACTATTTATGAAGTATGTACAGTACTTTCCTGATCAGTCACCACAATCTAACAATCTCCCACTTGGGGACTGATCAGGCTCCACACTAAACAACAATCTCCCACTTGGAGACTGATCCTGTAGCAATACAACTACTGCATGGGGCTCCCACTGGATCAAACCACCCTGGACTCTACTGTTCTTTTATTCACATTTAGTCTAAAAGACCAACTGAAGCTGAAGAGGAGTTCAGCTTCTCCCTTGTGACAACCTTTGTCAACATATCTGCTGGATTTTCATTGGTATGTATCTTCTCCAGCTTTAACTGTCCATCCTCCAAAACTGACTGAATGAAATGGTACCGCAACTGTATGTGTTTGGTCTTAGAATGTAGAGCTGAATTCTTAGCAAGATGAATGGCACTCTGACTATCTGTGAACAAATAATTATCCTTCTGAGGATGTCCCAATTCTTCCAAGAAGAATTGAAGCCATATCATCTCTTTGGCTACCACTGTAGCAGCAACATACTCTGCCTCTGTAGTGGAGAGAGCATTAATCTTCTGTAGCCTAGAAACCCAGCTCATGGCTGCCCCACCAATAGTAAAGACATAACCTGTAGTACTCCGCCTGGTATCAATATCCCCAGCCAAATCGGAGTCAACATAGCCCTGTAAATCAGTAGTAGAGCCCCCAAAGTGTAAACACTTATTGGATGTTCCTCTCAAATATCTGAGAATCCACTTGACAGCATTCCAATGCTCAAAACCTGGATGACTCATATACCTGCTAACGACGCCCACTGCATGTGCAATATCTGGCCTAGTGCATACCATAGCATACATCAAACTTCCTACAGCTGAAGCATAGGGTACCTTGGACATCTTATCCTCCTCTTCCTGTGTCTTGGGACACATCTCCTTAGTCAATTTCAAATGACCAGGTAAAGGTGTGCTGACAGCTTTAGCAGTCTCCATAGAGAAACATTGCAACACCTTCTCAACATAATCAGCTTGAGATAGCATCAATGTTCTGTTCTTCCTATCTCTGCAAATCTTCATACCAAGGATTTGTTTTGCTGCCCCCAAATCCTTCATAGAAAATGCATGTGCTAACTGGCATTTTAGCCCCTTAATATGATGCATGTTAGACCCAGCTATAAGCATATCATCAACATATAGACATAAAATAATGTAGCTATCATCATCCAACCTCTTAAAATAAACACAGTAATCTGAATGACACCTGTTATATCCATGCTCATGCATAAAACTGTCAAATTTTAGATACCATTGCCGAGGTGCTTGCTTCAGGCCATATAAACTTTTTTTCAAGTTGCACACTAAGTTCTCCTTACCTTTGACCTCAAAACCCTGTGGCTGAGCCATATATATTTCTTCATCCAAATCACCATGAAGAAAGGCTGTTTTAACATCCATCTGCTCTAAATGCAAATCTTCAGTAGCCACAAGACTTAAAATAGTACGAATAGAAGTCATTTTAACAACAGGAGAAAATATCTCATCAAAATCAATTCCCTTTTTCTGTGCAAATCCTTTTACAACTAACCTGGCCTTAAATCTTTTCTTACCTCCTTCCTCTTCTTTCAACCTGTAAACCCATTTATTCTGTAAAGCCTTTTTACCTGCAGGCAACTTGCACAAATCCCATGTCTTATTTTTCAGCAAAGAGTCCATTTCATCTTTCATTGCAGACTCCCACTGAATCTTAGTATCCACCTGCACAGCTTCATCATAACTTTCAGGTTCGCCAGCATCAGTAAGTAAAATAGAATACAAAGAGGGAGAAAACCTTTGTGGAGGTCTAATTTGCCTTGTTGACCATCTAACATTCACTGGTGTGTGTGGTATTTGTTGTTGCAGTTGTTGCACATCATGAGGAATGGCTGGAACATCAGCTTTTGGAGTATCATCCAGCACTACATAATCATCTTCTTTCTTCTCATGTTGCTGCAACAGATCTTTGTACAACACTTTTTCATTGAATATGACATCCCGACTTCTTATAATTTTATGATTTTCAAAATCCCAAAGCCTATAGCCAAATTCATTAATGCCATATCCAACAAAGACACATTTCTTTGATTTTTCTTCTAGCTTGGTTCTATTTTTAGAGTCTATATGAGCAAAAGCTTCACAACCGAAGGTCTTGAGAAAAGAATAACTCACCTTCTTACCAGTCCATGCTTCCTCTGGAATACCACAGTCCAAAGGAGTAGAGGGACCTCGATTAATCAAATATACTGTAGTATTGACAGCCTCTGCCCACATGTGTAAGGGCAACCCAGCATGCAACCTCATGCTCCTTGCGTGCTCCATTATAGTCCTGTTCATGCGTTCAGCCACTCCATTTTCTTGCGGAGTCCTTGGAACAATTTTTTGTCTACGAATACCATTAGTGGAGCAATAATCTTCAAATTCATGACTACAATACTCACCACCATTATCAGATCTGAGACATTTTAATTTCTTACCAGTCTCATTTTCAACCAAGCATTTCCATTTCTTAAAAGTTTGAAATACATCAAATTTCTGTCTAAGAAAATAAACCCATACTTTTCTAGTTGTGTCATCAATAAATGTAACATAATAATGAGAGCCACCAAGGGAAGATACCTGAGCTGGTCCCCATACATCTATATGCACAAGCTCTAATTTCTCCTTTTTGTTTTCCTTCCCTGTCTTTACAAAACTCACTCTCTTTTGTTTTCCATACACACAACTTTCATAGAAATCCATATTCACACATTTTAGACCTGGTAAAACTTTCCTTGAATGAAGTACTTTCATACCTTTCT
The DNA here is from genome assembly GCA_028749045.1 of Cupressus sempervirens. Classification (NCBI taxonomy): domain Eukaryota; kingdom Viridiplantae; phylum Streptophyta; class Pinopsida; order Cupressales; family Cupressaceae; genus Cupressus; species Cupressus sempervirens. The sequence continues at coordinate 63,092,744 of CM053792.1, forward strand.
CACTCATGTGCCCAAGTCTATTGTGCCACAGCGCTGTATCAAAATCTACAGCAGCTATTTGTTCTCCCTGCTCAACTGCAGTAATTGTTCCTGAATATTCATTTTTCTCTGAAATAATCAAAGTAGAAGGAACAATATGACCTGTACAAAGATATAAGGTGCCTACTTTCACACCTTTTGCTACTACAAGGGAACCTTTTGAAACCTTCCAATTTTTATCACTAAAAGTAATTACACAACCCTCATCACCGAGTTGCCTTGCTGAAATTAAATTCCTACTCAGCTTTGGAACATGTCTTACCTCATGTAGTAGCCAATGATTCCCATTCTGCAACTTAATCTTAATTTTTCCCTTTCCAACAATCTGACAGGGTTCATTATCCCCCAAATAAACAAGCCCAAAATCCCCTTGGACATAATCAATGAAATAACCTCTATGAGGTGTAGCATGAAAAGAAGCACCAGAATCTAAAACCCATGAATCATCAACACTCTCTAAAGACAGAAGCAAAGCATCCTCTTCGGATTTATTACTTACCACATTTGCCTCTTTGTCTCCATCTGATTTATCTCCTTCATTTTTCTTTCGAGTCCAGCAATCTTTCTTTTTGTGCCCTGGTTTCCCACAGTACCAGCAATCATTTGGTCCTCTCGATTGAGACCTCCTCCCCTTTGACTTTCCTCTTGATTTCCCACGATTTCCAGAGTTACTTCCTCTTTCAGTCGTTCTGCCCCTGCTTTGTGCATTTAAAGCACTTCCTGATGTAGATCCACCTAAGGATTTTCTACGAGTTTCCTCACTTAAAATAACACCGATCACATCATCATATTTTAGGGTACTTGATCCAGGAACAGAATTACTCACCGCCATTACCAAGCCATTCCAGCTTTCAGGCAGAGAACACAAAATCAAGAGAGCCCTAATTTCTTCATCAAAATTGATACCCACAGAAGATAATTGACTAGTAATAGTATTAAACTCATTTAAATGATCTGCAACAGATCCACCTTCTGCCATTTTCATATTAAATAAACGCTTCATGAGAAATACCTTATTTGAAGCGAAGGGCTTTTCATACAGTGTCGCTAGGGTTTTCATCAAATCTTCTGTCGTCTTTGCTTTTGTAATATTAAATGCCACCGATGGTACCAAGCATAACCGAATGCTTTCGAGTGCCTTTCTGTCCAAAAGATCCCATTCAGCCTCTGACATAGTTCCCTGATTCTTGGCTTTTCCTTCCAACGGCTTCCATAAATCCTTCTGATATAAATAGTCTTCCATTTGCATCTTCCATAACTGGAAGTTCTGCCCATTAAACCTATCAACCCTCAGCTTACCATCATCTGCCATTGCTCCCACTCAACCGTGAGACTCCCACTTAACCGTGAGACTTTCCTGCAGAGGATAACTGAGAAACAACTAGGCTCTGATACCACTTGTTAGGATAAACCACGGACAGAAAATAAAAACTACATGCAAATATAACCAATAACAAAAATAATAGAACACACATAAATGAACACAAGGCACCAAGATTTAACATGGTTCACCCAATCCCTGGGCTACGTCCACCAAACAGCAAGTCTGATCTTATTACAATCCAGTGATTACAACCTGATTACAATCCGTAATCCCTTACAACTCAATACCGCCGCAAGAACCAATTTCGTATCACCACACATAAAAAATACCCAACCCTAAGCCCTTTTTATACAAGTATTAAACCGCTTTAGGGTTATAACATGTCAGCCATATGTCGGCCATAATATGTCGGCTACCATGTACAGTACTTTATGAAGTATGTACAGTACTTTCCTGATCAGTCACCACAATCTAACACCAATCAGTTAGGTTCAAAGTTTCTTTTCTATGTTATGTTTTGTTGATTCTTTGGATTCTCACTAAGGACTAAATCACCAACCTGGAACTCTCTAGGATGAACCTTCTTGTTGTAACTTTGAGACATTCTCTTTTGATTATCTGTCTTGTGATCAAAAGAAGCTTATCAACATTCAACTAGAAGTTCTCATTCTTTGATTCTCATAGTTTTGTAATCTTCATTAGTGATCAAACCCTTCAAAGAGACTCATAAAGAAGGGATCTCAACCTCAAGTGTTAAAACATCCTCAAATCTATACACTAATACAAAAGGTATAGCTCTAGTAGGTGTGTGAATGATAGTCCTATAAGACCCTAATGAAAGATTAATTTTGAAGTATCGGTCCCTTCATGATTGATGCACCATCCTATACAGGATTTACATGAGTGTTTTGTTAGATGCTTTAGCCTAGTCATTTCCTTGATGTAAATAGCTTGACCAGTATTGTTTAATCTTATACTTCTTGCATAATTTCTTGAGGTCTTTGTTTTTGAATTTTCCTCTATTATTAGTGGTTGTAGATGAAGTAATACCATAGTGACAGATTATGTGATTCAAGATAAAGAGAGAAATGTGTTTTCCTATAGCTGTACAAAGATGAATGACCTCAACACATTTTGTAAGGTACCAAGTTGTTGTGATGATCAGCATATTTTTTCTAGAAGAATTATAATTAATATTGCTCACTTAGTCAAAATCCCACTGCTAAAAGGGATAGTTTGTAACATAAGGTATCAATTCACATCTAGGTGCATGAATCAAGTTATCATGAAGCTAACATTTCTTATAGGAATTAGCATATTGCATCACATCACTATGCACTATTAGCCAATAATAACCATCCCTATGTAATTTTTGAGCTAACACAATGTCATTAGAATGAGACTTGCATATGTCATCATGGACTTCAGCTAATGCTCAGTTAGACTCATCCTGTTTTGAGCCTTTAAGAAGTGCTTTGTCTAGACCATTCCTAAAACAATTATTGGAGTTTTTTCTAGTAAAGAAGATATGAGGTGGATTTAGACCTAACACTAGGAAACAAAGATAGGCACAAGCCTAAGGATGAGCTAAATCCTATATTCAGAAAGGCTAAATCTTGGTTCTAAGCCAATTGACAGATTCAAAACACTCACTTCTCTTTAGGCTCTGCTAAGCCAAGGTGGGAACACCTAAGGGATCTCTATGATTAACTTGATATTTCTTTATGCAAGACTATCCCCTATAGCAGAAATGGTCAATATCTTCTCTGATTTGCTGAAAACCTTTCTGGTTGCACTAGCTAATTACAACCAAATAGTAACAACAAATAAGTCATGATCAACACTTCTAGTTCTTCAAAACATAAAAGGGAAAATTGATACTATTTGTTGTGTAAATGTCCTGTAGTTACAAGAATTTTCCAATATGCCTTCAAACTTTTAGATGGACCAGTGTCTTATCCATTGGGCTATAGAGTCGATAATTAGCAATTTAGATCTTTTTAATCAACTTGTGATTAAGAGAGTCAACATTAAACTCTTAGTTTCATTCTAATTTTCATCCTTCTCATAAACCCTAAACCTTATCAATTATAGAAAGCAATTACCTGATTCTTTAAATTAGTAGCAATCAACAAGAGGCATACAACCATTTAAATTGCATTAAACTGAAGAGAAAACTTATCTATTTAGTCTCAAAGCTGTAGATATATGAAAAAAGAGACAAAACATCAAGGATAATGACAATTAAGATTAAATTGTTCTATTTAATTTCAATATTGTTGATAAAACTCAGAATATAAAACATAGATGAAACCGCTCTTCGAGAATGTTTTCCTTTTGTATTCAAATATACAATATAACAAAACTCATTCAAGTAATTACATAACACTTTGGACGGACTGCAAATTAATAATATGACATATATGAAAATTCTATAGATAACATACCTCTACTTCTCATCTTGGGAATCCATAAATAGGATTGCAACAAGCTACAGATGGGAGGAGGACACATGTCAAAAATCTAATGGAATCAAAAACTCTTGGAAGGTGTACATAATAAATACAAAGATCAGCCTTCCAAAATATCGATCAAAAAAGATAATTAGCTGAGGAAGTAGAAAAACATTAATGTTGAATCCTTGATCTTTCTTCTCCTTGTACTTTATCTGCCTCTTATGCAAAATCTCAGCTACCTCCTATTGGTAAAGCTTTTATTTCACCTACTACTTCCCAGATGTAAATCGCTCTTTTGGTGTGCCAGTCAGTATTCTCTACCTCTTGTAAATCTTGAGTGGCCTTGGTCCACTTTGCATCCACAATTGCTTTGATTTCAAAAATAAATTTATTCAAATTTATCTTTGTTTTAAAAAGAGAATCAGTCAAAGCATGGAAAGGGGAAATAGAGGTATCCTCAATAACTGCTACAGTAGTCTCCCGCATCAAGATGTTATCAAAAGAAGTTGATCACTCCTGCCAATCCCTTACTTCATTGGTAGCACTTAGTATAGATGGTATACAACATTCTATTCCATTAGATAAAACTTTCAATTTTCCTTGTATAACCTGCAACTTACCAGTAAAGAAGCCACTTAATTCTCTTATCATTTCTAGGCTCTCCTTTGTAGTGAAAATTTTGTCTAGAAAATCTGGCTTTTTAGCCATCAACACAATTAATCTATCCAAAAATTAAATGTAAGGCCCCCATAGACCAAAAGTGGGTGTTAACCATGAGAGTGCTTCATTGCAGAACTACTCAGCACTTTGTAAAGTAATAAAAGAATTATGAGTCTATTGTGATAGGTTCTTCAAGACATCAAAGTTGTGGCTCATCATACCTCTAAGGATCTATATCCTTACATCTCCTCCCTACTAAATTGACTGAGTGTTAGTGCTCATTTTCCTTGGCTATGAGGACTCATCCTCCTCTGTATCCTCAGTCTGCACCAAAGCCTTAGTAGTATCCTTGACTGGCACTAAAGTTCCTTGTCCCTCTTCTCTTTGAACTAGAGCCATTCTCTATTTGTCTTGTGTCAGCTGCTCTCTAAGGGATGCAATTTCATCTTCAAGTTCCTGGACCTTAGCTTCCAGCTCAACAATTCTTCCTTGTATACATGACTACTTATGAGCTCATTTTCATAGAGCTTCCTGACATCAATGTAGTCATGTATAGATTGGGTCATCCTCGTCTCCATTTCCTCTACCTTGGATTCATGCATAAATGAAAAATGTTCCAATACCTTGGAGATCTTTGTGCCACAGGTGACCTGTAGAGTCCATATTATCATGTTGCCCTATTTTGTGCTTTGCACATCCATCAATTTGGGTTTGTTAGAAGTAGGGGCCATGCTCCACACTACCAAGGACTTGGTATCAATGTTGAAACTAGTCCCTCTCTTCAATCCCTTAGCACCAATTGCCTCATACGATATGGAATTCTCATGTCTTCTAATTTGATCAAGCATGAAAGCTTGCTCCAAGTCCCAACCAGGTACTAGTAACAATCCACTTCTTTGGACAAGATCTTTGGCCTCCTCTAAAGTCATCACTTCACTTTCAAAGATCATAGGCCTACAATTTCTCAATTAACTCCATCCTCTACTCATCTGATTCATCAGGTTTCATCTTGAGAACAAGCTCACTATGTTTAATTTTATATTAAAAGCTTTTGAATTCATTGGATTTGATGAACTCATCATCCTCCAAGAATTCTTGAGCTTGAATGATCCTATCATCTAGTCTTGTTGTTGCTAGCTCCAAGTCTATCAAAGTGTTCTCTATTGCATTAGCCTTGGTCTAGAGGTAATTTTGTCTCATGTCAAAAAAATAATGGGTATTCCCTGGCAAAATTTGTAAAGTTGTTTGCCTGACTCGGGGAGGGATCTATATAATTTTCTGCCTTGTATGCCCCTTTGCCATCCAAGATGCCTGGGGTGCATCTTCCTCCTCCACCTCAAGGGCCACATCTAGTTCTGAGCTATTAGGGAAAATTGTTTCCTCATCCCCCATTGGACCCTTTGGCATCTTAGCCATTATTTTAACATGATCCATGATAATCTTTTTGATTCTCAAGGGGTAATGGATATCCATGTAAAAGCCTAGGAATTGGGGATCAATTCTCTTCAATTCCTTTTCTACCCTCAGTACATCATCAAGTTTTGCAAGCTTTTCAGCTACCTCCCCTTCTGCTACTATGTTTGGGATGATGTCTTCATAGGGAAATTCCTTCGAATTGGGCAACACATAGTTTCTCATTTCTTTAAAAGTTGCCCTCATCCATCCCTCAAAGTCATACATTCTATATGGGCCTATGCATAAATTATAATAGTGTAGAAAAGAATGAATAGAATCTAGGGTCTCTTTGCCTATGTTAAAATTACCAATTTTAAAAAATCTATGCAAAAAGTTCCTTTATGTACCTTAGGGCCTAGATATTCACTATTAACCATGAACAATTGCCAAATAAATTCAATTATTCCTAATCTAGGAGGAATAAACTTTGGTAAAATATGGGGTGGCTAGGGAAAACCATAGACTCTAATCAAAGAAAAGGTAGGAAACAAGAAAATATCCCCCCAATTATGATCTAATCATTTTGCTTCATGTAACTAGGCTGGTCTCAGAAGACCTTTCAAAATTTTAGGGGCCCTAAAGTACCCTGGGTCTAATATTTTCATTATAACAGCACTAAAATTATTGAAAAAGGACACGGAATTAGAAAAATGATAAGTGTTATCCCATACCCATGTCCACAGCTACACTAGCATGTCTCCATTTAAATCAAAAGTTTGATCAATAGAATCAAAGCAGATGTATCCCACATTCTTATAGAGAATCAAATGCATTTGCAGAGAGTAGTAAGGGAAGCTGAATTCTCTAATTTCTCTAGACCTTGCCCGGGCAATGTTATCCCTCATTATATCTAATATATGACTAACATAGTCATATTCACAGGAGTGGTAGGCATCTTGTACATCCCTAGCAATTATGTATTCTTCCCCCCAAACCTCATTAGACCCATCCTTTCCTACAACCTTGTGGACACCATATATGGTCTTGACAAAATAACCTTTGAATTTGTCCATGGCCATCTTCTTTTGTATCTTTTTTGGGTAATCACCCACCTTCTTCAAATCACCAGGATTATGTTGCAGTAATGAAGCTCCAGTGAAAGCATTGGGATTTGCCTCAAATCTCCTCTGTAAGTCCTTCAAATCTACAGACTGACCCCTTGCTCCAATTAATCCAAAAGCTTGAATGAAAGATTCTCAGTCCAAGGTACATAGAACAGTTCCATCCTTCCTATGAAAAGACTTGGTGGTAGGATTTTAGCATTGGAACAAGGCCTTCATAAAATCCACACCTATGAAAACCTCTAGGAAAGCCAGCTTGATAAGGTTCTTCTTCCATGGATTACGAATAGGAACCTTCTTCTCCCTATTGCAATAAAAAAAGTAGAAAAGCTTAGAACCAGTGACATCAGGGCATCTGGCATCTTAGCACCTAGCATATGGATCAAATAAAGCATGATCATTAGCAAAGTTTGCATTTGTAGGCCCTATAAACAAATTTATCCACTCCTCCAGGAATCAGTTAGGCTTCTAATGTCTGGTTTTAACTCCCTTTGAGGTTGAGGTCTCTGATATTGCCATTTTTTAGCCTTGGATTTCTTCCACTTCTTGGTTTGACATTTTGTGAATTTGCAACTGAATTATCTCTAATTGGAAATATTTTGTCTCTTACAAGCTTTGGAAACAATAATCCAGAATGCATAGAAAACACAGGATGAACTCAAATTTTCTTTTTTGCAAATGATAAACAGTGATAATGGGAATGGAAGATCTTATAAGTTGATATGCTTAGACTAACATTTAAGTTGCATTGATTTTGACATGCTTGAAAAAGGATCTCAATCCTTTCTGTCAACTTCATGGAGCGTCACCATTAATTTTCAACTATGCACTTTTTGTACTGCACTCAAAACTGATTGGCTGAGAAGCCCATATTTCTTTTCTCATCATTATGTTTTTTGTAAAGATTAGATTCTATGATATTATGACAAGGTGACTAAAAAGACCTTTTGTAACATTGCAACATTGTATTAATGGTTCTTCAATCTTACAACATCCCCTTAAAATTTATATCAAATAATCAAAAAAAGTGGCAAGACCCTCTACGATCTTAGAACACCCACCATTGTTGTAGCGTCGACAGCTGACTCCATCTTGTTCTACAATCTCATGACAAGCGGTTTTAGAGCATCATAAGTTACTTTCTCTTCCCTATAATCATATGATTGTAGTTGAGCTTCCCCCTTCATAACATTGCAATAGAACATGTTTGCTTCTATGATGTTATGGTCACCCTGAAACCATTACATTGCAACATTGATAGTTTATTATTCCTTTTGTGTGACCTTACGAAAAACCCTAGTCGTAACATTAGAAAACCCCTTTCAAAGCCCTGAGATCTCATGATGAAAAACCTATCATAAGATCAAAGACTGCAAGCCATTTTCCAACTTAAAATCTTTTCATCCCACAAATGCTGACAACGAATACATCTAGCACATGTACGTTGGCTCTACTCAAACAGGAAATTGACATCTATCCTAACAACTCATGACCTATTTACCTTTATGATCCTTATGATCCTACGATGATAGAATGTCATTCCATCACAACACGCTTTGATCCTTTATACAATCACATGACAAAACCTTTTGTCATAGTATCTTAACTCTTAAAATTGAACCCTCTGATCATGTGATATGCACTATAGGATCATAGATCTCTATCCTTTTCTTTATGATCTAACGATGAAGACTTTATCATAGGGTTCCAACCACCCTTACTCCCCACTTTCGATGCTACAATAAACCTTTTATTATAATATCAAAAAAGACCTTCTCATGAACAAAATATAATGCCATACAATCTTACAACACAAAGGACATCACAAGATCAGGAAAGATCAAAATCCTACCAATGATAACACAATACAACATTAATCATTAAATCAAAAAAGGCCTTTACGCTTGCCTATGATATTCTGCTAACCCTCCATCATAACATCATAGAAGAAAATGTACTTTAGAAAAATAAAAACCTACTCATTTATATGGCCTAGGGTTAGGGAAATATGGTGATTATGCAATTTGTTAGGGTTAATTGTAAATGGAAAAATATAATCATAACCCTAGCGAAATAATTCAAAAATTTTCAACACAAAATGCAAAATTTTCTCATTAGTTAAAAAGGAGCTATCAGTGGCTCTGGCTAGGGATGATGGATAATCTATATTCATACAAGAATTTAGAATTTTTGGTTTGAGTAGACCACACACTTGAAAATGTGAGCAAGAACTAGAGACTATACAACAAAACATAGATATATACAAAGACTATACACATTTGCACAAGTATTTACAGAGACATACTACTTTCCAGGATATAAAATACCTTTAACAGAAGTATCTTTTCAAAAATTCCCCATGAACTAGAAATTCTAAAAGATTTCCTAATAAATCTTTAATGAAGTATGAATCTTCACCCAAAAGAAGTCAACCAAATAAGGTCCTAACCAAATGGGATCAAATTTTCCATGCTTACATTTCTCTTGTAGCCTTGCATTCTACATAAAAAACAAGATGATCAGATTGAAATTTCCTAATTACTACTTTTCTATCATACAAATTTTTTGTTTGTAGCTACAATTTCATGTTTCTTGTAGAGGTTTCTTTTCTTGTTTTTGCTAATCTTGCTAATTCATCAATCCTCTCATGCATATCATCAATGATGTCATCATCATACATCTAAATAAAGTTATACAAACCAATCAGATTATTCTGAGGCATACTGGCCTGAATTCCATATACAAGGTCAAAAGGTGATACATCTATTGCCTTCTTGACTATCACTCTATCGACCCACATAGCTAATTGCAACTTTGAATCCCAAGCCTTCTTGTTATAATCCAAGGTCCTCTTGATGATTTTTAATAAACTTTTATTTGTAGATTCTAGCTACCCATTCCCTTGTGGATGATAAGGTGAAGAAATTGATCTAGTGATGCAATACTTTTCATAGAATTTGATGAATTATTTAGATCTAAAGCACATAGCATTATCAGTCACTATTATTTTAGGGCATCAAAATCTTGTAATGATGTTATTGAGTAGGAAATTATTTACCACTTTCCTGGTTGAATTCCTAGTAGGGATTGCCTCAACCCATTTTGTTAAGTAATCAATTGCAACCAGTCTCTAGGAAAAACCACTAATAGAGCTAGGCGAGTGTTGGTGTAAATAAGTATTTACCATTTACACTTAAGTTTACTTAGGTTAATACATTTTTATTTTATTTTTATTAGCCACCTAGGAGTATGTGTTTTGTTGTGAGTTGTCATGTTGACAACACAGGAGTTCGAACCTCTTTACTACACATGGTGTCTACAACACAAGAGTTAGAACACTAATTAAGCACATGGTGTCTACAACCTTCTCATTCTTATCCACTCATCTAGAATGTTGGATAAGGTGTGTGCTTAGTTTGAAATGCTTATCTTATCTCCTTGTTCTTTCTAGAGACATTCTAGGTGCTTCCTGAGAGGCCTTTATATACAGGCACTCCTAGTGTGTTTGTATCATATCACATCACATACTAAATAGAACAATGTATTAGGACATACTCTGATTAATTGATCGTATCCATTTTTGGTCTACAGTTGTGCTTGTGTTTGAGTTCTTAGTTCTTGGGTGAATTTTTCCCTTAGGCAAATTCTTACATGGTATCAGAGCTATACTAAATTCTTACATGGTATCAAAGCTCTTGGAGATTTTCTCATCACATAGCCATTTAAGACCATTCTTGTTTCATCATTGTAGCTTGACTTTGGTTTATCACAAAAATTGGGAGTGTCTAGAGCTATATCTAACTTCGCCATTGCATCTAGAATGTTGATTCGGTGAAAATTAGCTATAAAGACACCTACCCTAGGCCAAAGTCAATTGTGAGGTAAATTTTTTTGCAAACTAGCACCCGAAGGACCGATTTGCAGCATTGGTATGATCATTTTAGATCTGTAAATTTAATTTTCAAATCTACATTTGTTTCATCTACATCTCTGCTACTTTTTTTGGATCTGCATTATTTTCTAGAATTTTTTTTGCCATGGTGCCATAGGAGATATTTTTTGCAAGTGAAGATTGAAGCTTGCTAGTACAAATCAAATATTTGCATCACATTCAGAAGGTCCAAAAACCCCTAAATCAGATTTTGCTTCATACAAATTAGACATCTGAGGCAAAATCTAGAGCCATTTGATTTTTGGAGGCATGGCAACTATTCAAAAAAAATAACAACAGCAACAATTTTCAAATAGTGATGTCTACCTCATATGGACTCCTTTTTGTGAGAATTTTTTTTTGTTTTGGGGTAGGATTTCATGATCTACACATTGGTGTAGGTGGTTTGACATCTATGTTCTTGAATTTTTTTACAACTCACAAATCCCAAATTTTGCCACTTAAAATGCTTAGTACAGGCTCATCTGGACTCCAAATCAGGTTCCATTTTTTTTGAAAGTGCATATTTTTTTTTGTCTACTTTCTAGATCTTTAATCATATTATAGGTTCTATAGATAGAAATACCACTTTTAGAAATAGGCCCTAAATTGGCAAGTGGCTACCAAGTGGCTACCAAGTGCCTAAATCATTCATTAGGGGGGATTCTTTGATTCTTTGGGGGTTCATTGGTTGATCTCATGGAGTCTTGTCAAATTTTTCAGTCTAGTATTCGACCACAGTTGACAACAATGAACTATCACAAATGGAGTACTTTCATAATTGACCATCTAAGAGAACATCCAAGATTGTTTCCTTATCTCTATTCAATGCCACCACCTTTTAATTGGACATATATTATCAACCTTAATCAATTTCTGCATAAAAGTATCAGTAAGGAATCTTTTGCTTCTCTTAGATTGGCACATTTTCCTTGTGATATTTGGATGTCTATTTGGGAAGCATATGGAGATCCATGTGATCCTCCATCTCCAAAGAAAATTCTACATCCAATCACTCTATCTATGGTTTTTTCCACTCTAGATGAGATCACACCTCCAGCACCTGTTGCTTCTACTAATCCTATTCTAGCCATAGATGCTTTGGATTTAGTGTAGCAGGATACTTTATGTCTTCCTACTCTACCTTCATGCACTGACTTCCTTCTCTCCCTTGTAGGCCTTCTCATGGAGTCTCACATTAAAGATGTGAGAGACATTCTCGATGATATTCATCTTCTTTATGAGGCAAATTCTTTTGCCAGAGTGACAGATTCATGTACTCTAGTACTGCAGGGTATACATTGTCTTCTAGGTGATGATTTATTGCTAGACATTTCAACTCTATTCTTGGAGTCACACACAATAGATATGGAAGACTTCTTTGATGATCTATCACTTCTCTTGTCTGAGGACGATCCTTTTACAATTGTTATTAGGGCTCATTCTAACCCTCATGTCCATTCTCTACATGATCAATCCTTCTAGGTTGGTATTATTGTGGATACTTATGTACAACATTTGTAGGAGGTCTCTTTCTCATTTGAGAAGACTATTGGTTTTTTGAAATAGGTTCTCCATCTCTCCTTGTTTGATTTGCACTTCTTCTCAACAATTTTTGAGGGAGTCACTGTCAATATCAAAGCAGGGACACTTGAATAGGTTTTAGAGATATCGTTCATCTTACAGATTCCTTCTCTATATAGGGGATGCATCTCCTTTGTACCCTTGCATTTGTTTCTTCCAAAGGGGAGGAACATCATTCAGAGATCATGGACTAGCTTCTACATTGGAACATTTCTCACTGATCAACACACTACCTTTGGGGGGGTGGGGACTACCTCGTCTCCTTCTCCTTTTTCGGGGGGACTTTTTCCTCTCAAGGGGTTTTGTCCTTCTCCATTTTTCTCTTGTATATACTAGATGTATGTCATAATTGGGGGGTCTTGATTACTCCATCCATCCATGCATCCCTTTTCATCTCTCTTTTTTGGGGAGGGTTTTTCCCATGAGGTTTTCCCTCTTTCTCCACTTTATGAGAGATTGGATTTTTATAATGTACATGGGTACCTAAAATGGCCTAGTAGTCAGGACCCATCTTGCATTTCATCCTAGTGTTTGTAAGCTTAAGGGCATTCCCCTAAGTTGCACTTAAGGGAGGTGTTGGTGTAAATAAGTATTTACTATTTACACTTACTTAAGTTTACTTAGGTTAATGCATATTTTAATTTTTTATTAGCCACCTAGGAGTCTGTGTACTGTTGTGAGTTGTCATGTTGACAACACAGGAGTTTGCACCTCTTTTGTGCACATGGTGTATACAACACAAGAGTTAGAACACTAATTAAGCACATGGTGTCTACAACCTTCTCATTCTTATCCACTCATCTAGAATGTTGGATAAGGTGTGTGCTTAGTTGGCAATGCTTATCTTATCTCCTCGTTCTTTCTAGAGACATTCTAGGTGCTTCTTGAGAGGCCTTTATATACAGGCACTCCTAGTGTGTTTGTATCACATCACATCACATATTGAACAAAGAAATGTATTAGGACATACTTTGATTAATTGATCATATCCATTTTTGGTCTACAGTTGTGCTTTTGTTTCAATTCTAAGTTCCTGGGTGAATTTTCCCCTTAGGCAAATTCTTACATGGTATTAGAGTTATACCAAATTCTTACAGTGAGATCTCTCCTATAAAATCTATTCCCCATTGTTGGAAATGAGCTTGGACCTCAACTGATTTCAAAGGTATATTTCTTGATAATTTTGACTTTCCTGCAAACCTCTGGCATGAATCACATTTTCTCACCAAAATTTGGGTATCCTTAAACAAATTAGGCCACAAAAAACCCACCCTTGTAACCTTATGGGCTATAGTCTTTGCCATATAATGCCCTCCACATATATTTAAATGCATCTCAGTTAATATTTTTTCAGATTTATGTTGATCAATGCATTTTAGCAGTATACCTTCAAAATTTCTCCACCACAACATTCCATTCACAATAATATATCTAACTGAATGCAATTTTATGGTTCTCTTTTCATTTTCTATTAGGTAAGCTGGAGACTGCATGTGTTGCAAGAAATATATTATATCTTTATACCAATCACAGTATTCCATATCACATGTGCTAAGGCTAAGATCCTGATCTTCAGCATTAATTTGATTGGCATCCAAATTTTCTTGTGTCATGAGCTTTGCCAATCCCTAACCTCTTACTAGCTTAGTAATTAGGATATCTACATTGAATTCTTGGATCCTATTAATCCATTTACATCTTCTACCATATACCTCTTGCTGAGAGAAAATATCCTTCACTGCTGCACTTAGCACAAAAGCCATGATGACAACCCCTACAAGATAACATCTAAAAGCCTTGATACCCTTGACAAGAGCATATACCTACTTCTCATTAATATCATACTTCAATTCTACAGGTTGTAGGGATTTACTTAAAAAGGCTATAGGTTGTTCATGTCCATTTCCATTTTTTTGAAGTAAAACTGTTGCAACAGTATGAAAAGATGCAAAAGAAAAAATGTGCATGGGCTTTCCATAATCAAGGGTCCTAAGCACTAGAGCACTCTTAATAGAACTTTTTATTTCTTGGAAGGCAATAGAAGGCTCACCCTCCCAATTTATTGTAGCACCTTTCTTGAGCATTTTTGAGATTGGCCTACTGACTTCAGCAAAGTTTTTCACAAATCTCCTTAAGAAATTAACTTTTCCAAAGAAAGATTGTATACCTTTAGCATTTTTTGGCTTTTGGAATTTGTCAATTTCTACTACCCTTTCAGGATCAATCTTAACCCCCTCTTTTGAAACTATATGACCTAGAAGTTTCCCTTCTATGACCCCAAAGGTACGTTTTCTTGGGTTCAAAGGTACCTCATACTTCAAAGCCTTGACAAAAATCTTTTCAAGATGCCTGCAATGATCTTAAACATTCTTAGAATATGAAATCAAATCATCTTGATACACTACCATGAATTTGTCAATATAATCTTTGAAAGCCACATCCATGGCTCTCTAGAAAGTTGCCCCTCCATTTATGAGGCCAAAAGGCATTCTTACATACACATGTGTTCCCCAAGTAGTGGTGAAGGCTATCTTGAATTGCTCCTTTTCATCAACAAGAACCTAGTTGTCTCCTGAAAAACCATCCATAATAGACATCAAGTATGAACTAATTACTTGTTCAAGCATAGCCTCCATATTGGGCAATCCATAATTATCTTTTAAAGATGCAATATTTAGATTTCTAAAATCAACACAAAGCTTGATGTCGCCATTCTTTTTTCTAATAGGTACAAGATTAGACACATGTTGGTGTTTTAGAAAGAAACTAAAAACTATTGAAAAACAAAATTCTCAATACCAAGATAACATTACTCACACAATCTAAAGACCAGCCAATTCTTATTAACAATTTTATGTGCAAATAATTTGGGCCCAACTTCAACAAAACCAAGGGTGGTTTTCTACACTTCTGGCTCTGCAAAACTAGGGTGGGTATACCCAAGGATGATTCAAGAGTGGGAAAACTATATGAGGATTATTTTAGTTTCATTTTGATTCTCATCTAAAATCCCCAAATACATACACAATTCTTGATAATTTGATAAACACATCCCATATAATAGATATGGCCAAAAATTCTTCTATGGATCTGCAGGTGTTCTCAGTAATAGTGGCTAACTAAAGCTAAAACATTCCATGCAAACAAGTACTGGCCAACTTTGAAGATCTATAGGAAATAAAAGTAAAATTGATTTAATTTTGCATTTTTGACAACCATTTGTGACACATTTCTCTTTCAAATGGATCAAATTTGATCAGTGCCTAATCCATTGGGGTTCAGAGTCTGCTACAAATTTCTAGATCTAATTTGTTGCCTTATAACAAATTTCATTAGCTAATAATTCGCATTCAAAATTCTTTCCACTACTACAGCAACCTTATCAAATTCATCAAAGCTTTTACTTAATCCATTGAACTAATAGCAGTGATGAACATATATACAACCTAACTGAATTGCATTCAATTGCACAAGCCTTTACTCATACAACATCAAGATAACCAAGTAATCAAAAGGAGACAAAGTTCAGTAAGAAATGATATGGGGACAGCTCATAATTTGTATTCATTTTCCTTGAAAATTGTATACAATTTATAGTAAACTTAGAATGACCTTTAGAAAGAAACATAGATCATTCTATATTCATGTATTCTCAAGATCTGACAGAGAAAATACACCATGAATTTTTTGCTCAAAACAATGGACCAAAAATAGACTAAGTATATCACTTAGAAAAATAGAATTTGGAACATTCTCTAGCCCTAGAATCTCACTTAACTAGTGTGAGATTCATCAAGTTTCAGGCTACGAGAAAGTGACAAGTGTCCTTTACAAGAAACATTTACATACACCTATCACAAAATGACAAAAATGTGGGTAACAAAAGATATCAAAACATTCTTTTTGGTGGGTCAACTTCTTTCACTACTGAGTTGGCTATCATTCTGATTTCTCCTTGTATGCAACTGCTAAATTAGCCAACAATGAAACTTTTTTTGGTGATGGCACGTCAACCTCCACCAGAGGGCTTTCACCGTCTTTATCCTATATGGTGGGATTAACTTCTACATTTTCTCCTTTGGTTGTATCAGCATCCTGTGGTACCGGGTCTACAACTGAAAGTGACTAGTTATTCTTGTCTTCTTCTTCTAGTTGGGCCTGAGTAGTGACAGTGTCAAGGATTTGGATCTCCTCACCCTGTACTTCATCCTTGTTAGTTTTATCTTCATCAAATTGTTCACTAGGAGCCATTTCTGCCATCCACTTGTCAAATAACGTGTCATATGGCCAATTAAAATGAAAAATATCCTTTTGTCCTTTTAGTATATAATCAGCCTCTTTATTAATATCAACAAATTCCTATTTTAAAGAATCAAAAAATATTTGGGCTTTCACCATTTCTTCTATTGTGGTGGCCCACCATGCATGCCCTGTTTCATTTATGACTTGATTCATTCTTAAACAGAATAAATCATCAAGTTCCTTTGCCCATTCCTCTTTGCTTTTCAAATTATTTTTCTTATCTAAGGCACGAGGAAATAAACTAAATTTTTGGATCTTGTATTTGTTTAAGTAGCATATTATTTTCTTCTATAAATGTATCCTTTTATTGTCAAAATCAGCAAGATCAGAAACAATGTCAAAGGTTTTTTCAATCTGATCATGAGAATTATTTATAACAAATAAACACAAAAAGGTCATTACTTTCTCCCTTCTTACCCATTTGTTCACAGTAGGCTTTAGAGCCTCGTCATTTTCTTTTAACTCCTCCCAGATATTAATCACCCTAGCCAATTGATCATGGATTAGTGGCTATTCAACTTTGTCCTCCAGATATGTGAGAGCTTTTCTTAGTTTATCTTCATATTTAGATTCCATCTCCACATGTAAGGCCCATAGTTTACTCTTTTCTTCTTCAAAATCCTCAATAGTGTAGTACTGCGGCATTTGGCATGTATCTGGCAATTCTATGAGAGGGGTAGATTTGAAAGGTTCAACTGGGGGGCGAGGGTATGTTATTCTAGGCCTGATGGATTTTCCCAATAGCTTATTCTCAAGCTCAATTCTCTTTTTTACCTCTTTATTATAAGCATCCACCATTGTCTCATACTTGCTCTGCAATTCAAACATGGCTTGTTCCTCCTTCTTAGTAGTGGCCAAAAGAAACTTGGAAGAATGCACATTCTAGTATGCTAC
Organism: Cupressus sempervirens; assembly: GCA_028749045.1. NCBI lineage: Eukaryota > Viridiplantae > Streptophyta > Pinopsida > Cupressales > Cupressaceae > Cupressus > Cupressus sempervirens. Next base: position 63,110,450 of record CM053792.1, read on the forward strand.
CTGTACATGGGAGGTGTTAGCAACCCTTCTCACAAGTATATTCCCCATTAATCCAGACTCATCTGGTTGCAATGATGAGGCTCTAGATCCTCTCTTCAATGACCAACTGACCAATGCAATTGATCTTCAATAAATGTGGTGCCTTGGAAGTCCTTTTTATTTGGGTCTTGCAACTCCAATCTATTTGAAACAAAATTGAAAATTAATGCATCTGCACTATCCCAATTAGCCAACAATAGTATGTTAGATGTCTTTACCATTTGCCTTCCCTCTTCAGGGGTAATGTTCTAGAAATCTTGCATAATTTTTGCCTTTATTTTTTTTTTTGGATGAAGACTTCATCCATTTCTGAATTTTTTGTTTTCAATTTTTTGCACTTTTCCTCAAACATTCATGTTTGCCCTCCAGGCAAGCTGCTGAAAAGCCCTAGATTTCACAAAACTATCATCAGCCAAAAATTGATGACTTGCTTGTTCTAACATAGAGTCTAATTCCCTTCCTCTATAATTAGCTACTATTAGGTCCAGACCCGGTAGAGGAAGCTCTGGAGGGTTACCTTCATCCAATTCTACTTGAGTAATAAAAATACCTCCTTGTGATCCCATCTCCTCAACTTGCTCACCTATGAGTTGTTCTTCTCCAATCCTAAAAGGAGATTGAGTGGGTGAATGTTCCTCAACTTGAGGCCTCTCTTCTCTTATTACCTTCTACCTCTTGGGACTAGGCTCATCAAGTCTCTCCTCTATGGTTTTACTGGTGGATCCCATTATTTGTTTGAACTTATCTACAGGAGCCTCTTTATTTTTGAATTATAGTGTAACCAGGCTTCCTCTATACAATTATTTGACCAACTCCTATATTAGGAGTGAAAACCAACCTCATCATGACGTCTCTAGCCTTATCAGGATGAGAATCAAATAAAAATTGTTTCTTCTCATTCATGGCTTCCATTATTGTAGGGAAGTTACTCATGAGTTTATTTATTCTCTCAACCTTTGTATTAGCATTATCTAAAGGACTATAATTTTGATCAAAAAAATGAATGAATTCTAGGACTCGAGAGTAAACTCTCCATTTTTCTTTTTTAGTTTCTTGTTCCTGTAATGAGAATTCATTTCTTATAATGTCCTTTGGATAATATGGATCATGTTTGACCGGTCCTAGCTTAATCCTATGCCTCAAAGTCTGATTGAAAAACCCCTCAGAATCACAAAAATGGGAATGGGAGACAGCCATCATATACTGATCCAAAATTTTATACAAAAAGAGCCAACCCCCTTTGGTAATTACGAACTGATGGGCCACTCTGTAGGTAGGGAAAATTGACCATAGTTGCCTCTTCAACAAAAAAATTTCTTCTATTCCTCCTAGTTTCCACAAGACTTTTTCCATTCCTACCTTTAGAGGTACTTGGTAAGGCAAGACATGAGGACTCCCCTTAAAACCATAGATTTTGAAAATAGTAGAAATAGGGTAAGGAATAATATCTCCCCAATTATGTGAAACTTTCAAATTATAGGGGCTATCCATAGGCTTGATGAGACTCATCAGTACCTTAGGGATTCTGGGATTGTCACTCAATACAAGACATCTCAATTTAGAAGCAAAATATCTATCAAATCTGACAAAATTGGCATTATTTGCATCCCAAGTCGTATCTGCACTACACAACTGGACTGGCAATGTTTCCCCATTTTCCTCTCTATTCAATTCCATCTCATTACTAAAATATGCCATCCCCTTGAACAAGAACATATGCATCAATAAAGAGTAGTGGCCAAAAAAATTCTCCACTTTGCCTCTCGCAATTCCAACCAAACCAATGTGAATTTCTTCAGCTAAAAAGGAGTCAAAATCAAAGATAACATCTACACCAAAAGAAGAATTTGAACCATCATATACATAAGGCCAATGGGCATGAAATCCTACTCATCCTCACCAAAAACACGGCACAGGGTCTTGTATATCTTTGTAGCCCAGGAAGTGAAAAGACTCTTCTTAAAAGGTTCTCTAGAGGCTACAGTAATTACTGGCAGAGTTCTTATAGTACCAATGTGTGCCCTTAGTGCACCTCCCCTAATTACATCTCTCTTTACTTTGTATTCTTTTTCTAATTCTAGCAAATTGATTGGCACATGGTAATCTAATAATGGTTCTAAGTGAAAAACATCTCTAATTTCTTCAGGGCTAATTGAGACCAGAGGCACACCATCATTTCTTCTCACAACCCTAATGGCTTGATCATTATTTTTGGAAATGTCTTCTAGAAAATCATAATCCATGAAACCACTTGGAACTACTAGCTTTCCCAAATCAAAATTCCATATATTAGCATGAGGGGCAAACAACTTCCTTTCTAAAAATCACTTCTTAAACAAAACAAGGCCAGTTTGAGTAGTTACTGCATCCCTAACCCAGTTCCCCTTGTCATATAAGCCATCGGCAATTTTAAGCCTAGGGTTTAATGAAATTAACCTTTTAACCTGTGCAGGCTCTATAGTGGATCTTAGGAGTAATTCTAACAAATCATTATGGACATTCCTATCCATATAGTTAACTTGCCTAGAAAATGCTTTATTATGAGGCATCTTGATTGTAATAATGGGAACTGGAATGTCATAAAGGTTATGTGTGAGTACTTACTTGATATGTCAAAATTATCCTTCTTTGAACTTCTATAGTTGCTCTCAAACAGATGTGGGATTGCTTCACATCTTTACCAAGCTTAGCACAATGTGATCAATAGGTTCTTATGCTTAGAAAACATGAAACCTTTGTTGGTGTGGGATTGGAATGAATGAAAATTGTCTGTATTATACTCTATTTTTGCACACACAAAGCTTTCATTCATCATAAATGTGTAGAATAGAAAAACAAAGTAGCATCACACTTCCTTTTAAATTTGCGTCGTGATCCTTGAAAAATCCTACAATCCAGGAATGAAAACTAGGCTGACTCAATGTTTCTTTTAGCACACTGGCAGTGAAACCAATAAACTGCCTCCATCTGTATCTTTCCTTCAAATTTGGCATTTCAAACTAGGCCCACGGATGACCAAGGACATGTGTCACCAACTCCCTAACTCGCTATACTTATCTTTCGAGCACCTTTCCATAGTGAGCTAGCGATAACCACTGATCTTACTTTGACTATATGGTAGATATTTGAAACAACTTTTAAGAAAACAATGGTGGGTCCTTTGCTCATTAACTCGCTATACTTATTCATCGCACATCTCTTCATAGCAAGTTAATGAGCACCGATGATCAATACTTGATCTTGTGGACAGCAATTTACTGCAACACTAGTGGGCCATTGCTCGCTAACTCACTATACCTAACTTTCAAGCATTTTTTCATAGAAAATTAACAATGGCCTTTGATCTTGGTTTGATCTAATGATCAAAATTCTTTGTGTGCTTTATACATGGGGAGTGGGTCCATATACTGCTATGGCTGAGATGGTTGAACACGTTGGCACACACGTGTACTCTTTTTTTATCTTTTAATGACATCACATGTTGTTGGCCTTGCCACATTTGTGTCTTCCAAGTGGGTTGCTACATCGCTACCAGAAAAACATTAAATATCCATCAAATGATACAACGACCTCCCACTAAATAAACATCGAGAAATAAAGCTCAACTTGCATAGAAGTAAAAGCAAAGTCTACATAAGATTTTCTTCGGGATCCTCACAATCATTTCTAGTTATAAAAGAATGTTGTTTTTTGCAATGATCGGGCCCTCACTACATTGCTACTAGAAAAGTGGTGTTATTCCATCTAGTGATATAGCAACCTTTGACAGATTCTCAATTTTGATGATAGAAAACAAAACACACATTGATTGAAAACCCTACCGATTAATGTTAGTGTCAGAGAAGGTGATTGTGCACATTTATAATACTGTGTGAGAACTTCTATAGTCATATCAACCTTTTAAAAGAACACAGCCTTTTTGAAAAATCTAGGCATTTGCTACGTCACCACTGGTAAGTCGCATGGATTTTTTGATAGCCACTTAGCAAATTGCTGAAAAAACTTGGACATCGATGACACCATTCACAGTTTTCTTCACATGTGTTTATTCTTAAAATTGACAAGCTTGGGACATAGCACGAGCCAAAATTTACCTCATGTTAACATAATTCTTGGCATCAAATTTCACTTTTCAGTATCATAGACACATGTCATCGACTCGCTAACTCGCTATATGTAACAATAGAGCATTTTTCCATAGCAAGTTAACAATGATCGTAGATTCAAAAGGATCCGACGATGGGGTAAAACTTCTTTCACAAGGATTGAACAATGAACTCAACATGGGAGGGAAAAGAATATTCACTTATCCTCCTATTTTTTAAAAAAAATTTGTGCCAAGGAAAATTTTAATGGAATGGGACACAGGGTTTTAACAAAAAATTTCAAAGGCTAACAAAAATATGACTTAGCTAGAAATCCTATTCACCATTAATGGATTCCAATCTGAATTTTTTTTACCTGGACAATGGAAATTTATTATGAAAAAATTCAAACCAATAGTGGCTCTATCTGGGGACATTGAATGCTTTAGATTCAAATGAGGGCTCAGAATTTTTGGGATAAGTAGACCACATACAGGCTCCCAACAGATCAACCACTTACTAAGAGAACACACACGGGAAAACTATGCACAAGAAACTATACACAGACGAAAGGATTTACAGACATGTACAAGAAAACCCTAAACTACTATTCATGGAAATAATAAGTATTTTTTCAAGAAAAATACCTCTTCAAGAACTATCCATAAACTGACAGTTCAAGAATATTGTCTGATAGATCTTTGAGTACATAAGAATCCTCACCCAAAGTAGTTTCAATCAAATAAGGGACTAAAGAGATAGGATCAAATTTTCCATGTTTCCCTTTATCTTCAATTTTGGCATTCCACATTAAGACTAGGTCTCCATCTTCAAAATTTTTGCTTACCGTTCTTCTATCATAGAGTGTCTTAACTTGCAGTTGCATCTTTTGGTTCTTTAGAGATGCTTCTCTCCTAGTCTCAGTTAGCCCCACTAGTTCATCCAACCTTTCTCTCCTATTATCAATGATATCTTCATCATACATTTTTATGTAGTTATACAAACCTACTAGGTTGTTTTGGGGCATTCTTTCTTGAATTTCATACACCATATCAAATGGAGCTACACCAATGGCTTTCTTCACAGTTACCCTGTCAGCCCATATTGCTAACTGTAGCTTGGAATTCCATGCTTTCTTGTCATCATCCAAGGTTCTTTTAATGACCTTTAACAAGATTTTATTGGTGGACTTAGCTTGTCTATTTCCTTGTGGATGATAAGGAGAGGATGATGATCTTATCATTCCATATTTATCATAAAATGTAATGAATTCCTCAGACCTAAAGCACATTGCATTGTCTGTTACAATTTTCTGAGGACAGCCAAATCTAGAAATAAAATTATTGAGTAGGAAATTATTAACAACTTTACTTGTTGCATTTCTTGTGGGAATAGCCTCTACCAACTTTATAAACTAGTCAGTAGCCACTAGAATCCAAGAATAGCCAGTGCTAGACTTGTGGGAAATCTCTCCTATGAAATCCATACCCCATTGCTGAAAGGGTGCTTGAACCTCTACTGGCTTCAATGGAGTATTACCTGAGAACTTCAGTTTTCTAGCAAACCTCTAACAAGTGTCACATTTCCTAATCATAATTTGGGCATCCTTGAAAAGGGAGGGCCACCAAAATCTAGCCCTCATCACTTTATGTGCAGTGGTCTTGGCCATATAATGTCCTCCACACACTCCAGCATGCATTTCATTCAAGACTTCTTTTTCCTTTTCTTGATCAATACACTTCAGCAACACTACCTCAAAATTTCTCCACCATAAACTGCCTTGGACAATTATTTATCTGATGGCTTGTAATTTAGTACTCCTCTTTTCATTTGCAGGCAAGTGAGGAGGAGCTTCCATGTGTTGCAGGTAGTATATAACATTGGTGTACCAATCACAATGATCCATGTCACATAAGTCAAGTCTGAGGTCATCAACTACCACATTTATCTGATTGGCATCTAAATTAGATTCAGCCATGAGTTTAGCCAAACCTTGACCTCTTACCAACTTAGTTATCTGTATTTCAATATTGAATTCTTGGATCTTGTTGATCCATCTACACCTTCTGCCTGATACTTCTTGTTGAGAAAATATATCTTTCATTGCAGCATTAGGTAGAAAGGAAATGGCAGTAGCATCTAAAGGCCTTTACAACCTTCACTAAAGCATATGTCTATTTTTCATTTATCTCATATTTCAATTCAGCAGGCCACAGTGACTTACTAAAAAAGGCAAGGGTTGTTCATATCCTTCTTCGTTTTTCTACAACAAGACTGCAACTATAGTGTGAAAGGATGCAAAAGAAAAAATATGCATAGGCTATGAATAATCTAGAGTAATCAGTATTGGAGCATTTTTTATTATAGTTTTAATATCCTGGAATGCTTGTGAGGGCTCACATTCCAATCTATAGTAGCTCCCTTCTTGAGCATCTTTGAGATAGGTCTATTAATTTCAGCGAAATTGGTAACAAACCTTCTAAGAAAATTAAATTGGCCAAAGAAGAATTGAATTCCTTTTACATTCTTTGGCTTGGGGACTTTATCAATAGCTGCTACTCTCTCAGGGTCTATTTTCACCCCATCCTTGGACACTATATGTCCTAGTAATTTTCCTTCTATCACCCCAAATGTGCATTTCTTTGGGTGCAAAGATACTCCATATTCCAGAGCTTTGATAAAGATTTTCTCCAAATGCCTGTAGTGATCCTCAGCCTTCTTAGAATATGTTCTAAGATCATCCTGGTATACAACCATAAATTTGTCAATATAATCATGAAATGCCACATCCATGGCCCTTTGGAAAGTAGCTCCTGCATTAATCAGGCCAAATGGCATCCTTACATATACATATGTTCCCCATGGGGTTGTGAAGGTTGTCTTGAATTGTTCACTTTCCTTTACCAAAACTTGATTATATCCAGAGAAACCATCCATCATTGACATTAGCTCACAACCAATCACTTGTTGCAACATGGCTTCCATATTGGGTAATCCATAATTGTCCTTCAAAGATGCAATGTTCAGATTCCTAAAATCCATGCATAATTTTATATCTCCATTCTTCTTTCTGACAGGTACCAAATTTGAAACCTAGGTGCAATGCCTAATTGGTTTGATTATCCCCTCATCCCTTAGTTTCATCAACTCTTCTTGCATTTTGGGAGCTAGGATAGGGTTTACTGGTCTTTGTTTCTGTCTAAAAGGTTTTACATTATATTTTAATGGTATGACATGCTAGAAAAAATCTTCCCTATAAGCCTTAAGGTCATTATATGACCATGTAAAAACATGTCTATACTTCCTAAGCAAGTTAATCAATTTTTCTTTTTTTTTAGCATTCAAATTTTGGCCAATATAAACCTTTTTAGGAGCTTAATCAGTACCAAGATTTATTTCTTCTAATTCCTGAGGCTTATGGTCCTTAACTCCTAGTTTTACTCTATCTTGGTTATCAAAGATGCTCTTCAAAACTACTAACCCCTTTGGCACCTTATTGGTTTTCAAATGCATAATCTCCTGGCCAAAAATGGTTTCCTTACCATCTATAGTTTCAATTAAATCACTGCAGTCCATTTCTTGACCCTGGTATCTATCTTCATTTAACAAAAAATTTATAATGTCCTTGTCATCTTCAAAGACTTGCCAATTTTCAATGTTATTAGGTATGGAAGGTTTATTTTGTACCTCAATTTGAGAGATTCCTACAAATGATATCTCCTTAGGCTTGATTGCTACATTTGCTAACAAATCAGCCATCTTATTTTGAGTCCTATCTCTCCATGAGATACCAAATACATCAAAAGATTCTATCTGATCCCAAACTGCATTTCTATATTGTTTCAATCTCTTTTTCTTGGATGAATAGGTTCCTTTTATCTGGGAGATAACTAATTCAGAATCCCCTATGACATGTAACTTCTTAATCCCATGATGTGTGGCAACTTTCAATCCTAGCAATAAGGCCTCATATTCTGCAATATTATTTGTGCAAGAAAACTTCAAAGTGAATGAATATCTGAAAGTATTTTTCTTAGGGGAAACAAAAACTAAAACTACCCCTGCACCCTCTTTAGAACTAGCCCCATTAAAAAACATAGTCCATAATATTGGTGAGTTGGTACAACATTCAACTTCATGTTCAATTACAGCAAGTAAATTCTCAATTTCTTGAATAATCAATTCAACTCTGAAGGCATTGACACCAGTATCTAAGAAACAAATCATGACATCTTTGTCGATTTCTTCCCCTAAAATGTGATTAACCCTTGGCTCTCTATTTACCCTTACAGCTTTATCCCCAATGTGGAAAGTAGCATAGGTTAAGTCACATTGCAGACTACCCCCCATAGCAGCACTTCATTTGTGAGAGAGCAACATTCCATAGTGTGGAGGTATATCCACTACAAGAACAAACATGGTTAACTCTACTTTAGGATATGCAACTAATTTGAATGGTAAAGCATTTATGGTACCTATGACTGGTACTTCCCTAGTATCCATTCATCTGCATCTGCCTACTTGGTATCCACTTTCAATCCTAAGGCTTACATTACTTTGAAAGGCATTATGTTGTTGGAAGCTCCTGAGTCTATCATACAATTTTTTAGGGTCTTCCCTTTTATGATCAGACTAAGGAAAAAAAGGTTCAATATCTTCTATAAATGCCACTAAGGAATCATCTAAAAACATTTGGGGAATCTAGGATATGATACCAATATCCTCTACTACTAATGGGGTTTTTTGGGCAATAGTTTGATCTACAACAGTATTATTGTTTCCTATCCCACCCAACCATGATAAAGCCTTGCTCTTATGCTCTTCAATTCTAAGAAGTTCAGACAAGGGCACTTTTATAGTAATTTGGGACAACATAGATATCATATCAATAGGTTCAACAATAGTGGGTTTTACAAGAGTACCTAGAGTTGAAGTCTTTTGGACAGTAGGCACCACTGTTTGCTTGATAGTATCAGGTTCTGATTTCTTTGGTTGCACAACTATTTTTGTTGTTTCATTTGTCTGAAACTAAACTTTCTTTTTTGGTTCCCACTTCTTACCCTTGTTGTCTTTGATCTTAGGCACATCTACATTGACTTTCTTATTTTGATCATTCATCTTATGGGTGATATCTTTGATGAATACAGTGGATGGATTTCTTGCATCATTATTGATTGTTGTACTTCTCAAATTGTAGTTACTATGGACTTGGGAAATCATTTATGCTGTAATTTTGTCAATCTCTTCTTTGGAAGGCTTTCTTAAGCTTTTTTGACCTACATTAGAGGATGTAACACATACCTTTTTTGTATCATAACCTTCATCATCTGAAAGCACTTGTTGATGATGTAAATGATAAGCAATTCTCTGACTGGTAATATCATTTTTAGGTTCTTCAGAATCAAAATCTATAAAATCATCACACATGCTTACCATATTGCAACTTATACCATCATGGCTTTTCTCTTCACTTTCTTCTTCAAGTTGCATGCCCTGATCTTGGGCAAATGACTGAGCAGTAGCATAATAATCAGCAAAATGAGGTGATTGACATACAATGCACCATGGTACATCATCATTCATATTCATAGTATTCCTTTGCAAGGGATCCGAGGTACCCTTATCTTTCACATTTTGTGTTTGGTTGGGGACTGGCCTACCATCTTTCAACTGGGTGGTGTAAGGGTAATTTTGAATTCTAGGTTGCCTATTGAAACTGTTGTTATTCACAGGGGTTCTCTCAGCAACATTTGGCTTATTGAAATTAGTGGGATTCATCTTCTTGAGAAATTCCAAAACCTAGCCTATAGTGGGTTCTTCTGGCTTCTTTCCTATAGGAGTTTTATCACCCTCCTTTTTGTTATTTTTCTTAAGATTAAAAATCTTTGGAGCATCCCTCCTACCTAGTTTTCCAGATGCCTTCCTATTATTCTCTATATTTACAGCAACTTTATAAGCATCCCGTAGGGTTTTGGGATCCTTATCCCTTAATTGATAAGCCATTTTACTATCAAAGGCATTGAAATATGTTGTGAGACAGACATCCTTATTCAACCTCATAACTTGAAACAGTCTGTACATACCTTTCTAGAATCTTACATTGAAGTCAAATGTGGACTCATTTGAGTTTTTCTTGATGTTATTGAACTCATTCAACATGAATCTTGCATTAGTGTTGTCTCCATATTGCTCCTTAAATAATTTCTCCAAGTCACTCCATGAGGTGATACTATCATCAGGTAGCCTCTTGAACCAATCCCTTGCATCCTCAATTAGTGAACGGACAAAAAATTTCATTACAATATCTTCGTGTTCAACTTCATAATCATTTAACATATCAATAAAAATTCTCAAATGTTCTTCACCAGTAACAGCATTATTCCCAGAAAACTTAAACACTTTGTCTCTTAAATCAAATGATATGGGATGTGGAGCACCAGGAATACCAGAAAATGATATTTGTCTTTACTTTTCCAGGTATATAGGTTTCTTCTAGAAACCAAGAACATTTGAGGTACTTGCTATGTTAGCTTGGTTTAGAGGAGCAGCTTGGGATTGTTGAGGTTGGACAAAGGGGATTTAGGTGCTAATAGTGGATGATGAAGCAAGGGCAGATTGGGATATTCCCTAAGTCAAGATTATTGGATCACTAGCTGGTGCAGGAGTTGCAGATGGGATAGACAAATTTGGCCATGAAGCCAATGCAGAATTAGATTTTATGAATTGGATCTTTCTCCTAGTTTTTGCGGCTTGAGCTTCATTCTCAACCTTCTCAAGTTCTTTTGCAAAATCTTTCTTCTCCTTTCTAGCCTTCTCAAAATCTAGACCTAATTTAGACATGGAGGGTTGTATGAGTTTTCTTGGTAGAGCTTGAGGTTCATTTATTTGGATCCCTATAGCTTTGCCTTTCCCTTTATCTGTAGCTTTTGTAGCAGGTTCTACAGGGTCCACTTGAATAGGTTTATAGGCTTGGACTTGAGCAATAACTAGTTCTTGGCTTTGATTTAGACATTTTTCTTGTTCTTGAACTTTAGCTCTTAGATTATCTACATCTCCCAATACATTAGTATGGAGAGTTGTGTTATTTTCTTCTAGCTTTTTATTCTGCTCCTTCAAGGCAGCCATCCTTCTCAACAGAGCATCTCTTTCTATTATGGAATCCAAGGTGGCTTGTTCCTTCTCCTTTTCAAGATGAATGTGTTTAGCCTCTTCTTCAGCAATCCATTTCTTTAGAACCCCTATCTCAGAATGCACTTCTTTAGGATCTGCAAAAGTAGCCTCTAAATCAGAAGGGTTGTCCAGATCTATAAGATTGGGCTCTATGTATGGGGCTACTCTATGATTAAAAGGATCATTAGAAGTAGCCTCTTCTTCAGAAATTCATTTCTTTAGAACCCCTATCTCAAAATGTACTTCTTTAGGATCTACAGAAGTAGCCTCTGAATCACCAGGGTCGTCTATATCTATAAGATTGGGCTCTACATATGGGGCTGCTCTGGGATTAAAAGGATCATCAAATGAACTCCTAAATCCTAGCCTATGATTCATGTCTACCATGAGATCTGGTCTTGATGAAGCAATTCCTATTGTAGACACATCTTTGTCCTGAAAAACTCTTTCATCAGGTAATGAGGTACTGAAAATGCCTCCTAAGAGTCTAGTAGTTTCGAATTCAGAATTGAGTGAAGAAGACTCTCTTCCTAATACTGGTTGATACTGGGAATTGATGGATGCATTACCTCTAGGTTTACAGGTGGGATTTGGATCTATCCTTTTCTTATTTTGGTTCTTCCTACCACCTTGGGGTAGATCAGTATACATTGGTACATCAGTATTGGCTCTCATATAAGCTCTTGTGTTCTTTCTCTTATCAGCCATCTTCACCTTTTGTTAAAATAAGCACTAGCTTCAAAACCTTGACTGAGTCGCCACCCTATTCTTGGGAAAATATACAATGACAATTATTCCTAACTCGAAGGAAACAACACACAAATAGAAAAAAAAATATCTGACACACATAGACCAATCACTAATGTCATAAAACTACAACTCTTTCTTGTTAGATAAGACACTTGGATAGGCTGGATACGTCAGTGTGTAGTTGTGGTACTTGGGCTATTCTCTCTTTAAATTCTCAAGGTTTGTCAATAAAATATTCCCTTATAACCATGGGAAAAACTTAGATCACCTGACACACACGTACACAGCAGGACCAAAGAAATTGCAGTACTTTTCACAGGTGTGTTGGACAACTCCCCAACGGAGTCACCATTTTGTTGGTGTTTTAAAAAGAAACTAAAAACTATTGAACAACAAAATGATCAATACCAAGATAACATTACTCACACAATCTAAAGACCAGCCAATTCTTATTAATAATTGTATGTGCAAATCATTTGGGCCTAACTTCAACAAAACCAAGGGTGGTTTTCTACTCTTCTAGCTCTGCAAAACCAGGGTGGGTATACCCAGGGATGATTCGAGTGGGAAAACTATATGGGGATTATTTTAGTTTCATTTTGATTCTCATCTCAAATCCTCAAATACATACACAATTCTTGATAATTTGATAAACACATCCCATATAACAAATATGGCCAAAAATTCTTCTATGGATCTGCAGGTGTTCTCAACAATAGTGGCTAACTGAAGCTAGAACATTCCATGCAAACAAGTACTGGCCAACTTTGAAGATCTACAAGAAATAAAAGTAAAATTGATTTCATTCTGCATATTTGACAACCATTTGTGACACATTTCTCTTTCAACTGGATCAAATTTGATCAATGCCTAATCCATTGGGGTTCAGAGTCTACTACAAATTTCTAGATCTAATTTTTTGCCTTACAAAAAATTTCATTAGCAATTCTTATCAGAATTCATCATTCAAAATCCTTTCCACTACTACAGCAACCTTATCAAATTTATCAAAGCTTTTACTTAATCCATTGAACTAATAGTAGTGATGAACAGATATACAACCTAACTGAATTGCATTCAATTGCACAAGCCTTTACTCATACAACATCAAGATAACCAAGTAATCAAAAGGAGACAAAGTTCAGCAAGAACTGATATGGGGATAGCTCATAATTATTATTCATTTTTCTTGAAAATTGTATACAATTTACAGTAAACTCAGAATGACCTTCAGAAAGAAACATAGATCATTCTATATTCATGTATTCTCAAGATCTAACAAAGAAACTACACCATGAATTTTTTGCTCAAAACAATGGACCAAAAATAGACTAATTATATCACTTAGAAAAATAGAATTTGGAACATTCTCTAGCCCTGGAGTCTCACTTAAATAGTGTGAGATGCAACAAGCTTTAGGCTAAGAGAAAGTGACAGGTGTCCTTTACAAGAAACATTTACATATACCTATCACAAAATGACAAAAATTTGGGTAACCGAAGATATCAAAACATTCTTTTTGGTGGGTCAGCTTCTGTCACATCTTCTTTCACTACTAAGTTGGCTATCATTCTGATCTCTACTTATATGCAACTACTAAATTAGCCAATGATGAAACTTGTTCTGATAATGGCACGTCAACCTCTACCTATGGGCTTCCATTGTCTTTATCCTGTATGGTGCGAGTAACTTCTACCTTTTCCCCTTCTTTGGTTGTATCAGCATCTTGTGGTCCCAAGTCTACAACTAAAAGTGATAGATTATTCTAGTCTTCCTCTTCTAGTTGGGCCTGAGTAGTGACGAGGTCAATGATTTGGATCTCCTCACCCTGTACTTCATCATTGTCAATTTCATCTTCATCAAACTATTCACCAGGAGCTACTCCTGCCATCCACTTGCCAAATAATGTGTCATCTGGACAATTAAAATGGAAAATATCCTTCTGTCCTTTTAGTCTATAATCAACCTCATTATTAATATCAAATAATTCCTATTTTAAGGAGCCTCATTATTTTCTTTTAACTCCTCTCAGATATTAATCACCCTGGCCAATTGATCATGGATTAGTGGTCATTCAACTTTGTCCCCCAGATATGTGAGAGCTTTTCTTAGTTTATCTGCATATTTAGATTCCAGCTCCACATGTAAGGCCCACAGTTTACTCTCTTCTTCTTCAAAATCCTCAGCAGTGTAGTACTACGGCATTTGGGGTGTATCTAGAAATTCTATGAGAGGGGAAGATTTGAAAGGTTCAATTGGGGGGTGAGGGTATGTTATTCTAGGCCTAATGGATTTTCCCAATAGCTTGTTCTCAAGCTCAATTCTCTTTTTACCTCTTTATTATAAGCATCCACCACTGTCTCATACTTGCTCTACAATTCAAACATGGCTTGTTCCTCCTTCTTAGCAGTGGCCAAAAGAAACTTGGAAGAATTCACATTCTAGTATGCTGCCTATACATGGGAGGTGTCAACAACCCTTCTCACAAGTATATTCCCCATTAATCTAGACTCATCTGGTTGTGATGATGTGGCTCTAGATCCTCTCTTCAATGACAACCTGACCAATGCAGCTTGATCTTCAATAAATGTTGTGCCTTGGAAGTCCTTTTTATTTGGGTCTTGCAACTCCAATCTATTTGAAACAAAATTGAAAATTAATGCATCTGCAATATCCCAATTAGCCAACAATAGTATGTTAGAAGTCTTTACCATTTGCCTTCCCTCTTCAGGGGTAATATTCTGGAACTCTTGCATCATTTGTTCCTTTATTTGTTTTTGGATGGAGGCTTCACCCATTTCTAAATTCTCTATTTTCAATTTTTTGCACTTTTCCTCAAACATATTCATGTTTTCCCTTTAGGAAAACTACTGAAAAGCCCTAGATTTCACAAAACTGTTTTCAGCCAAAAATTGATGACTTGTCTATTCTAACATAGGGTCCAATTCCCTTCCTTTATAATTAGCTATTATTAGGTCCAGACTCAATAGAGGAGGCTCTGGAGGGTTACCTTCATCCAATTATGCTCGAGTAATAAAAATACCTCCCTGTGATCCCATCTCCTCAACTTGCTCACCTGTGAGTTGTTCTTCTCCAATCCTCAAAGGAGATTGAGTGGGTGAATGTTCCTCAACTTGAGGCCTCTCTTCTTTTATTACCTTCTGCCTCTTGGGACTAGGCTCATCAGGTCTCTCCTCTACAGTTGTACTAGTAGATCCCATTATTTGTTTTCCCTTATCTACAGGAGCCCTTTTATTTTGAATTACAGTGTAACTAGGCTTCCTCTATACAATTATTTGACCAACTCCTATATTAGGAGTGAAAACCAACCTCCTCATGACGTCTCTGGCCTTATCAGGATGAGAATCAAATAAAAATTATTTCTTCTCATTCATGGCTTCCATTATTGTAGGGAAGTTACTCATGAGTTTATTTATTCTGTTAGCCTCTATATTAGCATTATCTAAAGGACTATAATTCTGATCAAAAAAATGAATGAATTCTAGGACCCGGGAGTAAACTCTCCATTTTTATTTTTTAGTTTCTTGTTCCTGTAATGAGAATTCATTTCTTATAATGTCCTCTGGATAATATGAATCATGTTTGATCAATCCAAGCTTAATCCTATGCCTCAAAATCTTATTGGAAAACCCCTCAGAAACACAAAAACGAGAATGGGAGACAGCCATCATATACTGATCCAAAATTTTATACAAAAAGAGCCAACCCCCTTTGGTAATTATAAACTAATGGGCCACTCTGTAGGTAGGGAAAATTGACCCTAGCTGCCTCTTCAACAAAAACATTTCTTCTATTCTTCCTAGTTGCCACAAGACTTCTACCATTCCTACCTTCAGAGGTACTTGGTAAGGCAAGACATGAGGACTCCCCTTAAAACCATAGATTCTGAAAATAGTAGAAACAGGGTAAGGAATAATATCTCCCCAATTATATGAAACTTTTAAATTATGGGGGCTATCCATAGGCCTGATGAGACTCATCAGTACCTTAGGGATTCTTGGATTGTCACTCAATATGAGACATCTCAATTTAGAAGCAAAATATCTATCAAATCTGATAAAACTAGCATTATTTTCATCCTAGGTCATATCTACGCTCCACAACTAGACTGGCAATGTTTCCTCATTTTCCTCTCTATTCAATTCCATCTCATTACTTAAATATATCACCCCCTTGAACAAGAACATATGCATCAATAGAGAGTAGTGGCCAAAATTTTTCTCCACTTTGCCTCTCGCAATTCCAACCAAACCAATGTGAATTTCTTCAGCTAAAAAGGAGGCAATATCAAAGATAAAATTTATAACAAAAGAAGCAATTTGAACCATCATATACATAATGCCAATGGGCATGTAATCCTACTCATCCTCACCAAACACGGCACAGGGTCCTGTATATCTCTATAGCTTGGGAAGTGAAAAGACTCTTCTTAAAAGGTTCTCTAGAGGTTGCAGTAATTACTAGCAGAGTTCCTATAGTACCAATGTGTGCCCTTAGTGCACCTCCCCTAATTACATCTCTCTTTGCTTTGTATTCTTTTTCTAATTCTAGCAAATTGATTGGCACATGGTAACTTGATAATGGTTCTAAGTGAAAAACTTCTCTAATTTCTTCAGGGCTAATTGAGACTAGAGGCACACCATCATTTCTTCTCACAACCCTAATGGCTTGATCATAATTTTTGGCAATGTCTTCTACCAAATCATAATCCATGAAAACACTTGGAACTACTAGCTTTCCCAAATCAAAATTCCAGATATTAGAGTGAGGGGCAAACAACTTCCTTTTTGAAAAGTACTTCTTAAACAAAACAAGGCCAGTTTGAGTGGTTACTACATCCCTAACCCAATTCCCCTTCGCATATAATCCATCAGAAATTTTATGCCTAGGGTTTAATGAAATTAACCTTTTAACCTATGCAGGCTCTATAGTGGATGTTGGGAGTAATTCTAACAAATCATCGTGGACATTCCTGTCCATATAGTTAACTTGCCCAGAAAATGCTTTCTTAAGAGACATCTTTATTTTAATAATGGGAACTAGAATGTCATAGAGGTTATGTGTGAGTACTTACTTGATTTTCCAAAATTATCCTTCTTTGAACTTCTATAGTTGCTCTCGAACAAATGTGGGATTGCTTCATGTCTTTACCAAGCTTAGCACAATGTGATTGAACGGTTCTTATGCTCAGAAAACATGAAATATTTTTTGGCATGGGACTAGAATGAATGAAAATCATCTGTATTATACTCTATTTTTTCACACACAAAGCTTTCATTCATCATAAATGCGCAGAATAGAAAAACAGAGTGGCATCATACTTCCTTTCAAATTTGCACTGTTGATCCTTGAAAAATCCTACGATCTAGGAATGAAAACTAGGCTAACTCAATGTTCCTTTTAGTACGCTAGCAGTCAAACCAATAAACTTCCTCCATCTGTTATCTTTCCTTCAAAGTTGGTGTTTCAAATTGAGCCCACAGATTACCAAGGACACATTTCATCGACTCGCTAACTCATTATACTTATCTTTCGAGCACCTTTCCATAGTGAGCTAGCGATATCCACTGATCTTGCTTTGATCGTATGGTAGATATTTGAAATTACTTTTAAGAAAACAATGGTGGATCCTTTGCTCATTAACTCGCTATACTTATTCATCGCACATCTCTTCATAGTGAGTTAACGAGCACCGTCGATCAATACTTGATCTTGTGGTCAGTAATTTACTGAAACCGTGGTGGGCCATCGCTCGCTAACTCGCTATACCTAACTTTCAAGCATTTTTCCATAGCGAATTAACAATGGCCTTTGATCCTGGTTTGATCTAACAATTAGAATTCTTTGTGTGCTTTATACATGGGGAGTGGGTCCATATCCTGTTGTCGCTAAGATGGCTGAACACACTGGCACACACATGTACTCTTTTTTTATCTCTTAATGACATCACATGTTGTTGGCCTTGCTGCATTTGTGTCTTCCAGGTGGATCACTACATCGCTATCGGCAAAACATTAAATATCTATCAAACGATACAGTGACCTCCTGGTAAATAGACACTGAGAAATAAAGCTCAACTTGCGCAGAAGTAAAAGAAAATTTTGCATAAGATTTTCTTCAAGATCCTCAAAATTATTTCTAGTTATAAAAGAATGCCATGTTTTGCAATGATTATGCCCTCACTACATTGCTATTAAAAAAGTGGTGTAATTTTGTCTAGCGATATAGCGACCTTTGACAGATTCTCAGTTCTGGTGATAGAAAACAAAAAACACATTGATTGAAAACCTTACCAGTTAATACTGGTGTCAGAGAAGGTGGCCATGCACATTTATAATACTGTGTGGGAACTTCTGTGGTCATATCAACCTTTTAAAAGAACACTACCTTTTTGCAAATTTTGGGCATTCACTACATTGCCACTGGCAAGTTGCATGGATTTTTCTGATAGCGACTTAGCAAATTGTTGAAAAAACTTGGACGCCGATGACACCATTCACAGTTTTCTTCATATGCGTTTATTCTTAAAACTAACAAGCTTGGGACATAGCACATGCCAAAATTTACCTCATGTTAGCATAATTCTTGGCATTGAATTTCACTTTTTAGTATCATAGACACATTTCATCAACTCGCTAACTTGTTATACATAACAATTGAGCATTTTTCCATAGCGAGTTAATAATGACCATAGATTCAAAAGGATCCAGCGGTGGGGTAAAACTTCTTTCACAAGGATTGAACAACGAACTCAACACAGATGGGAAAAGAATATTCACTTATCCTCCTATTTTTTTAAAATATTTCATGCCAAGGAAAATTTTAATGGAATGGGACATAGGGTTTTAACAAAAAAATTCAAAGGCTAACAAAAATATGACTTAGCTAGAAATCCTATTCACCATTAATGGATTCCAATCTGAATTTTTTTTACCTGGACAATGAAAATTTATTATGCAAAAATTTAGACCAACAACACCCATGAAGAATGTCTAATTGGCTTAATAATTCCCCCATCTCTGAGCTTCAATAATTCTTCCTGCATCTTAGGGGCTAGAGTAGGGTTCATAGGTCTTTGCTTTTGCATCACATCTTCTTTAAGTAGTATAACATGTTGGAACAAATCTTGCCTATAAGCCTTGAGGTCATTATAAGACCATGCAAACACATGTCTAAATTTTCTTCATAAATTAATCAAGGACTTTTTGATCTCATGGTTTAAAGTCTTTCCAATGTATACCTTTTTTTGAGGAATCGGGTATACACAAATTAATTTCTTCTAATTCTTGTGGTTTATCATTTTGTGCATTTGAAAGTATCTTGTCTTGATTATCAAAAGCACTTTCTAATACAACTAGACCTTTTGGTACCTTGTTATTTTGTAATTGTAGAATCTCTTGCCCAAAAATAGTTTCTCTCCCATCAATAGTTTCTACCAAAGCACTACAATCAAGTTCCTATGCATGATACTTATCCTCATTGAGTAGGAAATTTAGGATATCTTTATCATCCTCAAAAACTTACCAACTATGTACATTGGCTAGGATTGAAGGTCTATTCGGTGCTTCTACAATAGATACACTAGCAAATGATATATCATCAAGCTTTATGGCTACATTTTCCAATAGATCTGCCATCTTATTGTTACTTCTGTCTTTCCATATTATCCCAAAAACATCAAAAGACTCAATCATGTCCCAAATAGCATTC
Organism: Cupressus sempervirens; assembly: GCA_028749045.1. Lineage (NCBI taxonomy): Eukaryota > Viridiplantae > Streptophyta > Pinopsida > Cupressales > Cupressaceae > Cupressus > Cupressus sempervirens. Next base: position 63,130,225 of record CM053792.1, read on the forward strand.
CTATATTGCTTTAATCTTTTATTTTTTGACACATATATACCTCTAACCTGAGAGATAACAAGTTCAGAATCACCAATAACATGTATTTACTTGATTACATGATGTGCTACAACTTTCAATCCTAATAACAGAGCTTCATATTCTGCAACATTATTGGTACATGTAAAATTTAGAGAAAAGGAGTACCTAAATGTATTCTTATCTGGGGAGATAAAAACAATTCTAGCTCTTGATCCTTCCTTTGAACTTGCTCCATCAAAATACATGTTCCACAAATTTGGTGAATCCAAGCAATATGTGACTTCCTACTCAATTAGTGTTGGTAATTTTTCCACTTCTTGGATGATTAATTCAGCTCTGAATGCATTCACAACTATGTCTATGAAACAAGTTGTATCTTTATCAATATTTTCTTCAAACATATGAGTCACTCTTGGTTCTCTATTAACCTTGATGGCCTTTTTCTTTACCTAAAAAGTGGCATATGACAAATCACATTGCATACCACCTCCCATTTCAGCACTCCACTTCCTTGAAAGTAACATCCCATAGTGGGGATATATCTACTACGAGGACTGACATAGTTAGTTCTTCATCAGGATATGCAGTAAGTCTAAAAGCTAAAGCATTAATAGTACCTATAATAGGTACCTCTCTAGCATCCATTTCCCTACACCTAACTTGTCTAGTATCAACTCCCAAACCAAGGGCCTACATAACTTTAAAAGGCATTATGTTATTTGAAGCACCTAAGTCAATCATACAATTTTTTAATGTCCTACCTTTTATGATCAAGCTTAAGAAAAAGGGATCAAGGTCCTGCAAGTATGCAACTGATGAGTTATCTAGGTACATTTGGGGTATTTGAGACATGATCCCATTCTCCTCTTTTCCTTTTTCTAGAACTGAGATCTACAAGGTACTTATTGGTTCTTATGCAATAAAATTATTCTCTTGTATCCCTCCTAACCAAGACAAAGACTTCTTCTTGTGTTCATCTATCCTAAACATTTATGCCAAAGGAACTTTGATTGTGATATGTGATAACATTGAGATCATATCAATTGGATTATAAGTAATATTCTTCACACTAACATCTGAAGGTATAGGAACTTGGATATAATATGGATCCTTTTGTTTCCCAACCTTGGATCTTGTTCCCTTTTCTAAGGTAGTTGGCTTTCCAATTTATTCAACCTGGAAATGTACCCTTTTCTTTGGTTCCCACTTCTTATTCTTTCTTTCCTTGGTCTTATGAATTTTAGGAAGATTCTTCTTATTTTCATGGGTAACCTTCTCAGAATTATCTTTGATAAAAATGCTAGATGACTTCAAAGAGGGATTATTTATAGCTCTATTCCTTAAGTTATAAGTACTTTAGACTTGTGCAACTAACTCTGAAGTGATTCTGTCAATTTCTTCATTGGAAGGTTTTCTCAAGTTCATTTGATCAGTTGTAGCCAAAGTGTTACATATGATATTTTCATCTTGATCTTCATTGTCAAAAAATATTTGTTGGTAATATGTATAATACAACTCTCTTTGGCTTATAACATTATTGTTATGTTTATTAATATATGATTCTCCATCACTATCACAGAGATGAATCATGTTACATATTACATCCTCTTTCCCTTTATCACTTATATCTTCATCTTTCTACACCTGTTGATTTGCAGTAAAAGACTAAGCCACAGCACAAAACTCAGAGGAATGTGGAGACTGACAAACATGACACTAGGGGACATCATCACTCATATTCACTGAGTTTCTTTGTAAAGGGTCACGTGTTCCTTTGCCCATGGTCCCTTATGAAAAATTAGGAATTGGCTTTCCATCCTTCCATTGAGTAGTATAGGGATAATTTTGCATCCTAGGTTATCTATTAAAATTGTTATTAAAAGGAGCTCTCTCTAGGATATTTGTTTTGTTTGATTGAGGAGCTGGGGAATTTAAGTTTTTTAACAAGCTTAAAACTTATCCCATTGTATCATCTTCAGATTTTTTTGCTAAAATAGGTTTCTCATTATCTTTCTTTCCCCTAGGATTGAATAATTTGGGGTCATCTCTCTTCCCAAGTTTCCCAGCAACTCTTCTATTATTTTCAATATTTACAACCATTGTATAAGCATCCCTTAATATTTTTGGATCTTCATCCCTAAGGACATAAGCCATCTTACTATCAAAAGCATTAAAGTAAATAGTAAGGCATACATCTTCATTCATTCTCATGACTTATAAAAGTTTATACATACCTTTTTGAAACCTAACATTGAAGTCAAATGTTGATTCATTTGGGTTCTTCTTGATATTGTTGAATTTACTCAACATAAAACCTACATTTTTTTTGTCACCATATTGTTCCTTGGATAGGGTCTCAAGATCACTCCATGATCTGACACTATCATCAGGCAATCTTTTGAACCAATCTCTGGCATCTTCAATTAGTGAATGCACAAAAATTTTCATCACCACATCCTCATGTTCAACCTCATAATCATTAAGCATATCAATGAACCTTCTAAGATGCTCCTCCCTAGTAATTTCATTATTTCCAGCAAACTTGGTGACTTTGCCCCTAAGGTCATTTGAAATAGGATGAGGAAAACTAGGGATACTTAAGAAAGACATTTGCCTATATTTTTCCATATAAATGGGCTTCCTTTGGGGAGCTGGGATACCTAAAGAACCTACCCCAACATTCTGATTTTGGAAAGGAAGGTGAGTTTTCTGGGAAAGTTGGAGTAAGGGAAAATGGCCAGTTGTAGCAGATGTTGACACAGGGGCTAGACATGAGGAACCTTGGCCTATTGTGAGAGGACCAACACTAGATATAGTGGGTAAAACCTATGAGGGCTGGCCAAACTGAACCACCAAAGCAGAATTTGACTTGATGAACTTGATTTTTCTTCTAGCCTCAGCAACTTGAGCTTCATTTTTTGCCCTTTCAAGTTCCTTGGTTAGATATTCCTTTTCCTTCCTTGATTTCTCAAGATCTAAGTCAAGTCTTGACATAACAAGAGGTATAGGTTTATTAGGGAGATGTGGCTCACTGATTTGTACCCCAACAACCTTTTTCTTTCTCTTATCCAAATCCCTCCTATGTGCCTCCTCCACTATAGTCTCCAAAGGTCTATAAGGTTGAACTTGTGTAGCAATAGGGCCTTGACTCCTTTTAAGAAGTTGTTCTTGCTTTTGAACATCATTCCTCAAAACATCCATATCTCCAAAGATGTTAGAGTGTAGATTAGAAGATCTCTCTTCCAACCTCCTATTTTGCTCTTCCAAGGAAGTCATTCTCCTAAGCAAGTTATCTCTTTCAATGATAGTATGAATAATAATTTTCTCCTTTTCTTTTTCTAGATGCATATGTCTAGCTTCTTCATCTGCAACTTTCTTTCTAAGAAGGACAAGTTCTAGGAATAGCTCCTCATGATCCGTAGTAGCAATCTTAGAATCCACTGGGTCAAAGTCTATAAGGTTTGCTACATATGGTTCCTATCTAGGACTAAAACCCATTTCCATGTTTTCTCTAAAACCCCAACTGTGGTTCATTTCATTAACCATGTTTGATTTACAAGGAAAATCCCCCACAAGCAACATATTCTTGTCTTGAAAGACCTTTAATGGGGCTGAAAAATTTTCCCCCAAAAGTACAACTTCTTTTGACTCATTAGTTTTGGAAGACAAATCCCTTTCTTCCACAAGATGATTTAATGATTGGGCTGACAGATTACTTCTAGGGACCCATGTAGAATTGAAATCAGATTTATTGTTATTTTCATTCCTTTTTACCCCAGGAGATAATTCAGCTAACAACAGTATCTCATGATGATTCTTGGTAAAGGCACATGCTTTCTTCTTTTTGTTAGCCATTGACTATAGGATTTTCTTAAAACTTTTAGCACTAGTTACAAAACCTTGACTTGAGTTGCCACCCAATATTGGGAAATATGAACTAAAACCAAGAAAATAAGTGATACACAAGGATCTTGATATTCTATAAAGTAGCTTGATAGTAACTTCTTCCTAAGTCCCTAGTGGAGTTGCCATTTTGTTGGAGTTGTTTTTGGTAAAGAACATATCAGGTGGATTTAGACATGACACCAAGAAACAAAGATAGGGACAAGCCTAAGGATTAGCTAATTCCTATATTCAACAAGGCTAAATCTTGGTTCTGGGCCAATTAACAGATTCAACAGCACTCACTTCTCTTTAGGCTCTGCTAAGCCAATGTGGGCAAACCTAAGGGATCTATCTGATTAACTTGATATTTCTCTATGCAAGACTATCCCCTATAGTAGAAATGGTCAATATCTTCTATGATTTGCTGACAAACTTTATGATCATAGTAGCTAATTACAAGCAAACAGTATCAACAAATAAGCCATGACCAACACTTCTAGTTCTTCAAAACATAAAAAGAGAAATTGATACTATTTGTTGTGTAAATGTCCTGTAGTTACATGAATGTTCCAATATGCCTTCAAACTTTGGGATGGGCCAGTGTCTTATCCATTAGGCTATAGAGTCGATAATTAGCAATTTAGACCTTTTTAATCAACTGGTGATTAAGAGAGTCAACATTAAACTCTTAGTTATGATTTGCTGACAAACTTTCTAATCACGGTAGCTAATTACAACCAAACAGTAACAACAAATAAGCCATGACCAACACTTCTAGTTCTTCAAAACATAAAAAGGGAAATTGATACTATTTTTTGTGTAAATGTCATGTAGTTACATGAATGTTCCAATATGTCTTCAAAGTTTGGGATGGGCCAGTGTCTTATCCATTGGGCTATAGAGTCGATAATTAGCAATTTAGACCTTTTAAATCAAGTAGTGATTAAGAGAGTCAACATTAAACACTTAGTTTCATTCTGATTTTTATCCTTCTCATAAATCCTAAACCTTATCAATGATAGAAAGCAATTACCCAATTCTTCAAATCAGCAGCAATCAACAAGAGATATACAACCATTTGAATTGCATTAAAATAAAGAGAAAACTTATCTATTCAGTCTCAAAGCCATAGATAAATGAAAAAAGAGACCAAACTTCAAGGATAATTACAATTAAGGATGAATCCTTCTATTTAATTTTAATATTGCTGATAAAACTCAGAATATAACACATAGATGAAACCACTCTTCTAGAATGTTTTCCTTTTGTATTCAAATATACAATATAATAGAACTCCTTCAAGTAACTACATAACACTTTGGACGGACTAGAAAATAATAATATGACATATATCAAAATTCTACAGACAATCGACCTCTACTTCTCATCTTGGGAATCCATAAATAGGATTGCAACAAGCTACAAATGAGAGGAGGACACATGTCAAAAATCTAATGGAATCAAAAACTCTTGGAAGGTGTACATAATAAATACAAAGATCAACCTTCCAAAATATCAATAAAAAAAGATAAGTAGCCGAGGAAGCAAAAAAACATTAATGTTGAATCCTTGATCTTTCCTTCTCCTTGTACTTTATCTACCTCGTATGCAAAATCTTAGCAACCTTTTGTTGGTAAAGCCTTTATTTCACCTACTGCTTCCCAGATGTAAATCTCTCTTTTGGTGGGCCAGTCGATATTCTTTACCTCTTGTAAATCTTGAGTGGCCTTGGTCCACCTAGCATCCACAATTTCTTTGGATTCAACAATAAATTTATTCAAATTTATCTCTTCTTTAAAAAGAGAATTAGTCAAAGCATGGAAAGGGGAAAGTATCCTCAAAAATTGCCACTATAGTCTCCTACGTCAAGATGTTATCAAAAGAAGTTAACCACTCCTTCTAGTCCCTTAATTTGTTGGTAGCACTTAGTATAGATGGTATACAACACTCTATTCCATCAAATAAAAATTTCAATTTTCCTTGTATAACCTACAACTTACCAATAAAGAAGCCACTTAATTCTCTTGCCATTTCCAGGCTCTCCTTTACAGTGAAAATGTTGTTTGGAAAATTTTTCTTTTTAGCCATCAACATAATTAATCTATCCAAAAATTGAATGTAAGGCCCCCATAGACCAAAAGTGGGTGTTAACCATGAAACTTCTTCATTGCAGAACTGCCCAACACTTTGTAAAGCAACAAAAGAATTATGAGCTTGTTGTGATAGGTCCTTCAAGACATCAACCCTATGGCTCATCATACCTCTAAGGATCTCTATCTTCACATCTCCTCCCTACTGAACTGATTGAGTTTAGTGCTCATTCTCCTTGGTTATGAGGACTCATCCTCCTCTATATCCTCGGTCTGTACCAAAGCCTCAGTAGTATCCTTGATTGACACTGAAGTCCCTTGTCCCTTTTCTCTTTGAACTAGAGCCATTCTATATTTTTCTTGTTTAAGCTACTCTCTAACAAATGCAATTTCATCCTCAAGTGCCTGGACTTTAGCTTCTAGCTCAAAAATTCTTTCCTTTTATACATGACTACTTCCAAGTTCATTTTCATAGAGCTTCCTGACATCAATGTAGTCATGTATAGATTGGGCCATCCTTGTTTCCATTTCCTCTACCTTGGCTTCATTCATAAATGAAAAATGTTTCAATGCCTTGGAGATATTTGTGCCAAAGGTGTCCTATAGAATCCATATTATCATGTTTCCCTATTTTCTGCTCTGCACATCCATCAAATTGGGTTTGTTAGAAGCAGAGGCCATGCTCCAAACTGCCAAGGACTTGGTATCAATGTTGAAACTAGTCCCTTTCTTCAATCCCTTAGCACCAATTGCCTCATAGGAGATGGCATTTTCCTATCTTATGATTTGATCAAGCATGAAAGCTTGCTCCAAGTCCCAACTAGGTACTAGTAACATTCCACTTCTTTGGACAAGATCCTTAGCCTCCTCTAAAGTCATCACTTTTCTTTTAGGATCATAGGCCTACAATTTCTCAATTAACTCCATCCTTTGCTCATCTGATTCATCAAGTTTTATCTTGAGAACAAGTTCACTTTGTTTAATTTTATATAAAAAGCTTTTTAATTCATTAGATTTGATGAACTCATCATCCTCCAAGAATTGTTGAGCTTGAATGATCCTATCATCCAGTCTTGTTGCTACCAACTCTAGGTCTGTCAAAGTGTTCTCTACTGCATTAGCGCTAGTCTAGAGGTAATTCTGTCTCATGTTAGCAAAATATTGACTATTCCCCGGCAAAATATACAAAGTTCTTTTCCTAGCTTGGGGAGGGATCTGTACAATTTTTTGCCTTTTATGCCCCTTTTCCATCCAAGATGCTTGGGGTGCATCTTCCTCCTCGACCTCAAGGGCCACATCCAATTTTAGGCTATCAGGGCACACTCTTTCTTCATCCCCCATTGGACCCTCTGGTGTCTTAGCCATTATTTCAGCATGGTCCATGGCCATCTTTCTAATTCTCTAGGGGTAAGGGATATCCATGTAAAAGCTTGGGAATTGGGGATCAATTCTCTTCAATTCCTTTTCTATCCTCAGTACATCATCAAGTTTTGCAAGCTTTTCAGCTAACTCCCCTTGTGCTACTATGTTTGGGATGATGCCTTCATAGGGCAATTCCTTGGAATTGGGAAACACGTAGTTTCTCATTTCTTTCAAAGTTGCCCTCATCCATCCCTCAGAGTCATACATTCTATATGGGCCTGTGCATAAATTGTAATGGTGCAGAAAAGAATGAATAGAATCTAGGGCCTCTTTGCCAATGGTAAAATCGCCAATTTTAAAACATATACACAAAAAGGTTCCCCTATGTACATTAGGGCCTAGATACTCTCTATTAACCATGAACAATTGCCAAATAAATTCAATTATTCCTAATCTAGGAGGAATAAACTTTGGTAAAATATAGGGTGGTTGGGGACAACCATAGACTCTCATTAAAGAAAAGGTAGGAAACAAGAAAATATCTCCCCAATTATGATCTAATCTTTTTCCTTTAGGTAGCAAGGATGGTCTCAGAAGACCTTTCAAAATTTTAGGGGCCCTAAAGTACCCTCAGTCTAACATTTTCATTATAACAGCACTAAAATTATTGAAAAAGGACACATAATCAGAAAAATGATAAGTGTTATCCCATACCCATGTCCACAACTGCACTGTAAAGTCTCCATTTAAATCAAAAGTTTTATCAATAAAATCAGAGCTGGTGTATCCCATGTTCTTGTGGAGAATCAAATGCATTAGCAAAGAGTAGTAAGGGAAAGTGAATTCTCTAATATCTCCAGACCTTGCCTTGGAAATGTTATCCCTCATTATATCTAATATATGACTAACATAGTCATATTCACAGGCATGGTAGGCATCTTGTACATCCCTAGCAATTATGTATTCTACCCCCCAGACCTCATGAGAGCCATCCTTTCCTACAACCTTGTGGACACCATATATGGTCCTGACAAAATAACTTTTGAATTTGTCCATGGGCATCTTCTTTTGTATCTTTTTTGGGTAATCACCCACCTTCTTCAAATCACCAGGAATATGTTGCAGTAATGAAGCTCCAATGAAAGCATTGGGATTTGCCTGAATCTCCTCTTTAAGTCCTTCAAAACTATAGGCTGGCCCATTGCTCCAATTAATCCAAAAGCTTCAATGAAAGATTCTTTGTCCAAGGTACATAGAACAGTTCCATCCTTCCTGTGAAAATACTTGGTCATAGGATTGTAGCATTGGAACAAGGCCTTCATCAAGTCCACATCTATGAAAACCTCTAGGAAAATTAGCTTGGTAAGGTTCTTCTTCCATGGATTACAAACATGAACCTTCTTCTCCCTGTTGCAATAGAAAAAGTAGAAAAACTCAAAACTAGTGACATTAGAGCACTTGGCATCTCTGCACCTAGCATATGGATCAAAGAAAGCATGATCATTAGTAGAGTTTGCATTTGTAGATCCTGGAAACAACTTTATCCACTCTTCTGGGAATCGGCTAGGCTTCTTCTATCTAGTTTTAAATCCCTTTGAGGTTGAGGTAATACTTCCATTTCTGAGCCTTGGATTTCTTCCACTTCTTAGTTTGACATTTTGTGAATTTGCAACTAAATTATATCTAATTGGAAATATTTTGTCTCTTACAAGCTTTGGAATCAATAATCCAGAATGCACAGAAAACACAAGATGAACTCAATTTCTTTTTTTTGCAAATGATGAATAGTGATAATGGGAATGGAAGGTCTTATAAGTTGATATGCTCAAACTAACATTTAAGTTGCATTGATTTTGACATGCTTGAAAAATGATCTCAATCCTTTCTATCAACTTCATTGAGCATCACCATTAATTTCCAACTATGCACTTTTTGTACTACACTCAAAACTGATTGGCTGAGAAGCCCATATTTCTTTTCTCGTCATTATGCTTTTTGTAAAGATTAGATTCTACGATATTATGACAAGGTGACTAAAAAGACCTTTTGTAACATCGCAACATTGTATTAATGGTTCTTCGATCTTACAACATCCCCTTAAAATTTATATTGCCCAATTGGAAAAAGTGGCAAGACCCTCTATGATCTTACGACACCCACCATTTTCGTAGCATCGACAGCTGACTACATCTTGTTCTACGATCTCATGACAAGTGGTTTCAAAGCATCGTAAGTCACTTTCTCTTGCCCTACGATCATACGATTGCAGTTGAGCTTCCCACTTCGTAACATCACAACAGAACATGTTTTCTTCTATGATGTTATGGTCGCCTTAAAACCATTACATCATAACATCATTGGTTTATTATTCCTTCTATTTGACCTTATGAAAAACCCTAGTCGTAACATTGAAAAATCCCTTTCAAAGCCCTGAGATCTCATGATGAAAAACCTATCGTAAGATTGAAGACCACAAGCCACTGTCCAACTTAAAATCATTTGGTCCCACAAATGCTAACAACGAATATATTTGGCACATGTATGTTGGGTTTGCTCAAATAGGAAACAGACATCTGTCCTTAGAACTCATGACCTGTTTACCTTTATTACCCTTACGATCATATGATGACAGAATGTCATGCCATCACAACATGCGGCCTTGATCCTTTATACAATCACACAAAAAACCTTTTTTTGTAGTATCTTAACTCTTAAAATCGAAACCTCTGATCATGTGACAAGCACCATAGGATCTCAAATCCATATCCTTTGCTTTACAATCTAACAATGAAGACCTTATTGTAGGGTCATAACCACCCTTACTCTCTACTCCCAATGCCACAATAAACCTTTTATAATAACATCAAAAAAGACCTTCTCATGAACAAAATATAATGCCATACGATCTTATGAGACAAAGGACATCGCAAGATTGGGAAAGATCAAAATCATACCAATGATAACATGATACAATGTTAATCATGAGATCACAAAAGGCCTTTACACTTGCCTATGATATTTTGCTAACCCTCCATCATAACATCATAGAAGACAAGATACTTTAGAAAAATGAAAACTCGATCATTTATATGGCCTAGGGTTAGGGAAAATATGGTGATTATGCAATTTGTTAGGGCTAATTGTAAATGGAAAAATATAATCATAACCCTAGCAAAATAATTCAAAAATTTTCAACACAAAACGCAAAATTTTCTCATTAGTGAAAAAGGAGCTATCACAAACCACCATAGATGAGGATATAATAGGAGGAGTTGTAAATGAGTTTTCTTTTCTCATTTTGGTTTAAGTTATCAGGTATAATTTGACCACATAAAAAGGAGTAGGTAGTAGCATAGCGTGAAGAGTCATGACCAATAATAGAACAAACAACTCGTTCATTAAGGGAGTCATAGGCAGAGTAACATAGCTCTTCCACCAAGAATTCAAATATGGATTCATGTCCATGTAGTTGTACAATAGATGTCAAAGTGGCCATAGAATCTACAACCTTATTCTCAGCTCTAGGAATATATTGGAATATGATAAAAGAGAATTGATTCCTTAAATTATCAATCAATTTCTTATAGGGGATTAATTTGTCATCTTTTATTTGGTATTCATTATTGATCTAATTAATGGAAAACCAAGAATCTCCAAGGATGTGCAACTCTGTGATTCTCCATTCAATAGATAGCTTAATCCCATTTATTAGAGCTTCATATTTAGCTATGTTATTGGTGAAAGGGAACAACAACTTGTAAGATTTGGGAATTGTGTATCCATGAGGAGTAATAGATAAGATACTAGCACTCGCACCTTCTAAGTGTGAGATCCATCAAATAAAATTTTCTAAGTTCTCTTAGATACATACATAGATGAGTTAGGAAAATCAATTTTTATAAGAGCATTATCCTATAGTGGAAAATCAGCTAGTTGGTCAATAATGGCTTGTCCTTTGATAGCCTTATGATCAACATTCTTAATGTCAAATTCTAAGAGAATCATCATCCACTTAGCCAATCTACCAACAAGGGTTGCTTTACTTTAGAGATACTTGAGAGGACCAATATTAGGAACCAAGGGTGTAGTATGTGCAAACATGTTGTATTAGATTTTTTGAGATGTGAATACCACAAGAATGTAAGCCTTCCCTATGTTACTGTAGTTGACCTCATAAGCTACTAGTGTTCAACTGATGTAGTAGACAACTCTTTCTTTTCCATTTTCATCTTATTGTGCTAATAATTCCCCCAAGGAAGTGGGCATAACTGAAATGAAACAAACCAAAGGTTTTCTTGGGATAGCAAGCATCAAAATTGGAGGTTTAGCCAAGTACTCCTTGATTTGATTCATGTTTTTATCACATTATTCATTCCATATGCATGTGGATCCCCTATGTAAGTTCTTATAAAAAGGTTGTGACCTATCTACTAGCTAAGATATGAACCTCCTGATTAACTAAAGGCATCCTTGAAGACTCCTTAGTTCACTATTTTAGAAATAGATAATACTGAGAGGCAGGTGAATTAGTATTCTAAAAACTTTTTCCCACAACTAAATATTGTTAATTAGTTTATCACTTGCATATTAGCTCACTATTTTAGAAATAGATAATACTGAGAGGTGGGTGAATTAGTATTCTACAAACTTTTGCCCACAACTAAATATTTTTAATTAGTTTATAACTTGCATATGAAAGTAAACCAAAAATTTTGAATAGTAAATATAACCATGCCCAAAGAGAACTCATAACACCATTATTTGTTAACTAGGGAAAACCTAGCCAAGGGAAAACCTTGATGGGGATGATACCCACAAGATGACCACTAAAAAAAAGTGTGAGGCCTCACCCAATCTGCCCTAGCATAGATGACATATTTGCATTATGATACTTCTAATTCAACATTCTGATACACTTTTGAGACTATAGGGTTATGCCATTTTAATATCCTCATTTTGATGATCTGCACTTATCTTTGCACATTATGACCTAATTGATATATTTAATGATCTCATTTCATGTCCTAAATTATTTTAATTGCTTTAATAGAAACTAAATTGTAGAAATGCTTGAAATTTCAAATTGTAATGTTTAAATATAAATTAGTGTTAAAGGATAGATTGTGATATGCAATAGGACCTCATTCACATTCCTAGTGACTTAATAGTCATGGATTCAATATTTCATCACTATGATAGAAAATAGATTATAAGGTTGTTCAGAATGTTATTCAGATCATGTTAAGTAAAGATCAATATTGATATGTAGGGATTGATATTTTAATGTTTCAAATATTTTACATGAAAATGATTAGAAAAAGGAAAGTTAATTTGAAATGATGAAATATGCAAACCTAATGTTGAATGGGATAATGATTTATTGCACATATTTACTTATTGCTTACATGATTTTTTTGGACTATTGATGCTCGGGTTTAGTGTGTAGGAATTTGACCATGGGGTTTAGCAAGGAACCAAGGCTCAAGCCCATGTGAACATAACATAGCCAATGTGAATCTTTGGAATATTCAAAGCCTCATTGTGATGTATTTATTTTTTAAATGTGAGTTTGCATGTGTAGTAAATTTAAATTCATGAATACATTAAAGACATGTCATTGTGAATTGTGATGTGTTTTAATGTGTGACTTGACAGTTGTGTTGTCTATGTAGAGATGACATGTCATTTAGGGTTTGGCAAGAAGTAACATAGCCTAAACCTAACCCCAATGTAGTACCCAAGTTAACCTCACATGGAAAAATGTCATTAGAAG